>JADDOH010001346.1:0-51609 GCA_016648135.1 Agrypnia vestita | reverse complement strand
AACATGCACTTCAAGGTGCTTGAATTTTAGTTTTTTATGTAATACCACAATCACTGCAAACACTTAACCATAATATATTTTACTTAACTATTATTCCGAATAAGAGGGTCATTGAAAATGGTCTACGACGCCTCGTGCCAATCTTTACTAGGCAATGGAATAATAGGATGGGGGGGGTGCAACGAAGAATAATCTAGACCCTCTTATCAAAGCACAGAAATCTATAATACATGTTATATAAAGAAAAAAAATTTATGCCTCACAAGGCAACTCTTTATTTCAGTAAGTTTACCTAAAATCCAAAATTACGATAAAATTCAATACTTTACTGTAGAACAGGAATTATTTTTCCGTAATAACACTACATTGTATCATATGGCAACACACCAATACCCGACTAGAGCCACTTAATAAAATACTACTTCATACATTTGGACAAAGACCCCTTCTTTACCTAGAACCCAAACTTTACAAGAGTTTAGATTCCAACATAATGCAAATAATACCTGCCATCATCCAGCATTTTTAAAAAAAACTTCGATGAATGGTTGAAAAACCACTAGGAAGAGTTGTTTTTTCAGTGTGATTTTTTTGGCAATACAACTTTGTTTTTTATCTTGTTTATAATCAAACTATTTTTATATACTGTTCGTACATATTGCAAAAATATGAGGTGATATCTCTAGAACAGGCCCAGCCGAAGTGGGAAATCGACAGAATATTTTACTCAGAGCAATTTTTGCGAACAAAAGAAAAAAAAAAACGAAGAAATCTGGTAAGGTCTGCAAACGATTTCTCACTCCAGAAAGGTGTCAAGAATGCCGCAGATCGGGACAGATGATACTGAATAGTTTTGGCTGTGGCCATCGGGACTGCACTGCCAAGAACATAACGAAAGAAAAAAAGAAAATGGATCGTACGGACAATGCATATGGATTTATTTTAAACAATGACTAATTTTCATCTGGATGACGTTTGGTTTACTGATATAGTTTTGTGTGCAATATAATGAATAAATACTTTTATTATAACGAGTCCTCGTGACAACTACAGGTCAAAGTTTCTTGCGCTTCAAAGATCTAAGTGGCATGTAATTGGAACCTTTTATCGCAGCCAACTCCATGTCAAACCGACAAACAAAACAATGATATTTATTATAATTGTTATTCTAATATGAGGAATCGCGATGGCGATTCAGAAAGAATATTAAAATTTAGAGCATTAAAACACCGCACAAACTACGGCAGCACAATGTTAGAAGATGGATCTATGCAGTAAATTAATGAAGAAAAAACTTCGATAGAAACGCGAAACGGTAGAAGTATGCTCGTAAGTTTTACGTACACCGCAATAAAATTGTCCCCAGGTATACAGCAAAACCTCGCTTAGCGCGATCCGATTTACGCGAATTTTTTTGCCACAATCGTTGATTCATCATTTAACGAAGAGCATACCAAAATGTGAACAAAGCAAACGCCAGCTATCGAAAAATGCATTAAAAAAGTTGCGAAATCGATCAGAAAAACAAAATGTCGGAGGACGGCCTCTAAAAAGCTTCAACAACCATAGAACGGGTATGAAAAGATGTATGTAAGTGGACCAAGCGGAACAGAAAAGTGTAAAGTCCTATCGTCTCTGCCTACCCTGGCGGAGAAACGCCTTGATGGTAAGTTAGTTAAATGAGAATGTAACTCTTCGAACATTATTGCAGTTTTTAAGTGTCGTGCAAAAAAATAATGTACAGTGAATAACACATTTTATTTCTAAATCAGCACATGATCTTCTATTTTGTCTCGAACAAGTGTACACCGTGGAAAGTTGCATCTCAATCATGAAGGAGCTTTTTTTTACAATTTTACAACACAAGAATACTTTAATATTACCCTTAATAATTGTCGATAAAAAAATAAAAAATAATCACCTCCTTGGAAAAAACCGCCCAATTTCTACCTAAAATTCAGGTTTCCAAGCTGTATCAACCCCTGTAACCAAACATAATATTATTATTACTACCTGTGTGTAATGTGAGAGTGAAGTTCCCACCACCACCCTCTCGTACACATTTAATTTCCGTTATTCTGAGAAACACTGCCTATTCCCTCCCAACCCTTCCGGCATCGCAAACAACAATGGAAACTCGCTGTGGAGAAAGTTAAGTAAAAACTCCGCTACCGAGCAAACCAACAGACGTCCATAAATATTTTTTTGCTGCGCGGAATGAAGTATGTTCGCGCGACAAAGTTTCGAGCATTTGCGCGCTGCAAGTATAAAATGAATTGGGGGTGATTACCAGCATTTTTAATGCGAATGCAAATGAACAGTACATATTATTAGGCATCAACCCCTAAAATATTTTAACCCTTGAAATATAAGTCCCAAATACACAGATGAAGTATGGTCCAGGATTAAGGTAACCGAACTTAAAATTTTTGCGTTTAAAAATAATTGAGTCTGTCCAAAAAATTTGGGGACGCGTTTTAAGGTTTATTTGATGGTTAAAATATCATCATACTTAATCAAGATATATTATAGATGTCTCATGGAGACGAAGCTATATTTTTATGTGGGAAAGTAGGTATGGAAGTCTTTTTTTGGGTGATCATAGGACTTACACAACGTAACGTTCACAATGTCCACCAACGATAGAATATCTATCAAATTTTTGGAAGTTGTACATAAGTATAGTTGAATTATGTAAGGTAATATATTTAAAATACTTAAATACAGTATAAATGTTATGCCGGATGAATGGAGAACAAACATCACAACACCTATATTTAAAAAAGGAGAAAAGAAAAGCCCTGAAAACTGTGGTCAATATTTGATTGGTGACCCAAATTATTTTTAGACTTTTTTTTTAATACTTGTAACCCTTTAAGTCGGATATCGTTATCATCAGGAGAATCTCTGATTCCTCGTAGATGACAATCCACAGATGTCAGGTGAATATCGCTCTAATTAAGCAATCCATACGATCGTCACCGGTTCGGCTCGTAACATTTGTATAATTCAGAAGCTGTTGGTCCCCATTTGTCTGCCGGACCTCCGGACATGAGCGCCTCAGTCACATTTCCGACCGATCGATCAATTTTCGCCAGTCACGGGAGCCGCGCGGGCCATTAGTGCAAACCACGTGGGCAGACTTAATAACATTTTGAAGCCGACAAAAAATATGCAAAACGGATTTCGTTATTTTCAGACGCCATTATAATGAAGCGTGCCAATTGATTACTCTGAAAAAAAATACAAGATGTAAAAATCGATAAAAATTCCAGTCATCCAATCTAACAAATGTCCTCCTGGACTACGCCGCGTGGTGCAGTCGGCATTCTTTGTGTACAGTTTTTTGTCAAAGTAATTGCTTGTGTGTTCACCGTGGCAAATCAATGTTGCATGCTATTCGGTAATTATTATTGGTCTTCTTTCGCAGTGTTGTATTAATTAGAATAAACAACGTACTTATAGTTTTACTTAATAAACACGCGCTGTGCAATTTACACGTCGTTAATAAATACAAACTATACACGTATGCCAAAAACCTAAAAGTATGTAATTGAAAAAAAAAAAATTATACTTTTTTTAAATTTGAATGGAACCTTATACACTAAATCGAGCTGTATTAGTGAGTTTTATTGTGAAATTTTTGATATCTATTTTCAGTAATTTTAAATTAAAATAACGATAGTAGATAGGTAATAAAAGAAAAACTTAAATACTTCTGATACGATCAATATTATATAAGCGGGTAATTTTATTTAATAACTAGCTTTACAACCCAGTACAACTGAGTTCTGCATATGTGTACATATTTATCCTGCATAGATCACTTGCAAAAATGCCGAAAAAAATAAAATAGTCGCAACATATGAAAATAAATTTTCTTCGTGTTATCTTTAAAATTCTACACAAGAAATCAAAAAAATTATTATGTCTCTCAGTAGATTTCAAAACTCTTATTTAAAAATCTTTTTGCTCGTGAATAATTGAAAAATATGGAACAAACGATTTGACGACATTCATTCATTTTTACAGTTAATTAGATATTTCAAAGCTTGAAAATTCATTTCTTTTATGGAAATGACGTTGCCCGCTGTGCAAATATCACGACACCAGAGCGCACCTTCTGAGGGTTACTATTGCCAAGACCACAGTATCATAAAAGTACCGAGAGTTATAGCTTCTGCTGTCATCTGCCACTGACGGGTCTGTTGTTGCACGTATATATTTTTTATTATAATTTTATGTAAAAAAAATACATAAAGTTTTTTTTTCATAATAATATCTGTCGGTCATTCATCAGCTGAAATTAGTAGGCGAGAAAAAAAAGTTAAAATTGAACAGAATATTTTATTAAATGCCACCAAGAAATTTGGGAAGGTTTTACAAATGGTTTAATTTACATTAAATTTAAAACGACCACACAATGCACGCGGTGCACATAACCGATAGCGTGCGTCAAGTGCGTTGTTGCATTATTGTCTAGCGTGAAGCGGTCATATAACTTTGTCTCTTTCTCGCATAGACATCGTTTACTCACACTGTTGACTTGTATCAGTACAACACGTCCTTGCAGTGCCACGACCAAAAATCGATCTGTGGAGAGTTAACTAAAAACCCGCTGTTTAAAATTATACTATTACATTCATACGACGTGTGGTGTAATTGTTTTTTTAAATTTCTGAGAAGCTTACTCCCGTTGAGCGGCTATCCCGCAATAAATGAGCCAATCTTCGAGCGCATTGCCCGCAGAGCTACGGACATCACTTTAAGTTAGGTTAGGTTAAGTAATCTTATTCACATTTCGTCCAGGAGTTTGATCCTCGGAATTTGATCGGGAACAGTAATGATGCGTGTCGGTCATCACCTCCGAGCTGGAGAGCTGCCGTGCGCATGAAAAATGGCCGTGTCATACTCTAACTAGACAGAACATGCGTGTGACGTCAGCGGCGACCTTCAGCCGTTTTCTGACAGCGGTCAAGTACGAAAATAATTCGGACGACCGAGCACAGCGGTCAGGCCAGGGCCGGGTGCGGCCGTCTTCAGAAACGGAAAATAAATGGACAAGTATCGTAGTGCCGACAATATTATACGTTGTGATATTTAACTAAACTTTACTTTCAGACTTTTGTTCAATTTTACTCAAATTTTCATTTCCATTCATTAGAAAAAAAACTGACCCATAAAAACCAAGTTTTTATTATACTCCCTACAGATTTAGCGCGTACCCTACGCGTTGAGCTCGAGTCGGGCGACGCTACAAAATTGATTAATAAAATGTTTCGAAAAATCCAAAATTATACTATAATTATTAAATTTTGTAACGAAAATTTGTTAGATCATTTTTATCATCGCCACGAGCCTGTCTGCAAAGATTCAGCTCGATTGAATCACGGGAAAAGGGTTATAAATCGATCTAAAGTTTTTTCGACAGACAAGCAAGCAGACGCTACGAGTTAAAAGAAAGGGAGTAAAAAACTAACCCATAAAAACAAAATTTTAATTATGCTCCCTTTCTCATTTACTAGTGGAAACTGGTTTGGCGCTTAACCTACGCGTTGGGCTTCGGTCGGGCGACGATATGAAAGGGAGTAATAAAAGTTTTCCAAAAATCCAAAATTATTAAATAAAAAATTAACAAAATTTTCACAGAAACATCCATCTATCTACAAATATAGTCACCACTGGGACGTAAACCCGTAACTCCCCATGCCGGCAGAGGGCTTTACCGATCGGCCTACATCAATTAACCACACAGAAGTTGATAAATTTCATTAAAACATGTTTCTAAGTGAGCCATCATTTTTTATCCGTTAGAAACGACACTCTTTTAAATTATGATGTTTCTCAAAAACGTAAAGTAGAATCTACTAGATGGCCAGAATTTCATTTTTCTAAATTTGTTTTAATTATCACCCAACTACTAAAAAATATTTTTTTTTATTATTATTGAATATATAGTATTGTTTTATTTTATTATTTTCAAGTATAAATTATTGAAAAACAAAAAATAATCACAAATAAAATACGATTTCATCAAAAATAATGCAAACAAAAAAGATAAAATAATTTAATCACTGCCTTTATATTAACTCGTGGCGTCTGGATCCATTTTAAACCCCTTTCCCGTGATATAATCGAGCTGAAACTTTACAAGCAGACTCGTGGCGACGATCAAGAAGATCTATCAAATTTTCATTAAAAAAATTAATAAATTTTTGGATTTTTCAAATTTTGAATAGTTTTTTCATGCAACTTATTAAGTTGTACGAAAACATTTCAACGCGTCTGGTAGACGCGAAATCTGATTAAAGTGTAGTTTTGGATTTTTGGAAATTTTTTATTTCTCCCTTTCGTAGCGTCGCCCGACCGAAGCCCAACGCGTAGGTTAAGCGAAAAGAAATGTTTCAACTAGTAAATGAGAAAGGGAGTATAATTAAAACTTGGTTTTTACGGGTTACTTTTTTTTAAAATTAAGTGATAATAAATAAAAGGCGTTCCGCGCGGCGGGTCCGGCCCGGCCGTCGCTAGATGCGGCGATAAAAATCTCAACCTACGTACACAGAGTGCACTCGCGTAATTGAATAAGCTATGAACGTTGACCGCAGCGGCGCGCGGGGGGGCATCTGCATCGCCAAAGTGACCTTCGGCCCGAGGAAGGAGAGCGGACTGGAAGCTGAAACGCGACACGAAGAGTGATAGGCAAAATGCGCGTGAAACTAGCGGGCAAGGCGAATTAAACGTAAGAATTTGCGTCCGTTGTAAACTTATTTCTCGCATTCGGCCGAACTCTGGAAATAGCAATATCGCTATTTCTGTACCTCAGTACTCTCGAGACTGAATATTAGGTCCTTACATATGAAATTGGCGTTTAGTATGGGAGGAACATAAAGCCGATTTTTTTTATTATAATGTATTTATTTAATCAAAGTATGTACCATTGCTATCTATGCACTATTGCCATCTCATAGGTAGTTCATCGATCCCTTTACTAAAAAAACCATTCGGACGGGAATCAATAAAATCTTTGAAGGCGGTTTGGACTGCCCCATCGGAGTTGAATTTTTTCCTTTGCAAGAAGTTATCCAAATTTCGAAAAAAATGGTAATCTGTTGGGGCAAGGTCCGGAGAGTACGGTAGATGTCTTAGACATTCCAATTGAAGCTCCTCTAATTTGGTAGCCGTCTTTTGTGCAGTGTGTGGTCTAGCGTTATCATGAAGCAGCAGTGGCCTAGAGCGATTAACCAGCCTCGGTTATTTAGCAGCTAGCTTTTCCATCATGGTTTGCAGTTGCTGACAATAGACATCTGCCGTAATCGTCTGGACAGATTTAAGAAAGCTGTAGTGAACGACACCAGCACTAGTCCACCAAACGCTCACAAGTAACTTTTTTGGAGTCAATTTTCGCTTGGGGCATGGTTTGGCTGGTTCGGCAGGGTTCAGCCATTGCGATGAGCGCTTCCGATTATAGTACAGGATCCACTTTTCATCACAGGTAATGATTCGATTTAAAATCCCTTCATTATTGTGCCGGTTGAGTAATGCAACGCAGCAGTCAACGTGCGTTTGTTGATTTGCTTCACTCAATTCGTGAGGTACCCACCTTTCAAGCTTTTTCACCTTACCAATTTGCTTCAAGCGGATTAAAACAGTTTTATCACTAACACCGCAGCCTGCAGCTAACTCGGATGTGGTTTGCGATGGATCCGTTTCCACAATAGCCTTCAATTCTTCATTATCAACTTTGGTCTCCGGCCGTCCACGGGGCTTGTTCTGCAGGTCGAAATTTCCAGAACGAAAACGTTGGAACCAAAAACGCACTGTGTTTTCTTTTGCGGCACCGTCGCCATACACATCATTAATCCTTCGAGCCGTTTCTGCAGCACTGGTGCCACGGTGGAACTCGTACTCGTAAATAACGCGATATTTCAAGTTTTTCATTTTGTAAACTGAGTGATGCAAAGAAAAAAACAATTGAGGAAAAAACAAATGAATTATAATTTTCAAAACACAAATACATGAGTCAATAGCTGTAGAAATTTGGATTTGGAATTCCTGACCAAAGAGAAGATATTTGAGATCAAATTTGCCAGTACGGCAAAACGCCAATTTCATATGTAAGGACCTAATATTTATCTCCGAAAATATCTAAATAGTTGGAATGTAGCCTTCGCGAAATATTTGCCTGGAATTCTTCAACCAGGATGGCCTTTCAACCTTTAGTAACTCTTCTGTAGAAATGTGCTACGTCTCAAGTACCTTTCGCCTGCGTTCGAGAACCATACCTACTTTGGCCGTAGAGCCGTTTACACGTATTTAGCGTTGTAACCTCAATCAACTTGTAACACAATCGCACCCTGTAAATATCGAATCAACTATTTGCATCTATTCTTACAATGTTGTGCCTTTCTTATTTGCTGGGCACACGTTGCAATACACACATATATTCTGTGTGTAGACACCACATACACCATTGCCATCTACACCAATACTGCCAAAGAAATTTTCTCGTGAATGTAGTTAAGATAAGTTAAATTACCGTAAATTTTTGCGTTTTAATTTCTGTAAGGATTTCTATTACCTTTGTTCGAACTAAGGGCGAAGTTGCTAGCGACCCTAACAATGTAGGATTAATTCAAATAGTACAAAGTACTTTGGTATTCGGATACTGGAAACCATAGAAATAGGAGTGGAATTTATAATGGTTAGCTCGAGTGTCAGCTGTACGTGTAGCCTGATGATGTCTGTGTTAGATTAAAATCACCCACACAAGGCTAATTATCCTTGTGACATGAAAATTACAAGGTACATAGTTAGTTATTCTCTATTTCACGAAAATTACATATCACAAATGCTGAAATCATACCTTGTGTCGTGCCAACGTGTCAAGGTTGACTAATCATATTGAGGTTGATGATGGTACATAATAACACCTTTATTCCATGAAAACTGTTTGATGAATAACTATACAGAACATAATCTCTACAGTCAGTACAGAAAAAGTACAACACACATATGGAACAAGGTGTGCACATTAAACATATATACAACATTAAATAAATTTAATAGATTCGAGTCTATCACGAGTGGAATTGGGAAAGGTCACATTGTGTAAAGTGATCACTTAATTCAGCAATACTACAGGTCTTAAGGGGGAATGGAATCCCTACTTAGATATTTCGAAAAAATCGATTTTTAAATTTTTGAATTTCCTTAAAGCTCTAAAGGACTTAAGAATGTCTGGTGAAAATATCAAGCAAAAGTTCAAAAAAATAACAAAGTTATAGCTGATAATAGTGGCATATCTTTGTTGATTACGCACCACACTGCACGGCGCCGCGCTACGCGCAGGTAGCTGCCAGTCGGGCTCTTTCATAATAGTCCTTTCATAATAGTAAGTCCTTTTCTATTATGTTTGTGAAGAGTGCTCAATGATATAGAAATTCTAAGCAAGGTGGAGGACTTATATTATGGACCCGGAATGGATGATTTCATGTAACTTGAAAGATTTCGCAATTTATTCATTGCTCAATTTTCAAACACCTTTTACTCGAAACCATGTTTTGAAAATCGGTGGCCAAAATATCTCGGCAACCACTGAACCGATCAACTTGAAATTTTTAGTGGTTATTCTATACATTATTATCTAGTCTTCGTCATAGGATTTTTTTTAGTAACTTATTTTTTTTTATCGGCATTATTAAACAAAAAATTTCCCTAAAAAACGCTATTTTAAATTCGAACGCCCGCCATTCTGTCAAAAATCTATATTTTCTAAAACCCCTACGTCAAAGACTAAGCTATAGGGTCAGTTTTGATAATCTTTTTTTTTTATTCTGATGATCGCAGTCGACACAACCCAAGATTTTTCCGTCAATGTTGAATATTTTTTTATAAAAAAATTTAACGTATTCTTAAAAGTATGTAATTTCATGTAGAAATGATACCAATACCATCATTTATATAGGTTTTCTTAAAAAAACACAAAAATAGCCTTTTTTCGCGCTTCGTAGGTAGGTATTCCCCCCTAAGGCGTATGGACACCCAAATGAATTCCATACCAACTTTCCCATATAAAAAAGTAGCTCCATCTCCATGAGATATTTATAATATATCTTAAATATTTGCTTCCATCTGAAAAATGGCAAGTTTAACATTATGAATAGGTTTAATATGATGGTTTATCGCGCACTCAATACATATAGCATTTGCCATTATAATACATGTGATGACGAGAATGAATTCCATGTATATGATACAACTCATTCAAACGACCTTTCCAATATCAAAATACAGAATATAAATTAAAAACTATTCCATTGGAATAAATGCCAAGTTTTAAATTCTAAATAGGTGTAATATGCCACACCTAATGCGCATTATATTGATCTATTGTGCACTCAATATAATATACGACCTTATACTATTGTGGCGAGAGTAGACTTAACAAGACAAATGATTTTCTCAGTTCCAGAATGTATAAAAATGATTATTTAGATACATCATTGTAAAGATGTGTTATTGTTGGCAATGGATATGAAAATTAATCGTCGTCCGTGAAATAAATTGTCATAAACTGTTTGAAAGTCGATTGTAACGTCAACTACGTAATATATTAATGTAATCTAACGACTATGTAATCTTAACTACGTTTATACAGGGTTATTTGGAAAACATTAATAACCTCGCAGGATTATATTCCTGTCTGGATTATGGGTCGAAAATGTTCGAGCGACCATGACCTTAATACCAATAGTTATGGAGATATGCGACATCAAAATTTGCATTTTTTGTCAAATATTTTTTCCAATTGGAATTTCTGCAGCGTTCTGCAGTCCAACATTTAACAAAAACTAATTCGATATAAGTTACTGTAATGATAATCCAACGTTAATACAGAAATATTGAAAAAAAATGCTAATTTTGATGTCGCATATCTCCAACTTTTGATATTATAGGTCATGGTTGCTTGAACATATTCGACTCATAATTAAGGTAGTTAGGAGGAATATAGTCCTGCGAGGTTATTAATGTTTTCCAAATAACCCTGTATAGTGGTCAGATATACAAAATATATAAATAAATTCGCAGCATAAGGCGGACATATGTGTATTGCCGTATCCGTATCTAAGGCATGGTTTATTAATTTAACTTTTTATACAAAATAACCGTTGTCACGCATGTACATTGTCATTAAGACAATTACAAAATGCTTCACACAAAATCATAGAATTAATTCATAGGTAGATATTTATGCCCGAATTGAATTATTTTGTACTGAAAAATATGCTTTTAAGGCGTACCTTAAACATTAAATCATCTAAGTATTGACTCTGAATTCGGGCCTTAGGTTCATTTAAAGTAAAGGAAGACAGGATCCTGAGTACATAAATTAGACACTAAATTCTAGTATATACAAATTATAATGAAGTTACGCATGATGATCTGGAAACAGGACATTTATTCACTACTACAATGTAGTACTACATTACATTGAAGTGCACACTTCACACGTTTTGAAGTGCACACTACAAACTACACACACTTTAAAGTTATTGAAAGTATATACTTCAAATAGTACACTTCATTTCAAAGCGAACACTACAAAGTACAAACACTTCAAAGTTATCGAAAGTATGAGCAAATACTTAGTACACTTTTTACGTGAAATTTTTGGGGAGGTTGTTTTTTAGGTCGCCAAATGTTACTTAAAAAATATCGTCATTTGTCTTAAATATTTTTCTTTTCTTTTTTTTTTAGTAGTCTTCAAACTGGTGAACGTGTGTGTGTTGTAGTCTTCATTTTGAAATGTAGTTTTTCTCTTCGCTACCCGCGAGCGGACCGGCCGGGCGTTCTACCGGCTCGTTCTGTTAGGCGCATCACTACTTCACCGTAACTCATCAATGCAGCAGCATCTTTTAAAAAGCTCCACTGCGCTATTAAACTTCTGAATACAATAAATGAATTGAATAACTGAGGCAGATCAACATTAATTACTGTAATTATCCTTCTGGTAAGCTTATACACAACCATCTTGCATACTAGATACTTCTGGTAAGCTTAGTGCTTATTCAGAGTGCACAGGCGGGAGCGGGTGCGTGTGCGCTCGCGCTGGCTCTGGCGTCACCATGTTCACAGTGCCGAAGCGGCTGAGAGTCCAATATGTATGCTTCTCAAACTTCGCGATACTTACGTAGAAAGATGGATGAAGACTTGGTTTTATTAATGGAAAATTCATTTTTCAAATGGGAAGTAAATTATGTGAAGTTGGCTAAATGTTTGAAAATGAAAAAATAAAAATGTTTGAATTTAATATTTTTATTCTATAACTTTAATGTGTAATTATATAAAATGTGAAAGACTACAAATAAAGTTTTTGCTAATTGTAAATAATCTTTTATTTTGATAAAACTTCTAATTTTACCTAAATAGGATGATTAATTTTAGAGATATGTATAATTATTTGTATAATAGCTGCCCGTATGTCGCAAGTCGCGCGAATATTTCACAAAAAATGCTTCACGGGCGTTAAAGTAGTAAGTACCTTACCAGCTTTTTATAGCTTTCCACACGCCACAACATGGAAATCGGTGCGGAAGAATTTATATCCGCAGTGCAACATCGCGCTGCTATTTGGCAAAGCAAACACCCACAACACTTCAATAGAGCTGTCAAGTAAATTAATTAAAGTAATAAAAAATCTAATGTAATTTTTTTACCTATAAATTATGTTTTTTTACCTCTATTTCTTTTACCTATAAATTATTTTACCCAAAAAACTATAAAAAGCTGGTAAGGTACTTACTACTTTAACGCCCGTGAAGCATTTTTTGTGAAATATTCGCGCGACTTGCGACATACGGGCAGCTATTATACAAATAATTATAAATATCTCAAAAATTAATCATCCTATTTAGGTAAAATTAGAAGTTTTATCAAAATAAAAGATTATTTACAATTAACAAAAACTTTATTTGTAGTCTTTCACATTTTATATAATTACACATTAAAGTTAAAGAATAAAAATATTAAATTCAAACATTTTCACTTTTTCATTTTCAAACATTTAGCCAACTTCACATAATTTACTTCCCATTTGAAAAATGAATTTTCCATTAATAAAACCAAGTCTTCATCCATCTTTCTACGTAGGTATCGCGAAGTTTGAGAAGCATACATATTAGACTCTCAGCCGCTTCGGCACTGTGAACATGGCGACGCCAGAGCCAGCGCGAGCGCACACGCACCCGCTCCCGCCTGTGCACTCTGAATAAGCACTAATATGTATGCTTCTCAAACTTCGCGATACCTAATGAAAAAATGAAAATGTTTGAATTTAATATTTTTATTCTTTAACTTTAATGTGTAATTATATAAACTGTGAAAGACTACAAATAAAGTTTTTGTTAATTGTAAATAATCTTTTATTTTGATAAAAACTTCTAATTTTACCTAAATAGGATGATTAATTTTAGAGATATGTATAATTATTTGTATAATAGCTGCCCGTATGTCGCAAGTCGCGCGAATATTTCACAAAAAATGCTTCACGGGCGTTAAAGTAGTACGTACCTTACCAGCTTTTTATAGTTTTTTGGATAAAATAATTTATAGATAAAAAAATAGAGAGTGGTCATTTTAAAAATATTGACTTAAAAAAAACAATAATTAAGTAAAAAATTACATTAGATTTTTTATTACTTTAATTAATTTACTTGACAGCTCTATTGAAGTGTTGTGGGTGTTTGCGTTGCCAAATAGCAGCGTGATGTTGCACTGCGGATATAAATTCTTCCGTACCGATTTCCATGTTGTGGCGTGTGGATCAAAAACGTTTAGAACCAGACGCTTTGGCCACCGCCAGACGCTCGAGCAGTGTGAAAGATACAGGCGGATCGGGCCAACAGAATCGGCCGCGCGCTAGGAGCGCTACCTGCGCCCGCGTCCGCCCCTATGCAGCCGCGCCCGCGGTCGAGCAGTGTGAAGGCGAGAGGCGTGTAGGTACATTTGAACTACACGCACCCGCACCAGCGTCCGCACCCGCCCTTACTCTGAAAGAGCCCTTATACATAACCATCTTGCATACTTGCGTGCTAGATGATATAATGGCCAAAAAAAGGGGTAGATAATCTAGTGGGCGGGATTCGAGCCTCGTTCTAAGAGACTTTTTAAAAATTTTATTTTATTTTTTATTAGAGACACTAACAGGATAATAGGTACATGATATTCAGATATTAAACATTATATTGAAGACTATGCCCATTATCCCAAATATAAGTGTCTTCGGCACGCTCTAGTAACATGTATTTTTGCAATTAATTATATTTTACATGTACATTTATGTATATTATAAATTTTGTGTTTGAGTGTAGTACGATTAGTATTTAATGAATGATTGATTTAATGGATCTATAGGTTCATGTCATTGTTTAGAAAATGGATGTTGTGTATGAGTGAGTTTTTGAACGAAGATAACGTGTCTGCAAGAATATCAACATCAATGTTAGGGTCAGCACAATATAAATTATATGTGCGACACAACCCTGTAATGGGACTTTTCGTAACATAAGTAAATATTTATCAAATAAAACTAAAATGAGGAGAATCTTAAAATCGAGGTACAAGCCGGGGCGCCGAAAAAGTGAAAGAATAAGAGTGTGCGGAATTTCTAGCTATCCCTGCGTAGATTCGGCGTAATTTATAACCGTGGCCTGGAAACCCACTCGGCAATGACGCGATGCCGAGTGACTGGCAAATTAGCGGTGAGCTACAAAAAAAAACACGCAACGCCGTAAACATTAATTGTACAATCGCAAGACTTTCTCTTCCCGCCGGAATCGTGTGAATATTAAGCCGCCATTTTATTCGGAATTATTATCGCGGTATATTGTTGAGACATCGCACCCCGAGGTGAGCACGAACAGCCGGTGTTGGGTATTGGCTGTCGATGAAAATAAATGTGGCCCTCGTACACGCGGACCACAGGTGATCAATTTCAACAAATATGTATCACCCATGTGTCAGGCCAATCACAACCTATGGTGTAGAAACAAAAATTGACCCAACAAGAACAAAGAATCTGCCGCGAACATCGGAAACGAAAACTTTAAGGACGATCACAAGGAGAGTCCGCAGCGAAGAAATAAGAAAGACCCGCGGCACCGAAGATATTGTGCGATCGAGCAGAGCAAAAAAAGATTCATGAGAGATCACATAAACGGAACGGACAACCCTAGAATCCCTTGCATTGCAGCTGATGAAATCCCACCTGGTCACCGTCTTCCTGAAAAACCGCTTAAATGATGGAGGGAGAGTTGACAGTGACAGTGGATCTGACGTCCCGAGAGATAGATCAAGAAGAAGAAGAAAAAATATATAATCATTACCGGGATTTAAATCCGGAACTTTTTGTTGAACGCACACAGCTTTACGAATTGAACTACAATGTCCAGTTTTTCTTTATTTTGGTCACCTGATGCGTCTGCTCAAATGGAGATGTTTCTACATAAAAAAAACATTGAAAATTCTATTGCCATTCGTTGACGAGCACGAAAACTACATTCTAACGTATCAAAAATTGTTTTTTCTTTGTATTTAAACCATTCTCAACAAATTTAAATGTATTAAAATAGCTGCACTAGATCACAAACTCCTGAAATGATCTGATTTCTCAGGATGTGTATGTTCAGATCCTGCATATTATAATTTGAGGCAAAGTTTCTAGCAGAAAAGTCCTTAAAAACTGAGCTGAATATGGCTGAAGAACTGATGGAATGGTTTTGGAAGTCCACAGTTTAGTTATCAAATATTATAGATGTCTCATAGAGATGAAAAGTTATATTTTTCATGGGAAGGTATGCAGGTATGGAAGTCTTTGGGTGGTCATAGGGCTTACAAACTATCAAACGACTGGCTTAAGTGATCACTTAACAAAATGTAACGTTCACCCAGCATTTCCACCCATGATAGACTACCACATCTATCAAATTTTTGGAAGTTGTATTTAAATTTTACAACCCGTTTCACATGTATGTTCTAATTATCCTTAGCGCGACCGGCATTCAAAGCTTCTTCATTCCCCTTAATTAACCTTAGATGTCAGTAATGAGATATCTATTTTTGATCGGAATTTTCAAGCTGGTGCAAATAAAATAATGATCGCTAACGAGAAGAAAACATTGTTAATAAAATGGACCAGAATTACTGGCGCCACCTCGCAGATTCTACTCAAAGGTTATTGAAAAACATGATGGCTTCCAGTGGGAAAAAAATTGACATCTCACAACGTTTTTAATTCATTAATTAATAAACGTATATAGATAGATTTTTCTGTGTAACTTTCCGAGTGATTCACTCTATATTGATTGATTTGATTTAATTGTGTAAAACAAACAAATTAATCAATTGCAGCTGATGTCGTTATAAACCAAACTATTTATAAACATATTAGTGAAAAAATGTGAAGGACAAATATGCTGTATGAAAAAACAAAACAGAGCAATTACCTTCGACACTTATCGTCACACCCGGGAACAACCAAAGGTCAGACCGGGTGTACAAGGAAGGTTTTTAGTACCCGTTAAAATATTGGCCGGTCGGGCAGACTGGACCTTAGAGTATATACAATCTATGTATATACTCTAAGGAATGGACGGATCGCTAGAGCTGGAGGCAGCTAGGCTGTTTGGCCAGCTGCACGGATCGGAATTCAGAGTGACAAGTTTCAGCATCGTTATCCAGTTCCTATTCCTAAAAAAACTAATTACATGATTCTAATGGAAAAAAAAATAAACCGCCTTTAAGCCTAACTTAAAGGGATATATTATAAAACAAAAGGATTGTGCGAAATATCTGGGGCTTGAAATAGATGAGAGACTTCTATGGACAAATCATATTCGAGCTCTTTTAAAAAAACCTGGGCCTATTAGCTGGTGTGATGAAAGCAGATGAACTATTTGATACGAGAACTAAAAAAATTACCTACAATGCTTTTATTCTCCCTCATATTTTATATGGCATTATTATTTGGTCACAGTGTAATTCACAGGCGCAGGGAATGATACAAAGAACTTTAAACAGAGCCCTTAAAATGATCTTCAACCTGGATCGATACACCAGAACCTCTGACTTGTACAGGATCACCGGCATGCTTAACCTGGAGGATCTCATATATGTGGAAAAGATAAAGATGATTTATAGAATAAAAAATAAGTTGTTGAAAACGAATATCGTTCTTTACTAGAACAGTGACGTGCATATACAACACACGAGAACAAGAGACTATATAGAAGTGATATACCGAGGACTAATAGAGAGAGAGATATGGTTTCTTATACACTGCGGTCGACTTCTATAATGGAATTCCCAAATTCCATAAAGGAATTAAATAGTGTGGAACTTTTCAATAAACTGCTGAAGGGACTCGTGTTGGAGAGGAGATAACTGTTTGACAAGTCAATGTGATTATATTTAATATGTATACCCATTTATTATACAGTATTTCCTGTGCCCTTACACCAGCATACAATTGGTGTTTGGGGACATTATATTTAATTTTTTATTTTAATTAATACAAATCGTTATATTCATTTTTCATTACAACTTTTCCTTTGGATGGCGAGAGAGGGGGGAAGGCAATTTAACGTCGGTATTATCATATATCAATATTTCTTGGTAAGATTTAAAAAAAATTGTAAACGAGGCATCTTATTGTATATTTTGTGTTATTTTTTATCGTTCTGGTACTAAATGGTTAAAATATACGCACCCAAAGCCATCTGATCGTCATCATTTTGACAGATGTGTTTGGCAGCATCATTGACAACTATGTAAATTAAGAGTTAAAATCACGCTACCCTCTGTAATTCTGCAGTTTTATGACGGGTCCATTTCATTCCTGGATAAAAATGCGATGTTGCCGCTCTTTGACGAATTTTTACAATTCAAGTTTACGGGCTTTGCTCATTGATATTTTTCCAATACAAATTTAACTGTAGCTGGTTGCGGATATTTTATACGAACCGAATGCTTTTTTGAATCGCCTCGACGTTTCGTTGAATTCTTATTCAACGTCATCAGGAGGACGATCTTTACCCGCGGAGGTAGAGGGCGGACCGATTACCGCTTTCGAGGGCGTAAATTATATGAACTTTGTTGTGGAGTGTTCACTTCTTCTACAGTAGACTAACGACCGTAATAACAACTTTAATTTCCAATACAATTTTCTCTTTCTGTGCCAAAACAAAAACTATGTGTACGACTCCAAAAAATGGACACTCGATGCCCTTAAAAATTAAAATATTTATTTTAAACATAATTTTTATATTCCTCCCTCTATACGCCACACTTAAGCACCCTTAAACCCTCATTCGCCTATGCCTATGGATGTCCATGTTCGTACAAATAGCAGAAAAAAAGGCAAAGCCGGGTACGGACGGCTAGTTAATTATAAAGTACAAAGTGGTACAAAGTAAGGTCACCAACGCTCGCATACTGGCCGCCAGCCCCCCGCCCGGGTGCAATGGTGCCGATACGCACGCAGTTTGCCAACCGAGACAATAGGTGTCGTGTCATTTATTCGTCTGGCACATTTTTATTGCTCCGACCTTGCCTCGGGACGTTGTCAACGGAGAGCAATGTCGTGATGATGCAACTTTAATGCACATGCAATTATTATGATTATCGAAATGTACCGCGGCCGCCAAGTTCGATACTCTCGATCAAATAAAAGAATTGAAGTTATATTCACTTTGTTTCAAGATAATATAAGTGGAAAATTAAGAATATAATAATAAAAAAAGTAACCCCGTAAAAACCAAGTTTTTACTATACTCCCCTTTTTTGTAAAATATAACAATAATTAAAGACGAATTAAAACATACAACATAACACTAAACCTACAGAAATTTAATATATTTCTAAAATGTCATATGTTTTGAGATGTCAAGATTTTGATAGATTCAATTATCATCAATATCGTACCTTGTGAATTTTCAGCGTCAAATGATTTAGTCAGAATCGGATTTGAGTAATATAGAATTCTTCAAAACAAAGCAGAAATCTAAAAGAAATAAATTATTATTTGATTTTTTCCCAAAAAACCCAATTTGTTGTCATCTGTATGTGTCGACCAATTGTTTGGTAAATTTTAGAAATTCGTAGTGATGTACCTATTATACCGACGGAGTAATTCAAATTTAGAAAATATTCCGCGACGTTATCGGGCCGCCGTTGCTAGTAATCAAACTTTTCTAATGATTCCAATTTGACAAAACCAATAAAATTTCTAAAAATTCGAAATTATACTATAACTATTGATTTTTTTAACGAAAATTTGATAGATCTTCTTGATCGTCGCCACGAGTCTACTTGCCAAGTTTCAGCTCGATTGGATCACGGGAAAAGGTTTAAAAATCGATCCAAAGTTTTTTCACCCGGCAAGCAAGCAGACGCCACGAGTTAAAAGAAAGGCAGTAAAAATGGATAATTTCCATGGCGCCATTTCCGTAAAGATTTCACCTCAAGGGCGCTTTACGCAAACACCGTTTAGTCTTACACCAGTATTTATTTTAATGGAAATGATTTTACAATAAGGTTTACCGCCTTACACTCCCAGTACAGGACACGTCCCTGGCTTTGGTTGCTCATTGCTAATTGCACCACGGGTATTGCTCCAGTTAGTATACGATCCGACGAAGGTACGAAGATGACGTATTTTCATCAACCAGTAGGTACCTGCTTGCGAGGTCTTTGACATTAAAAGTGTGACAAGAAACCAGTTAATCCGTCATCATTATTTCGGGAAAACGTGTAATTCACCCAATTACCAGGTGAAAACAAGTCGTTTGTTTGAAGTCTACAGGCCCGACATGCGTATTACCCGCTTCGGTAATCACGGAGGTAATTAAGCCCTGTATCGCGTACGAGATGCAGTTATGTCAAAGGAAGGTCCATACGGATATTGATGTCTGTTTTTGAGATGAATCAATTTCTATATTAACATTACAAGAATAATATCTAACATAACAAGAATTTACAATCATTCAGGAATATTGTTAACGAGGTAAAAGCCAGCAAGACCAACGTACATTCAAAAGTTGTTTAGCGAGTGTGTGTGTATATGTTACAGCAAGTCTGTATTTCTAGTGATTCTGTATTTTCACTGGTATTTTAGTGAAATTATATCCAAGGTCATTCTTATCATATCCAAGCAGATTTTCACCAATAGAAATATGTAGTGAAATTTTTTTTAACTGATATCTTACTAGTGAAAATGTATCGGTTTCCGAACTGTCAATAAAATTAAATTCGACAGATGTCTATTTTCGGTTTAAGATTGATCTTTAGAATAAAAATTTTAGATTTAAGTTATTGCGTGAAAAAGGTTTTTATTGCGTTATTCATTTCTTCTGTGCATATCAACATTACATAACGGATATTATTAACCTAACCTAAGCTTTGAGAAATGCGTGCATTCGTGGACAAAATTTAGTTTCACCGATACTGCGCAGTGAATCTGTAAATTCATTAATAATATTGACGTGTTTTCACTGCCCGACCGGGTAAAATATATTTCCTCTAGAGAAAATATAGACTCACTAGAAATACAAATTCACTGTAACATATTCAAAGTGTAGGCGCCCGGCGCACTGCCACGTTGAGAAAGCAATAAAAATGTACTGTATGCCTCGATAGTACGCATTTATAGCTACCAGCGCAACAGACAGCACTCAAAAATATTTGCTGTTATTATTAAGTTGCACAGCGTATTCAAAATTTGAATTAATCATTTCAAGATTAGACGATCCATTGAGCCATTCAGTGTGCATTGTTAAGAAGAAAAAAGTGCATGCGATTCTTTCATTTAGTTTTCTTGTTGTTTATATTTATCAAAACTGCCGCTTTTTATTATCTTCCCGTGATGAGAACATGCAATAAGACTTCGTTTACCTTGCAACCCTCTCATTCTATACATGTGCGTTAATTTTATACATCGCATAACTTTAAACACAACTTTTAATTTTTTTTTGTACAGTTCTTGTAATTTCTCAAAAGTAAAATTATGTACCTACTCTATTACAAGTTATTTCTCTAATTGTAAGAATGGTAAGAAAGATATGTAATACAAGTGCTGATGGCGCCGGAGAGAAAGGGCGACCGCGGAAGACGTGTCATGACCAGATTAGCCGGACCATCGAGCTTGCGTACGAAGATGTATGAATGTGGATGAGGCGAGAGTTGTATGTCAGGACAAGAGTGTGGCGCTCTATCATCTCTACCTACCCCCACGATCAATCAATCAATAATTAATGAGTAAAATCAAAAACTTTTTTGTAAATTCCATATTCGTCCTTACAAATTTCTCAATTACATCACTTTAAATAATAACTTCAAATAGAGGCGACTAAATAAGACCTATTCGATACTGCACGTAGGCGTAGATGTGTCGAAGATCTGCACCTCATCAACGCGCTACTCTCACGACCCCAGCATATCATCAGGAAGCGAGAGTTATCCCATTGCGCCATGGGATAACTAAATCGCGAAATAACACGTGTTATGCAGCGCACCACCCGCCTTCAGCATCGGCGGCATTACCGACTGTTTGTTCCCTGCCAGGATTATAATAGTCCCGCGGCTCCTTCGTGATATCGCGAGGCCATAAAAACGATATCAGCAGCAAGATGGCGCCGGCCGAGATCGTGATCTCGGGTACCCACCTCCCGGAGCGGGGAGAGGGGGGGCTCAATCAAATCTGGAGACAATATTATGAATCAGCGCGAGTTTTATGACGGCGATAAAATTGTTCATTGATATTAGCCACGATGGTTTTACGAAAGGGTTCAGACTGCAAAACGTTATTTATGCCTGTTGTCAATATTAAAATAACCAACCCATCCAATATTAAAACCGATAAATGCAACCTTAAGTGTCGCCCAACGTGTTGCGACGGAGCGACGAGGAGTACAATAGCCGCACATCTTTAGTGGATACGTGGATAAAAGTTCACGTCTTGTTTTAAAGGTTATTTCAATAAATAATATTAAATTATTTCATTAACTGAGTAGTAATAAACAATAGTGTAGTGGTCGCAGTTGATCGTTGCAAAGCCGTGGCCGATTTTTCCACATTTAAAAATCCATTTTATAATGTTGAAAATGTTAATTAATTATCCAAAAGGGGAAATGGTCTTACACCGTACAAGATATCGTAAACATTAACGCAAAAATGGTGTTTAACAAGTTTTGCACCAAAAATTAAAAAAAAATCTAATTTCTCAACGAAAAGTAACATTTTTATTTAAAAAAATAAATTTAAACCGCCTCGACGTTTACATATTTTTTTTAAAATACATAAATCAAAATTTTAATATAAATAGCTAACGTTAAAGTGAATGTGGCTTAATACCAATATAATTGCAAAAACCAATCGATGTAATGATTCAATTTGACGTGGATAGTTTCGATCTTTTCATTGCAGCAAAATCTTGGATTCGTTTCAATTCAATTTTGCATCCCGGCACTTAAGCCATTCGGATGCGCTTTCCAGTATTTCGAAGGGTTTCTTGTGTGAAATGGTATAAGGACAATTTTTGTCTCTTTCGTTATCTAGGGCGCCAACACCTAGCTCGTGGGTCACTAAAACGAGTCCAGATAACCGGTATCCGAATAATCGAGATTTTACTAAACGAGTCAAGCTCTATTATTCCTTTTTAATGTACTGTGATGTTTGTCAATTTTAATGCCACTTGCATATATCACAGTCGTCAAAATTGTTACTACTATTGTATCTGCTTTGTACTAAATTGTGATTTTGTTTTAATAAATAAATTTGCACTGTACGGACAGTGAATGGCCGTTGGTTGCGAAGCGCAGTGTAAAATAGTTGTAGCATTACAAATACCAACCTGTCTCCGAGCGAGTAGGACCGATATGGGAGCTTTCGCTCATAGATCAGTCATGGATAAAAGGTGGGTTGCCATTTACTGTACTAGTAAAATAAACGCAAATCAACACAAATCATTACGATATCATAAAAATTGAAGTAGAACTGATTCTGAAAATAATGGTGCGTATTTCACTTGTGGCACTATGGTCGCGAGCGTCCGGCGCGTGTTTCCGAAGCAAGTTTGAGGATAATTGACTGTCGACCGTATCGGGCCCATTTCGCAACACTCGCATTTCACGGACTCGGCGAAATAAAGTGTGGCGCGCATAAATCTCCCCCTGGCACGGGAAGGGCTGTTAACGCGGCATGAAATCCATACCCAGTCACGACCGCTGACGACACTCCGGGCCGTGCTCACTCATCACTGATCACTGACGGCGCGTGCAATCCGCGATTCTTTCGCGGGGACGTGGACAGACTCGAGCAACGCGGTTTCGCCGCTCGCGGGGTCATTCCGAGGGTTCGGTGTTAAGTAGTGATGCGACGAATACTACATCCACGAATACGAATCCGAATACGAATATCAAACCTATTATTCGGCGAATACGAATATTTATACAAGGTGATAAATATCACAACACTGTTCTTTTTTTACTAAGAGATTTAATAATTAAAATTTACCACCGGCATATTTAAATTTAAGTTACCAGATTTCTTATCGAAATGTTTCCAAATATCACCTTCTTCACGCTTACGAGAGGTGATGTTATTAGATTTAGGTAATTTGAAATTATTTTATAAGAGTTAATACTTTTACACACAACGGAAAATGAAATGGAACGAACAATACATATTACAAAACAAAAACTACGTGAAATGAGCACCGAACCTTATTAATAACCCAACGACACTAGATAAAAGAACTTATGTTATGCTGTGAAACAAGTGACAATTGATAACTTGAGAACTTAACAAATCCATTCATTCAATATAAGAGGACTCCCCGATAAAGTGATAAAAACCCTGCAGAAATTCCAATTGGAAAGTTTTTATTATTTTTTTGAACTTGTATTAAAGGGAATGAATTTTTCACATTCGATATAAGTTGATATAATGATAGTCCAGCGTTTTACAAAAAAAGTCAGAAATATTGAAAAAACGCAAACTTGGATGTCGCACATGTCCATAATTATTGATATGTTCAATGAAAATGTTCAAGCAACCATGATTAAGGTCATGGTTGCTTGAACATTTTCGACTCACAATTAAAGCACGAGTCCTGGGAGGATTAATGTTTTCCAAATAACCCCTTACAGACATGAACTAACGTCAATTTCTTGGTACTCGGTTTTGTTTGATTTGTTTAAAAAAATTAATGTATCCTTCTAAAAATGCATCCATCTAAAAATATTTGGCTGCAGAACAACAAAAACAAAATAAAAACACCGGGATATGAATAGGGAACATTTCTTTATAGGGGAATAGCGATACCAAATTTGTCAAAGTAACTAATTTACAACAATTTGAGACTTGTAGTAGTCTTATGGAAAGGCTCTGGGTTCGTATCCAAGTGGCAATCAAATATTTCGCCGATTGAAGTGCTTTTAATGTTGGCTTATATTCAAAATGGTTGTATTTATTCTTGCATAATTTCTTCTTCTTCTTAATACTTACAATCATTTTCTTCTTACTACTTTAACTTCTCTTTTTAATTTACACAAATCTATTTATGCACTTGAATCTTTAACAGCAATCTAAATTTACACAATTCTATTATATGTACTTGTACCTTTTAACTGTATATATTTGTCCTACGTTATTTTTTTAAATTTATATTCTGTATATTTGTAAAAGCCTATAAGGGCGTCAAATAAATAAATAAGTAAATAACAGAATCACCTATAGGTTGACCACAATCAAAAGATCATTCCCTAGCTTTGTCCGGTAAGAGGAAAGCGGTGGAATGTTACCTGGCAAGCCCGTATTACAAGCCTCAATATGATATTCTAAATAAATATATTTTTAGTTTAAAAAAGATTACTTACTTTCTAGAAAATATTCTTTTCTGTTCATTTTTCGCATCGTAACAACGCGCATATTTTTTGAGCACATTCTTTTGAATGCGGTCTAGCTATAATAAACTAAGCGTATTTTTTTTACAATAGATGTTGTTTATTGATAATTTCATTTCAGATTTAAAACTTTTTGGTCGGACTTCTTTCCCAATGGCAGTCTCGTTCCTTCTCCCTCTTTTCTAATTTTATAAATAAAAGTAATGGAAGCAATTTAATTAACGACGAATACGCCCCGCGAAGAGAATAAATACACTGGTCGAATGCGAACGATTTGTTGGGTTATTTTTTTTAAGGTCGAATCGTGCAGACAATGCCACATCCGAAGTGTAATGATAGCGCTGTGAACGGGAGATGCTCATCTCGACATCGGCAGCCTGTACGTACATAGCTGGCGAGCTCGGTGCGGTGGTGAGCCCGGCTCGCGCGATCACCGCTATTATTTGTTCCTGGAAAATAGGAATGGAATTCCCATCATTGTTTTATGCCCGGCACGAAAATATAGAGTGCGACTCTCGCCTGTATACTTACCAACTATTCAGCGTGGCTCGGATTCAATGCGACTATTTTTATTGCTCGCTCTTCGGGGGGCAGATAAAATTCTGTTACATTTTGATTAGAGATTTTTAAATCAAATATGAAACACGCGATTGATTTTCATTGTTGAAAAAAATTTACAAATGAAAATTTCCCTGCCTCGCGTTGTCCATAATAATTGAAAGGTTAATTAAACGAGTAATAAAAAAATTATGTACCGGTACCACGCGTGTACAGTACAGTACTTTGTACACAGCTGTTCGGCGTCTACGAGTGACGTAGGAATGTAAACAGCGTGTTAGGTTGGTAAATAAGAGAATATGACCGACAATAGCGACGGTTTTTGGGGTACAGCGTGTCACTACGGGTAATTGCGGCCCCAGCATCGCGATTGGTCAAATAATCCAGTAGCTATAAATGAAATATTTCGTCCAATGAGACATCTGATTCCAGCATTGCGAATACTTATTTCTAACCTCATCCAACTTAAAACGCTGTGTACACACCACTGTAGATCCGCTAGTTTTCATTTTGATAATTTTTTATCTCGCGTTCTTACAACAGAGCCATCTGAAAACTCGTGTGAACATTACATTATAAATTAATTTGTTTCTCGGTACGGGATATGTAAACTGTGTGATGTAGATGTAGATGTAGAAAAGATGTAAACAATGGTCAATTTATGGAAATATATGAATTTTGATATTCGCAAAGCACCGTGCGCTCTACACGGGCAACGTGCAAAATCTATTACCATGTTTTGGTACGTGGATGAAATGAAAAATGACCAAAGAGCCCACGGCTCACTCCGCTGCGAGAGAACCATGAATAATGCACATAAAATAGCGAAATCTCCGCATTTCGCATTCTCACGAGTTCTAGAAATCGTACAATGTCTTCGGTGGAACAACGTGATGCCTCCATGACCGCTGTCATTTCGTGAATGCGCTTCTGCCGATTTAACGCGATCTCTATTTCAAATATTCGAGCCGCGATTCGCGTGCAGCCTCATCGTGTTTCTCAATTTAGTTGTCCGTCTGTTCCCGCGACCTTCCGAGTCGGCCGTGTTGGCAACAAGAAAAAGAGGGAAAACGACTAACGCGATTACAAGTCGAGCCAAAACAGACCAAAGCCGCAGCCGACGCTGGAGTGATCACCCCATCAACCCCGACGCAGGGAGGGGTGGGACACGGGGAAAGCGCGAGACGAGTCTCGCGTGATTTACGACCAGAGTCCTCCTAATTGTGTTAGGATCCTCTTCATATTACTCTCCCCGCTCCTCAGGGGCGAAACCTTAATTCGCGACGTGGAAGAGCAACAAGTCGGGAGAGAAAATTAAGCAACGTATATATATACGAGTACACAAGTTTTCCGGGAGGGATAGTTCTGAATCGCGAGGGATGAGGAGACGATTTCTCCCAATACCTGCAGCCGAACAGATGAAGAAGTTTAAATGTTGTTACGAAAACGGAGCTAACAGTCTACAAATGGGCACCGCTCTGCTAAAATAACTCAATTACAGCACTCAAGCAGACGGATGCCCTCGCGTGGATTCCGCGGAACGGAGCGCATCTGGGCGGATTAGAGGTGAGGGCATGTACTCCAGTTCGTAATGAGCTCTCGATGGACGAATCAAAAGTTGCCAGCAACAAAATTAGAAGTTAAGGCCAAAGTACTTTCGAGCAATATTAAATTTAGTGACTGTTGTTTTATCTTATAGTAGAACTTTGCCAAGAGGGAAGACATGGAAGGACACTTCGTACGCCATACTGCCTGGTTATATATTGTATCTTCTGATTTATATAACCATTTGGCCTTAAAGAGGGAGCGATATTGTTTTGAAACTTGCTGGAAATATAAAAAAAAACATATATATATTTTATAATGTGTCTGACAACAAAATTACGACCTAAGCATTAAAACGATTTAACACGATTAATTAGGATTTTAGCACACAGGTGTAAAATCATTTAAAACAATTCAACACGATTAATTAGGATTTTAGCACACAGGTGTAAAATCATTTAAGAACTTGCTTTTTATAGCCTGCCCATAATTATCAATTTTGCCGATATTTTTAAGAACATGTTCATAGTAAAATAAATAATACTAAAATAATCATTTAGGCGTAGAAATTTATCCGTGCAACTTACTGTATAAAACATACTTATCATAGAATAAATATGAAAAGACAAGCTTGAAGGAACGATAAATTATAATTAACAATATGTGAAACATTTAATCATACAAATCTGCATGATCATGTAGCAATGGGCAGGACATATCTGTCAATGAGATGATGGACGGTAGGGAGAGAAGATCCTGGATCCGTCCTCGGTGGAGTGACGACGTCAGAAGAGTGGCGGGCCGCAGATGGATGACAAAGCCTGTAGAGAGAGAGGATTGGCAATCATTGGGGGAGGCCTGCACCCACAAAAAGAGTCAAAGGCTAGTGATGATGATAATAATCATAAGAAGACATTTTTAAATAAATATTTTTATACATAAATATAAAATATTTTTAAAATATTTCTGATTTATTTTTTGCAAAAAATTCATTCGCTTTAACACAAGTCGTATAAAATGATAAAAACCTTGCAAAAATTGAAAATGCAACCATTGATATTGCTTATCGCCATAACTATTGATATTATTAGGTCATGGTTGCTTGAACATTTTCGACTGATTATCAAGACAGGAATTTACCTATAAAGTTTTTGCTACTACCTATGAGACCTGTACTGACCCTGTACATTTTTTGTACCAATACATAAAAATTACTCTTCACAATACAAAATTTTTTTAAATTTAATTTTTTCAGAGAAAACAACTGACGTAAAAGCGGACAAATACTCATTTTGTAAGTGAAGCCAAACTTCAAAGAGCTCTCCTTAAAAATTTCTTAGATTACGTAGGGCCCGTCGACATTACTTCCGTTCAAAAAAGCAGCAAGTAGCAATTGAGACAATTACAAAGTGTGCAGGCTTATGTAGTATTAATTTTTCTTTATTTGGATTTAATCACGATGATGACGATGATTGCACATTACTCAACCGACGGTGGTACCAATCCAATAAACGAACGCAATAAATTCTAGCACCCGAGGGAAGTGAATGACTCAATTTCCTTTATGCGCTCGAGAGCACAGTTCTCGCACACATACACAAACTTTATGACGTTCACAAACTGAGAGACATCTCTTTAGTGTCTTGTTCACATCAAAACTTGTGAAAATTTAAAACAACACCACTCCCGGTACACTTTGCATAATGCAGCTCGAGCCATTTCGGAAAGTTTCCAGAAAAACTAACGGGACTTTACTGCTTATCCTTCAGCTGCGCTGCGCTCCGTGTGACACATCTGGGAATCACGCGACTCCCGTCTCCCGAACTCCTCAAATTACAGGACCCGACGCGGTGCTCCTTTTTAATTATTCAACGGGTCGCATCCCCGTCAGATGGGGTTAATTAAGAACTGAGCAACTTAAACCGTCGCGGGAGTGGACAGTTTATTCGGGCGCGCGCGGGGTGAGTTGCATCAGTCTCGTTTTGTTGGAGTTCGCATAAAAAGGTAGCGAAGTGTTGAATAGTTTCAAAACTAAACAAATTAAAAAACTGAGTTGGAAAGTAATTACGTTTACACGAAAAGGTCTCCGATGAGAGTCCCTTTGCATGTTGCGAAAATTACAACGCTTTAAAGGTAAATATAAAGTCGTCATAGAAGGTTCCGTCACACTTTCGGTAGCCGGGAAATGTACAATCGGTCCTCAATATTCGTTAATGTTGATATTCGTCTTGTTTTTTTGTCGAAATTTATTTTTGATTTTTTGATTTACGTCCGTAAAGTAGATATTCGTCGTCACACATCGTCACACAAGCTATTTATCAAATCGTACACAACTATTAAAAATTCTAAATAAATTAAGTTAGTGTGATACTATTAACATGTGGCTTGCCTCAAGGTCCTGTATTAGGCCCGTTATTATTAACTCCTTAGTAAAGGAAATTTTTAGTTTAAACCTTACTAGGGAAAAAATCCCTTATGCGATAGATAACGTTTCATTAAAATAAATTCAAGAACGTGGGGTGCCGTAAAAATTAAAATTAATGACGACATAAATTAACTAAAAATCTGCTCTGACACAAATATTGTCTTTAAATAGTGAAAAAATATATTATGTTCTTTTGACAATAAATCGTTGTCTAATTTTAATATTACTATTCACGCTAATGAAAACGAAACTAACCTTTATACTGTACATGCGCAAACCTACACAAAAATAAAAATATCTTGGTATACTTATATTCGTAGATGAAAGTATGAAATGGAAATCTCAAATAACTTCTCTAGTTAAGAGAGTAGGAAATATTTAGAAATATCCTATCTGTAGAAACAATTAAAACTGTTTATTTCTCATTTATACAGTCAATTTTAACTTATGGAATTATTGGATGGGGAGGATTTTACAAAACTACTCTAAATAAGAGTAAAATATTGGATTCTTCAAAAGAAACGAAGTCGAATAGATGTTTAATTATTTAAACTATCTACAATATTTGGGTGAATACTTTGAGTAGCTTGTTGGTATTGTGGTTAGGACCCTAGCCTCGTGATCCAAAGGTCGCGAGTTTGAATCTCAGTCCAGACCAGCAAGTTAGTCCTATCTTCATAGCACACGTATTCCGTTTTCGCATCTCTATTTAAACAAAAATTAACTAGAATAAAGTAGACTTTGTATATAAACATTGTTGTTTCATTTATCAACATCACCAGTTTCAGAACGACCATTCCATAATCAATGCTGTATTTATCTAAGTCAATATATAATTAGTTAAGTCAAAATATAATATATAAAATAAAAGTTAAGATTTAATTTGTATTTAATTAATTGATTAGCTTGTTGGTCTTGTGATTAGGACTTCTCGAATCGTGATCCAAAAGTCGCGGTTTCGAATCTCACTCCGGACCAGCAAGTTAGACCTATTTTCATAGCACATGCATTTAGCTTAGTTTGAAAATAGTAAGAATATTTATGTGATACGTATTCCATGTTCGCATCTCTATTTAAAAAAAAAAGAAAAAAAATTACCGTTAAATTTTTCACTTATAATTCAACATTCAATTTGATTAAAAATGAAAATATATACATTTCAAATCGACTATAACAATCAGTATTTGTAAAACAAAACCTGCATTCTAACAAAATAGTTAAACTTAAATATAAAAAATATTGATTATTTTATTTGTATATATCTACTTTTATATGAGTATTTCACTTACATATTTCAGAAATACCTTTCCATCATATAACACATATAACATAACGATGGAAAGGTATTTCTGAAACATGTAGGTGAAATTCTCATAAAAGTACATATATCCAAATAAAATAATCAATATTTTTTAAAAATGTCAATCTGCAATGTTGCTCAATCAATTGAAAAAAAAAAACTTAAATATCACTTTATCATATGGAGATGAATCATATTTACCAGTGTTCCGATGCACAAATATCACACGAAGAGACAGACTGCTTAACCGACCTGCGAACAAAGAAGAAGAAGCAATGATATTAAATGAAATGGGACCCGAAGATAAAATTGGCCATAAAATAAATCCTAATAATTGTATGGTAGGGACCGAACGCAACCAGGATCATGACAGGAGGTGGTAAATGTCAAATCTGACAGTTCTTTTACGACTCATAACTTATAATTTTCACACAATGTTCACTAACAGGGGCGCAGTGATTAAAGTAATCACTTAGATACGACACATGCGCCATTTAAAATTTATTATTTTCAAATGTGGAAAAAAAGTAACCCATAAAAACTAACTTTTTATTATACTCCCTTTCTTTGTAAAATATAACAACAATTAAAGACGAATTAAAACATATAACATAACACTAAACTTACAGTAATTTAATATATTTCTAAAATGTCAGATGTTTTGAGCTTTGATAAGACACTTCATGCTTTGAAGATTAAATTCTAAAAATATTTGTCAGTCAATTTAGATTTTCGAAATTCGTAGTGAAGTACCTATTATGTATACCGACGGAGTTCAAATTTAGAAAATATTCCGCGACGTTATCGGGCCGCCGTTGCTAGTAATCAAACTTTTATAATGATTCCAATTTGAAAAAACTATTAAAAATTTGAAAAATTCAAAACTATACTATAATTATTATTTTTTTAACGAAAATTTGATAGATCTTCTTGATCGTCGCCACGAGTCTGCTTGCAAAGCTTCAGCTCGATTGGATCTCGGGAAAAGGGTCAAAAATCGATCCAAATTTTTTTCGACGACAAGCCGGCAAGCAAGTAGACGCCACGAGTTAATATATAAAGGGAGTAAAAAAGAAAAAAACCAAGAGCCGCAGAAACAGCTGAAGAACATGCCGTTCGAAAAAATTTTAAACTTTAAAATGACGTGTTAATATTTGGATAATTTGGACACTGCATGGGCGATGTTAAAAATGGATAAAAAAAGTAACCAATAAAAACCAAGTTTTTATTATACTCCCTTTCTCATTTACTAGTGGAAACCGGCTTGGCGCTTAACCTACGCGTTGGGCTTCGGTCGAGCGACGCTACGAAAGGGAGTAATAAAAAATTTCCAAAAATCCTAAATTATACTATAATCAGGTTCCGTGTCTACCAGACGCGTTGAAATATTTTCATACAACTTACCAAGTTGTATTAAAAAACCATTAAAAATTTGAAAAATTCAAAACTATACTATAATTATTATTTTTTTAACGAAAATTTGATAGATCTTCTTGATCGTCGCCACGAGTCTGCTTGCAAAGCTTCAGCTCGATTGGATCTCGGGAAAAGGGTCAAAAATCGATCCAAATTTTTTTCGACGACAAGCCGGCAAGCAAGTAGACGCCACGAGTTAATATATAAAGGGAGTAAAAAAGAAAAAAAAAAACCATACGTCTCAGATAATTCTCCGACTCCGGTCCATAAAAATGTCAATTTTATGACAGTTTAACAGCGACGTTTCTTGGACGATTTTCTGATCATCTGTACTAAAAAATGGTTTTCGATAATGCTATCGAGATTATTCACATATTAAAATAAAATTACTATAAAAAGATGTAATCCATTGACAATTATGTATGTACAATATTTATATTAGATTACAAGAATTTTTTCTATTCCATTCAAAAAACTAACCGATAAAAACCAAGTTTTTATTACACTCCCTTTCTCATTTGTATTGTTTCCAATTTGATATTCTATCAACATATTCCTCCTGCATTAAGTTCATGTGGAAAATCTATTCTATGTATATTATTATCCTTAAAACTTATAGAATATTGAAGACGTAATAATTGTAATAGGGGGGCACGGCGTCGGCGAAACCGTCTGATCGGACCCATGGCTCGAGTCAGACTAGTTGAAACAGGTTTCGCGCCTTTTCTACGCGTCGGGCTCCTTTCTCATTTGTATGTTTCCAATTTGAAAAAACCGTTAAAATTTCGAAAAATCCGAAATTATACTATAATTAAATTTTTTAAATGAAAATTTGTTAGATCATTTTTATCATCGCCACGAGTCTGCCTGCAAAGTTTCAGCTCAATTGGATCACGGGAAACGGGTTAAAAATCGATCCAAAGTTTTTTCGGCAGACAAGCCGACAAGCAGACGCTACGAGTTAAAAGAAAGGGAGTAAAAACAAGAAATATGTATTATGTTCCATTTCCAGCACTGCTGAGATGTGTAGATGTTGCGATGACGTATACATTAACTATATCGACGGGCCCATGTATAATGTCGAATCTGCAAAGATTTCATTTTCGTTTTATTATCTTAAACTATCCAAACCACTCTATATTTTCAGAGAGTGTAAAAAAAGTTAAAAATTTTAATCACTACCCGAAAATATAGAGTTTAAATAAAAATAGATGGAAAACTTAAACTTTGTTATCTCTTCTTAAGTTTAATTACATTTTATAATTTAATACTCAAGTTTCCAATAAATTCAAGTAAAGATAAGATTTATTTTTAAGGTAAGTTTATATTTTAAATCAATTTTAATGACCAATTACAAATTCTTAAATAGAAATTATTTATTTTCTTTTAATTTTTCGATGTATGTATTGTATTTTAGCTATCGGATCATTTATAAAATTAGAAATTATCCATTTAAGCAAATAACAAAAGACTACGTTGATTATTGCCATAGAGCGGTTTCGATATTACGTTGATTGGAATAAAATAACATTTACGATACTTTAGCAATAATTATTTTACGGAGATTGTAAATTACCTTTTATAAATGAATCACGTTTTCAATATGGTATACATTTAACATTTCGCACGTTAATATTAGAAGAGAAAATTTAAGAAATTAAAAAAACATTTATCACTAACATTCTTGTAGTTAATACATATATGTCATATATACATAAATACATAATGAAACTCTGATATTTTATGCATATAAATAAGCTAATGTTTTACTATTTAACTAATAGGTTTGTTGACTCTTTAATTTTTCACAACATAAAGTGATTTAGTACATTAATTTTCTGTGTATATTTTTATTTACATATGTAATTGTTTTTTTATATATATAATTTAGAGTTATTTTACAATGTGTTTTTTTTAAGCATTTTAATTTGTGATTATTATTTTGATTGCTTTCTTGTGTGTTTTACTTAATAGTGTATAAACTGTAAGGATGACTCCTTGTTTTTTACTGTTTTTTTATGGTGCTCTGCATTGTATGCACACTCAAATAAACAAATAAATCGTCTCATCAAAATATGAAGAGGGTTTGGCCATTTTTGAAGACCCCTTTTTATTGTCGGTGTAACCTTTATGTACGCATTATTAGTATATACATTTCTTGAAAAGTATATATAGAGTATACGTGGGTAACAATCGGCAACGGGTAACAGTGTAGCAAAACCCCAGCGATATGTTTTAAGTTAGGCGATTAGAAGGAAAATGTACTATTGTATTTTGCTATTACTTTGTGGTTATTCATTATGAATATAATTAAACAAATTGATTTAGTTATTCACCACTTTATTTTTGGTAAAAACCAACCGAAACCGGTTGGTTGGTTTTTTTCCAAAAATAAAAAAATGTTTTACTTCGTCGTGCACCGTTAAGTGCAGATGGCGATCATTGTTACGTTGAGCTCCAATCGGCGCAGTGGAAGAAATAATACAAAATGACCCGCGCCCGAGACGATGGTGTAGATTTATTGCGCTGTCATTTTCCAGATAATGTAATACGCGAGGCCTTTAGCAGCTTTGACTCGGAGTTAGCTGAACAGGTGCAAAGGAACCGTGAGAAGCTATTCCAAAATTAGAGGAAGAAATTACTATTTTCCATTTGAGAAAGACAATCGAATTAGTACGCGCAAGCCGGGCGTACGAGGCACATTGTCTGGTAGTGTTGATGTGTACCCGTAAACATCAACACAACGAAACAATCTTCTGTATATAGTTTACTGGGATATTCTGCCGTGTATATGTGACCTCTGGCCAATGTTTCGGATCCCATTGCAGTGTCCAACATCACCTCTGATGATGGACCCTGCAATGGGATTCGAAACGTTGGCCAGAGAGGTCACGTATACACGGCAGAATATCCCAGAAAACTATTCGCAGAAGATTCTGAGCGGCCGTGAAAACCTAAGAACATTTACAACGAAACAATGTGCGTCGTAAGCACGACTTACACATACTAATTCGATTGTCTTTCTCAAACGGAAAGAGGTTTATCCACTGGTAAAATATAATAATATGTGACAAAAGTATTTTATTTTCCTGACATACTATTAGGATATTAGGATTATTATAAAAACCAACCCCTTCCGGCCCTGGCCCAAGAATCCGCTAGATTTTGTCTATGTGTGCAAATGTATTTTGCACATTTTTCTTTAGGTCCAATGTTAATGGTATAATGAATTTTTTTAATTTTAGAAATTTCTGAATATTGAAACGGGTTGGCGGTCAGAATGGTCAATTGAGTCGAGACATGTCCAAATCAATTTTTCAATAAGGATTTTATAAACATTTGGAGAGTTATCGCAAAATCCGTTGTATACATCATGAGACCTCTGTGATAAATTATATTTCTATCGAAATCTTCCTACACCAAACATAGAACCTTAATAATTTTATTAATACTTTAATCTGGGAATGGAATAATGTTTGTTAAAAACTTGTATACATATATGTTCTGAGTGATTTCACTGCTTCAGAACAAACGCGTCTTATCTGAGAGTATTATTAAGCTGTGGTTGAACTATCGATTACCATTTTATCGTAATAATGTGTGCATGTTTCAAAGCCAAATTTTAATTTTACTTCTAGCTGGGATAGCTTCTACAGTGGGAGTTTATTGGATACGCGGATCTATTGGTTTAAGGAATGATTTTAATGCCTCCAAAAGATTTTTTATGGTAAACTGTTCATTAGTAATTGATGAAGTATATCTTTGCAGTCTAAACTTTTAACAACCTGTGGGATCGACCATATGTCTCCAGGATTGTCTCTTTTCTTAAGTTGGCGTGTTTATCAACGAACACTAGGCCAAACCATGAGGACCTCTGTGCTAACAATGACCTCAGATAAGGTGCGTGGTGTGTTATGTTTTGTGTGTGTTAAGAGGAGTAGATATAGTGACTAGATATTTACTCCCTCACTCTTAATTTATATTGTTCTCTCTTACTCCTCGATTGAGATTTTAAAGGGAAAGTGTGTTCATGAAAGCACATGACTGACTGCCTTTATCACTGCGTGATTTATTTATAATTAATAATTAATTAAAATGTGTAATTGCTTTAATTCTTTGGTTGTATTTTTATTATTGTTTTCAAAATAAAATTATCTAAAATATATACAAAAATTTTTGTTGTCTTTAGTTGACATTTTATTTAAAATTAAATACAATATGTATGTTTTTGTATTTTCATCGATACAAATATACAATGTTTTGATATTTATAATAACATATTGTTTTGTAGATTAATGTCCGAAATGGGTAGACCGAAATACATCAATAGTAACTGCAAAAAATCTAATCTTAATTTAATTCGATTTTCTTGTCATTGAACGAAAACTGTAGTAAAATGATATTAAAAAATATAATCTTTAATAACTGCAAAATGAATTTGAAAACATTATTTATATAATTAACAAGAAAACAGTTTGATTAAACCACTAATTTGTTAAATTATCAACATGTTCCGGGACCAATGGTTCAGTCCCTCCATCAGGATACAATATATACTAAAAATTAAAAATAGAAGTACAGACATTAACAAAATCAAAGTATTCATATATGGGAGATGAATAACTGGGAGCTAACGAAAAATTTAACAGGTAATTATTAGCAAAAAATATATATATTCTTGTTAATTATATAAAAAAAATAAGAAATTAATAACAACAATTCTTAGCACTTTAAACATTACAATTTTTTAAATTCATATTTTGGCTTAATTATCCGTTACTTTAAGAGAAACGTAGCTGTAAATATAGATTATGTAGGGAAGGCACAGAGCACAGAGAGCTATGAGGATATGAGGAAATTTATGATGGATATAAATCCGCACCCAAACAGAGAATGCAAAATATGTCATTACACAAGCGAAAAAGGAAATATGATAATAGGCAAGGTGCGTGATCAGAATGAGAGATGGAAGATGGACGTACTGTACGATATACGTGTACTGCCACAGTATCCACGGGCCAGGGGAGACAGACACATGATGGATAGATTGAAAAATCCATAACACCAGAAAAGCAGCGAATTTTAGAAGACAGATCGATGGGGAAATGTCGAAAATGAACTTCATCGAGCAGATTGAGAGTGGATGCTTACGAAAAATAAAATTTTGAATCAAAGCAAATCCATCTTTAGGTTCATTTATTAAAATAAAAAAGAACTAGTATGGGATATAATTTTAATTAAAAATAATGCATTAATTAAAAATAACGAGTCATTTTAAACATTTCAATTAGTTCGATACGAAACTAATTAATAATTATAAATTACCTGTCTGACACAAAACACGTGGTACATTTATGAAGAAGTATAACAGTCTACAATCAAACAAAACTGAATGGTACAGCATTGCAGTGTTCTAGCTTTTAAATATTTGACGGTAGAAATGGACTTGTAATAAAGTGTACCTACGTTCATAATAAAAAGACTATCTCCAACTTGTATACTTTAAATTGACAGTTCACTAGTTTCCTTTCAAATTTCTCTACGCGTGACACACAGAAGGGATACTGTATATACCTGATTTTTAAATGAAAGGATCGCGTTCTCGGCTGGATATGGAAGGTGATGGTAAATCACGAGTCTAAACCGGCTGTGCATGTTATTTGATATTCTTATCACAGACACATTCAAGCTGCTAGACAGACGCAGAATTGCAAATCGCTTCCGTGTTTTTACACGCGGCTAAAGCACCACCAGCGCGTACCTGAGTACGAATGACTACCGAGAAAAGGCATCGCTTAATTCAATTTAAAGTTTGCAAAGACTTAAAATGAGAAAAGAAGGAGTCAGCCGGCGTCTCAGTCGTCACTGGAGAAAGTTTCCTCACTAAATCACATCAGCTTTAGCGTAATTTCTAGTTGGCAACGTCCAATTAGGGATGAAAGCATAAACAACACCCGGAAAGGCGAAGAAATGTGGGGATACAGAAAACAAAGAAAAGTACAGAACTTCATTTCACTAACGTCGGAGAGGGGCGCGGGGCGGCCGGGGGGTGTCAAAAGTGTTAAAAAGGAGGAAGGGGGCGCAAGCATACCGCGGGGAAATCGTAACTGAAGTAAAACTCTGCTTGGGAAGACTATCCCGACTTCCCATGCAGGAATGTAGTGTTCTAAGCTCGATATTAAATAAGTTGCCCTTGCCGAAGCACTCGGGCGAATAATTAATAAATGTAGCGGTGCGGAAGAGAACAGTGCCGCTGCTTTAGCACGTGACGTCGGCGTCGTGAAGATAAATATTCTGTAAAAAACTCCCCGGCGTCAAAGACGTTATCCGAGAGTAGAGTGCTGGAAGCTAAAAGCACGAAAAAACAAGAAAAGCATACACTATAGATGATTTAATGACGAAGCCAGAATCATAGAAATCCAAAATGAAAACTAATAAAGGATTATTATAAAGATTAAAAATAGCTTCGCCGCTAACGACATTGCCGCATTTTTATAAATACCATATTTTATCGATCAAAAGACGTCGTCGATTGTAAGATTCACACACATCACACACAGGAGGGATAGTCATTTTCAAATACCAATAAGAAAACATCACAATCGAATCATTCCCGCTTCAATCATTTCTCCAGCAAAGTGCTTTCCCCTCACTAATGTCAAATTTAGTCCTGCCACTTTTTGCGCCTGTCAAATACCACATGTCTTCCTGCAGACGTGTTTCTATGTTATTCTGCATATAAAATAACCTTTCATTTCAATACAGTATTCATAGTACCTGCCTAGTTTTATTTTATCTATCACCTTATATTTAACACTTTATTTCAACTGTTATTTCATTTATTATAATTTCATTTTTACACCTATGTATCAATACTATTGAACTTGGACTATACAATTTATTGGACTATATCCGTTAATTTCAATTAAAAAAAAATACTATGCATGCCATTTATATGCATGTAAGTTATTTTATATTAAATATATTTGTGATTTTTTCCCTATTGTACCCCAGAGACGGCGACGTGGTTTTGTGTAGATAGTCGTCTCGCTTTCCGCGAGGCGGGGAGAACTGGGTTTGTTGTGAGTCCCGCTTCGCAGTAACATGGTATGACGGAAAAAATTAGAGAAAACATTTTCATGAAAATTCAACTTGGTTAGTGGTGCCAAATTCTGGATTTTTTTTTGGATTGAAAGACGCTAATAAATGTTGCAATACTCTAAATTTAGAGACACTAAAAATGAAAAAAAACTAACCCATAAAAACCAAGTTTTTATTTTACTCCCCTTCTTATTTTATCAGGTTTCGTGTCTATAAGACGTGTCACAACTTACTCAGTTGTATGAAAAAACCATTAAAAATTAGAAAAATCCAAAATTATATTATAATAATTTTTTTTAACGAAAATTTGATAGATCTTTTTGATCGTCGCCACGAGTCTGCTTGCAAAGTTTCAGCTTGATTGGATCACGGGAAATCGATCCAAAGTTTCTTCGTCAAGCAAGCCACAAGTTAAAAGAAAGGAAGTAAAAAAAGTAACCCATAAAAACCAAGTTTTTACAATACTCCCTTTCTCATTTTCGGGTTTCGTGTCTACCATATGCGTCGGAATCTCCATACAATTTACTAAGTTGTATGAAAAACCATTAAAAATTAGAAAAATCCAATATTATACTTTAAATATTTTTTTTAAACTAAAATTTGATAGATCTTCTTGATCGTCGCCACGAGACTGCACGAAAAGTTTCAGCTCGATTGGATCACGGGAAAAGGGTTGAAATCGATCCAAAGTCGACAGCGAGCAAGCAAGCAGACGCCACGAGTATCTATTTATCTATAAAGGGAGTAAAAAACATCCATCTTAGAATCGATAAAATAAGATATAAGAATTTTTACGATAAATGCTGTATACTATACAGTACCTACATTAATAACAGCAGAGAACTTGAATTATTTTAGAAAATATTTGAATGAATTTCTAGAAATATAATATGAAGACGTAACGTGTCAAAGAATATCAATGTAAGTCGAAGAGATCTTCGGAATAAAACTAATTTAAAACCGATTTTTGTAATAATTATTATACTATAAAGCGCGGAAAATTTAAAAAAAATAATAATAAAAGACATCGCGAATGGCGAAATAGTCATAACTTTAGCTATTACTATACTTTTAACATTGCTGTCAAACTGTCAACACACATAGATAGATACTCGTACGTATCGTGTGTGTACACTACTACACAATAAAAAATGTAATCAAGTTTTTCGGTCGGAACCCACATGAAATTGCTTGCTTATTGATATCCCAAAGGAGAAAAGTAATACGATTAAGCACCGTCATTTCTTACTTCCTCAAGGATGTATTCTTAAGGAGTTTTTCGGAACTTTTCTGAAGGTTGATTGATGAGAAATCGCCGACCGGATGAGCTGAATAATGCGGTCAGAAGCGAACTTATCAAAAGGTTCGAAAGTATAGAAACGATTCTCCGACGAAGGTGCGAGTAGGTATGTAATAAAATGAAAAAAATAAATAAATAAACAAATAAAATAAAGGTGAAAACGAAAATGATGACATATTCATAAAATTAATAAAAAATGTTAACAGGTATAATACATCGCATCTAATAGACGGTAGCAAAAACTTCTTCATTCGATAAAATATTCTCTACACTTTGGGTGAAATGTCGACAACATTTTTTTCAAAACTTTTCATTTCAAATCAGTCAGTGAAATTGGAACCAAAATTTTTCTGGGAAATAAATAGAAATATTAGCAAAATTCTGTCGACATTTCAAGTAAAGTATAAAGAATATTTTCTATTCAAAATTGGATGAAGATATCTCTCCCGAAGTTTTTGCTACTAGCTACGCGACATCCTGTAAACGAGGTTGTAACGTAGTTAGTCCATAATACTTCCAGATAGACTCATGCCTAAATTATGAGTCGAAAATATAACATTAATATCCAACATTAATGGTTATGAACATGCGTGATTTCAAAGTTTGCATTTTTTTCAATATTTCTATCAACTAATATTTTGCAGAAAAATTCTTATTCAAATTTCAAACCTTGAAGTCGCTCATCTTTATCTTGTATTGGTGGTAATATTTTTTATAAAGTGTAACAAAATTTTTAAAATGTGTTACCCCTAAAACTACCCCTGCGCTAGCTCGAAAACACCCCACGTATGTATTACACATGTAGGGTGATTTAGAGCTATGTATATATGCATAGACAGTCATATATATTTTTTAAAGTATATCCATAAATAATAAAAACTGATGATTCACAATATCACCCGCGCCTATTATTATTAGTAGTTGTAATCTGCAGAACATTTGCGTTAGCAATTCGTCTTCCTCGGGAACATGATGTATGGTAGAAGGAGAGTGCTGAAATATATTTACATTTAAATGTAAGCGCTTTACTAATTGTCAATTAGTAGAGATAAACTCAATTTACATTTAAATTATACTATCTTGCACAATTGTATTTGAATTTGAGATATTTTGATTTAAATGATTAATTATTTTGACATTTTCAATAACAACTGCGATTACCTAGAAAATTATAAGCACATAGTTATAATAATTAAAAATATACAAATTACGAGAGGACGTTAATAATTCCCGCAGTGAGCCCGCAGGCCCGCCTTCAGAATATGAAATGAGCAAATGTCAGACTAGAATTATGACGGTCGGTGGTCGGCGTGACTATGGGAATTAGGAAGTATCCGGGATAATGCGCAAGGGCACGTTGCAACACCGTAAGATTACAAGAAAATTTATTTTTACAAAAAAATTAAAAAAATTTTTTTTACAAAAACAAAAAACACATTTAAAAAATAATTAAAAGGGAAAAAGGAGATTACTTGACCATCTGAATTGCAACTTACAAAAAATGTGATGGAAATTTATTGTTTAAAGTTTTTACTTCTAAAGATAACTACTTCGTAAAACGCTTGTATGTAGAAAATCTACTTGATCTGAATCAGACGCTTCTTCTGTCAAAATAGGTTGAACCTCCACAAGGAAAAGCATAATATTAATTGATCTTCCAAGAATATTTATTCATTCATTCATTTACGCCTAAATAGGCTTTTACATATGTAGGTATATAACAGTTATTTGCAAAAATAATATGAACAGAGAAAAACAAAAAAAAGAAAGTGTATATAATTTACATTATGGTGGAATGAAGCGCTCTCAGTATCGCGCCCCTATACTGTGACAGGCCAGAACCAAACACGTCCGCTATGTTTGTATAATTGTTACCTAACCTGTGTATTCTAGGTACTAGCGAGTTGTAGTGAGCATTTGTTCTAGTATTGTCACAGTAAAAAGGCGTCGGCACTCGAGTAGTTCGACTGGGTACATGGAACATTATTAAGGACAAAATTTCAGGGCTGTGGTAATGCGAGTTTACAATTTTATATAATAAAATCAGATCGGATAAAACTCTCCTGTCCGATAGTGGCAATAAACCGGTAAAATATAATAAGTTTGTATAGTTAAGATTTTCTATTGGGATATGGAGACGGAAATTTATGTAGCGTAAAAATTTATGTTGAATTCTTTCTATTGTATGAACATGAGCATTGTAATAGGGACACCAGATAGATGAGTTGTATTCGATTTGACTTCTAACAAGAGAACAATAAAGGAGTTTGACCGTTTGAATATTTGTGAAGGAATTACAAGAGCGCAGAACAAAGCCAAGTGTTTTCATAGCCTTGTTTGCTATATTATTGATATGGTTTACGAATGATAATTCCTCGTCAAATAAAATGCCAAGATCATTAATTTCAGTAACGGTTTTCAAGGGAGTGGCATTAATCGAGTAGTTAAAAATGATAGGATTTTTAATTGTATGAAAGCGTATAATTTGGCATTTGTCAATCAGTTATTAATCAGTGTTTCATTGTAATTTAATTCCAGGAATAAGATTCGTCATATGCGATGAGACTAACTGTTATTATTACACACGGTTATTGATAAAAGTCCATGGCAACGCATGGTTAAATTATACAATACAAACAATACACCCGTGAAAAATCACGGAACATGAAATGCTTCGCGTCTTTGCTAAGCCCTAGTATATTGTGTAGTATATTTTTGACGGTCCACGGAGAGGTGGTTGCAACACGCGTTAAGCGGCCGGTTTGGGTTTTGCTGGCCCGGAGTTCAAGCCCCGTTTAATTTGTTTTTCGTGAATTCGAACGAAATTACGGACTGACAGACGGATAGGCAACGAAATTATTATGTTTGATGATTTTTATTAGAGGTCCGTCTCATTAAAGATAAAATTATTTGATTTTCCGAAAGTGTGTGTTTCCTACGTGCTTCCTTAAGAAAAAATAAAGTAAAAAACTGTTTGAACCAAGGTGCATTGAGTAAAAATTTACTGGAGGAAATAGTTAGGTGTATTATATACTTGCTAACTTTTGTCATTAGAAAAGGGAACAAAAAGTATGCAACTGAAAACATTTCCCCCATCCACGCCTTAGCTCGGCTACTCTGATCATTCCGCACTACTTTTGTTCTGTTCTAGGCTGCGGTCAAATCTTTAAGATCGCGATCGAAGACATCCAACAATAAAAAAATTTAACTCCTTGTAAAAAAATCATCCAATTTCAGCCTAAATCTTAGGCTACAGAAAACCGAAATGATTTATGGTGCTTAAAATAATCAGCAAGACTGACTATCAAATAAGTTTCCGTCGTGCGAAATTAATAGATCACGAAAACAATTTTAAGACTAGCACCATTTATCACTCAATCTGTGCTATTCTGAAAATAGCAATATTGGGATGTCAGATCTTTATCCCAACACTTAATAGACGAAAATAAAAAATAAAAATAAACGAGACGTAGGTATACTTCAGTGGTGTGGTCAGAGGGAGAAAGAAATACATGACGGTTATCTTATATGTTGGACACTATTTATATCAAATGTCAAATATAAATAGAGTCCAACAATATTTCTCTTTTCTATGGTCCAACGTAACAGTGACAATTTTGCCATAATTTTACATCAGGACGCTGTGGGAGAAGAAATTAATAAGTGCACATGAAATAATATTTTTTCTTTAAGCTTTAGATTACAGCATAAGTACTTATATCAAGAAATTTTAGTCGAAACGCGAGAATTGTGAGGTTATGTTTGCAGCGGAGGCCAGCTGTCAGACCAGACCGAAGAAATCGGACATCGCAAATAAAGGTTACTTTGAGAGAGATACGTGAAAATGTAAAAATTATTTAACCCTTCACTGCCCGATTTTTCTTACCTAAATAAAAAAAAATTGATTTTGTTTTTGGTGTTGATTATGGGAAAAATAATAAAAAATTCAAAATGTTTTATTTTCAACTTTATTTTAACATTTAATGTATGTAGATAACATGCTACATCGGGCGTCATCAGTAAAAAAAATACACGAATGGTCGTATTTTTGATACAATTATACAGTTTAACAGTGAAAATTTTGGAAAAAATGATTATTTCTATTTAGACACAAATGAACAGTACATTGTGTACATTTTATAAATTAATGTTAAGCCTTTACATTTTGGCATTTGGATGGTTCCATGTATTGTATCATTGCATGATGCCGTGATTCACTAGCCTACTTCTGACGCCCACTGTAGCAAACCTGATACACACCGAATTATCGAAAAGAATATGATACAATCAACTTTTGCAGTCCATATCACATAGAATAAAGTTAAGGCGGTACATTCACTGCAAATGCATATTTCGGCGTGTTTTACGAAAATTTGGGTTTTTATTATTCATTTATATCAGAATGTATATGATAGATTGCAATTTTTTTAGGGCGATAACTTAGATAGAACCTTTATTCTTATATAAAAGTAATAAACTAGACATTATTTACAATAATTAAGAAAAATATAGGCATTAATCCACAGGCCGCGGCAAAAAAACCTTAATGTTTAATGTTCCCGGGCGTAGAGTGGTTCGTTTAAAATTTCTATGTAAGCATAATATGTTTTTTTACACGTATAAAGTTTACTTAATTATCTAGAATCCGTATGTAGGAAATCAAGTAATATTCAATATTAAAAAAGATATAAATTTTCAAACATGCTTAAATATTTACGATTTTTGGTCATTTTCAAATGTTGTTTATTCATATAAAAAGATGATTTTAAATACGATATATTGTATCTATAATCGCACTTTGAGTCTTTATTCACTATTAAAAAGCTAATTTTTTTATAAAAAACACGTTAATTATTATTTAAAAATAAAAATTCTAAAGTATGAAAAACGACATCAACAACGTCAGAACGCGTGTTAGATGCCGTCTGGCCACGGCAGAGGTCAGTCGGGTTTATGTAGCCGAATATTCCTCGTCATTTATTTCACTATTCATCGTACTTTTACGCCAAATTTGACATTTATATGAATTATTATTATATAATACGCTCAAAAGCAATTGATATCTCCCATATATTAAGGTTTTGTATGGATTTTCGAACGGTTTCATCCTTTTTACACTTTGAACATGCGTCACATGTAAATTTCGGTATTATCCTAATTTCAACAATTGTTCCAGATCATTTGAGGTATCAAGATATATACTGTACGCGCCGTGCGCATGCGCGTTCACGTCTACCAAGTATTTATTTCTTGTTTAATATTAACGGTATTCATTAGGTTTTGAAAAGTATTTCAGAATTATTAATATGTTTTTTAAATTCTATACAGAAAGTAATAATTGGACGTAAATAAAATACGGGAATTTGTCGATAGATAAAATAATACATTTTGATATACGCAGTACGTTCGTGGGGCTAGGTAATTGTTTTGTTATTGTCATATTACGATATGCATTGATTTAAAAAGGAGTTCAGAATTATTACTATGATTCTTAAAATATTTACGGAAAATTTTAAGTATACTCAAATAATATAAGATCGTTTGTCTAAAGTTAAATAAGTAAATATTTTGATACGTGAGGTACTTCTGTGGGGATGCCTGATGCGGACGTAAGCGAAAATATATGACCATCTCTTTCTATCAAAACCTTACTATTTTAGCAACGTATGTACCATAAATATGAAACGAACGTGTAATTTTTATTCGATTTGCGCTCAGATGCCATGTCGCGCACGGCTTGAAAGCACATGATCTATCGATGTAATTTGACAGATATGCATGTTTGAGAATCGGCTGTCCCGTCTTAAATGCACAGCACAGTAATTGTTTCAGCAGATGAATCTTAAGAACAAAGCAGAAATCGTTAATCAAATAACAGCTGTTTTTAAGCAGTGACATGTCAACTGACATTTGTTTCAGATTTAGCAAGAAAAATACCCTCTGTTGGTCATTTATGGAAGTAAATCACGTGATCCGGTATGTAGACTATATAATACATTCGGTACCGAGTGAATTGAATTTCTCAAAGATTTCTAAATTCCGTAAAAAATCAATTGTGGAAGTCACATTTTAGCGACATTAACGATATTAAATAATTAGCGACATCTGTGGGGATTTAGGGGGAATGATAATGGCTGTCACAGGCCGCGTATAAAAGGTGGTTACAACACATATGTGAAGTGTGGCATGCAATTCAAATATATACAACTTCCAAAAATTAGTAAGACATGGTATATTCTATCATGGGTGGAAATGGCGAACGTTACGTAAGTGTTAAGTGATCACTTAAGCCAACCATGTGATCGGTCGTAAGTCCGATGTACACCAAAAATGACTTCTATTCCCATAAAAATACAGTTTCGTCTCTGTGAGACATCCATAATGTACATTAATTTTCAAAGGGTTTTTATATACATTTAGTTGGTATGTAGCAGATCATCTACAATGGGTAGTGAAGGGTTAAGTACGACGAACACCGAATATCGACGCATACCCAAGTCTAGTGTATTTTTTATTTTTATTTTCGTCTATTAGGTAAGTGTTGGGATAAAGATCCGTCATCCCAATATTACTATTTTCAGAATAGGACAGTATATACAGGTGCACCAGAGCTAGCAGCAGAAACTTGGCCGATAGATTCCTGAGTTTGTTATGAGTCTAAAACGTTCAAGTAACCATGACCTAATATCAATAGTTATGGAGATATGCAATATCAAAGTTTGCATTTTTTTCTCAATATTTCCGACTCATTTTTTGCAAAAAGTTGAGCTATCATTACAGTAAATTTTATCGATTATGAAAAATTCATTTGCTTCAATACAACTTAAATAAAAGGATAAAAACCATGTAATTTTTTTTTTTTTAATTATTGCAAGGTTTATCATTTTATTCGACTTGTATTAAAGCGAATGAATTTTTCATAATCGATATAAGATACTGTAATGATAGTTCAACTTTTTGCAAAAAATAAGTAAGAAATATTGAAAAAAAAATGCAAACTTTTATATTGCATATCTCCATAACTATTGACATTAGGCCATGGTTGCTTGAATATTTTAGACTCATAACATAGTCAGGAATCTACCTGCTAAGTTTCTGTCGCTAGCTCTGATACACCCTGTATATGTATTAGACGGGCGCGCCAATTAAAAAACCAAATTTAAAATAACCAACATCCCGTCATTATTTTTTTCAATTTATGAAAATTGGTGATTCGATGTTTCCGGGGACGTCCATCAACCCTGCAAAATTTTGGCACGGACTCAAAACATCGTTTACTATTCATTACCTTCCGTCTAAACGCCCCGCCCCCGGAGCGAACCCCGCCGGGCACCGGATAAATTGCACGGGGAAATAATCTCCCCTGCATTTTATTATCGCTCATAAGCCAGACACATCCTTCGTTCGCGGTGCCCTGTAAATACTTAATACAGCTCAGATTAGCTCTGCTCACGAGAGCACTAAAGTTATTACACAAAACATGCGGCAAAACTACCGCGAAACGACGTGTTAAGCAACGAATTATTTATTGTAAATAAATACAAAAGTAATGTGCATCGTGTATTTATTTACAATATTTTGTCCGCAGAGGAATCACTATTATTTCAGATAAATTATAGACGTCTCACAGAGACTATTTTTCACGGAAGCTATTTATGATCATGGATGGAATTGGTGAACGCTACATTGTGTAAAGTGATTAATTAAGCCAGATAAAGACAGGTCGTTAGCCCTGTAAACGCCCAAAATAGACTTCCATACATACTTCCCATATAAATAGCTTCGTCTCCGTGAGACTTCTATAATATATATGTGATAGGTATTTGTATCTGATAACGCATTTTTATCGATTGTTGCGCGGTGTGATCGATCTTGAAATTATGCGGAGCGTTGGTTTGTATGTTCCTGATAATTACCTAAGACAGCGTCAGCATAGATTGTTTCACATTCCAATATACAGGATCAACCTGCCAATGGTTATGCCTGTTGGAAGAGCTATGCTAAACAATATTTATTACTCTGGACATTGATCTGTTCCATGTCTCTGGGAGGGTTTTTCAAAGCAGGATTCTCATACATCTTTGATATGAATTAATATACGTTTGATATTTTGTTGTTTGTATATTTTCTCACTTATAAAATTAAGAATTAAACATATGTTTGTAATGTAAATGTTATATTAAAAATAAATAAATTGAAAAATTGAAATTGAAATTGAAAATTATACATATTTATTTACCATTTTTAAAGTATTACGTTCGTTTTCTGTGCATACAATCTTATATAAACACAGTATTCTTGAATTTATAACCTATCTAAAATTAAACAACATACATTTTCTTAGCTTTATTTAAAATTTATACCTCTTTCCTTCCTTATTTCTTCTGTAATTTGCGATGCGAAACTTCGGCCAGAGAAGTCAGATATACGCGGCAGAATATCCCAGAAAACTACAGACAGCAAACCATTATTCCCATTTATTGTATGTTCGTGCTCGAGTTAATTTACATCAATTTTTCTTCTAAGTAATATATTCCCGTTGATAATTTTAAAAATAAATACCAAAACGTCGTTACATAATATTTTTTCTCGAAGGTCATCACCATACAGAGTTCCATTTTCCAAACAATGGGATTATTACTGCGGAATATTTGTTGATGTGGCAAACCCGCTGGTGGACGTATATTCATTAGTTGACTTCTACCTGCGCTGACACCTTAAATCCTTTCTGATGTATTAAATTGCATGCAGGAATAAATGCAGCGACAATACGCGGAGCTGCCCACAGCGCAATTGCAATATAATATGCTGCATAAGGAAAATAACGTTCACGTAAGCCAATGAAGACATTCAAAGTAATCCGAGTTGGACATTAAACGTTTATTCTCTTCGCGTTTACATTCCGTACTTGGGCACCGGCGATATTATAATGCAATGAGATATAGTGTTGCAAACTACAGTAGTAACGTGCATTCTGTCGTGTCCTGTAATAAAATGATCAACCCGTTTGCAAAAATGTTGATCCTCGCTCATTCTCCAATACAACGGCGAATAAGTTTATACGATTATAATAGAGTTTTTATATAATTACCTAACGAACAAAATATTGAATTTCTGAAAATTTTTATTTTATTGATTTATCTAACGAACAATGTTAACAAACCTTAATGATAATAAAGTGTCTAGCAGATAGTATTTATAAGAAAACATAAAACTAAAATAAACTGCGTAATAAATTAATATGTTCGTACATAACTAAACACATTATTAGGATTTCACGGCCGTTCAGAATCTTCTGGTTTAAGTTTTCTGGGATGTTTTACCGGGTTACTACGACCAGCCATCCTCACACATCAACACATCAGCTCTGATGATGGACCGTGAAATTGGATCGGAAAAGCCGGCAAGAAAAGACGAAGAAACACGGCAGACTATCCCAGAAAACTTAAAACAGAAGATTCGTATATTACTTTTTTTTTTCATGTAAACGGGCGGAGGTGAAATGGAATACGACGCGCGCTCTAAACAGCCTCATCGCAACGGAGAAAACGTAGGATAAAGTGTATTGCTGTAGGAGGAGACTAATGTGAAGAGAACCGTGAACTTACTTAAAGAATTTAAAATATGTTTTACTTTACTTTGTAATACACACACACAATATGAGTTATTACTACTATATTTTCGAGAGGAGCGGTCAGTTATTACCTATACCTGATGATGAGAGGGACTGCTCCTCTCGAAACTATAGTAGTAATTTCATAACTCATATTGTGTGTTTACAAAGTAAAGTAAAACATATTTTAAATTACAATGTTGCACCACGAAGTATCTGCCAAATCTCTCAATGTTATTACTTAAAGAATTTTTATACGATTGCAATTATAATGATTTGAGGCATCACATATTAATTAGGTCCTTACATATGAAATTGGCGTTTTGCCGTACTGGCAAATTTGATCTCAAATATCTTCTCTTTGGTTAGGAATTCCAAATCCAAATTTATACAGCTATTTACTCATGTATTTGTGTTTTGAAAATTATAATTCATTTGTTTTTTCCTCAATTGTTTTTTTCTTTGCGTCACTCAGTTTACAAAATGAAAAACTTGAAATATCGCGTTATTTACGAGTACGAGTTCCACCGTGGCACCAGTGCTGCAGAAACGGCTCGAAGGATTAATGATGTGTATGGCGACGGTGCCGCAAAAGAAAACACAGTGCGTTTTTGGTTCCAACGTTTTCGTTCTGGAAATTTCGACCTGCAGAACAAGCCCCGTGGACGGCCGGAGACCAAAGTTGATAATGAAGAATTGAAGGCTATTGTGGAAGCGGATCCATCGCAAACCACATCCGAGTTAGCTGCTGGCTGCGGTGTTAGTGAAAAACTGTTTTAATCTACTTGAAGCAAATTGGTAAGGTGAAAAAGCTTGAAAGGTGGGTACCTCACGAATTGAGTGAAGCAAATCAACAAACGCGCGTTGACTGCTGCGTTGCATTACTCAACCGGCACTAATGAAGGATTTTAAATCGAATCATTACCTGTGATGAAAAGTGGATCCTGTACGATAATCGGAAGCGCTCATCGCAATGGCTGAACCCTGCCGAACCAGCCAAACCATGCCCCAAGCGAAAATTGACTCAAAAAAGTTACTTGTGAGCGTTTGGTGGACTAGTGCTGGTGTCGTTCACTACAGCTTTCTTAAATCTGGCCAGACGATTACGGCAGATGTCTATTATCAGCAACTGCAAACCATGAAGGAAAAGCTAGCTGCTAAACAACCGAGGCTGGTTAATCGCTCTAGGCCACTGCTGCTTCATGACAACGCTAGACCACACACTGCACAACAGACGGCTACCAAATTAGAGGAGCTTCGATTGGAATGTCTAAGACATCCACCGTACTCTCCGGACCTTGCCCCAACAGATTACCATTTTTTTCGAAATTTGGATAACTTCTTGCAAAGGAAAAGATTCAACTCCGATGGGGCAGTCCAAACCGCCTTCAAAGA
>JADDOH010001345.1:0-147576 GCA_016648135.1 Agrypnia vestita | reverse complement strand
CAACTGCAAACCATGATGGAAAAGCTAGCTGCTAAACAACCGAGGCTGGTTAATCGCTCTAGGCCACTGCTGCTTTATGATAACGCTAGACCACACACTACACAACAGACAGCTACCAAATTAGAGGAGCTTCAATTGGAATGTCTAAGACATCCACCGTACTCTCCGGACCTTGCCCCAACAAATTACCATTTTTTTCGAAATTTGGATAACTTGCAAAGGAAAAAATTCAACTCCGATGGGGCAGTCCAAACCGCCTTCAAAGATTTTATTGATTCCCGTCCGTATGGTTCTTTTAGTAAAGGGATCGATGAACTACCTATGAGATGGCAAAAGTGCATAGATAGCAATGGTACATACTTTGATTAAATAAATATATTATAATTAAAAAAAATCGGCTTCATGTTCCTCCCATACTGAACGCCAATTTCATATGTAAGGACCTAATATTTGCATACAAGAATGAGAATATTAACGCGTACCCACCTTTAATGGAAAGTTTAAAAGTGGGGCGCATTAATGTAATCATTAATAACATTATATAAGAATTAGCTGTAACCCGTCAAAAATGACGGTATTTTTACACGTCGGTTCCTAAGGAATAAGTATTTATTCATTTATATATACAAGTAATAAAAAGAAAGAAATGAAAAAAATACTATAAAGAAGTCACGAACACGAAGTTACGACGGATGGAAAACAATAAAATGAATATAATTGGTATAGTGAAAAAGGATATAATGTAAGAAAAATAAAATGTATCTAAAAACATTACATTAAGTTATAAAAATTAAAAACGTATTGTAATAACATTCAAAAGTATATATTCATAAAAGAATTTCATACCGTTGTAAAAAAAAACACTAGAATAGTTAGGCCATATCATAGCCTATTGTAGCGTTAATAATAAAAATAAAATACATCATATTCGGGGTATAAGGCATCAATTTAAAAAAAATAAAGATTACTAATTTACGGTGTATACATTTCGAGATTTTATAGGAAACACAGACTTAAGTATATAGCAAACATGATTTTCGAAGAGATAGATAAATAAAATCTTGAATTTAGTACATTAAAAATTAGTAATCCCCGGTGACCGCATTCAAAACATTTTTTTTTATTTTTTGAATATTGCAGCCTTTGTTTTTATACCCCACATATGCACGGATCATGTTCATTTATAGTTAAAGAGATGGTTTTTCTCATGAAAATTAGGAAGGTACAAGTAACCTTGGTCAAAATGGTGATTTAATGTACGTATTGAATTACTTAAAATCTTTATTATAGATCATTATATCAAACGAGTTTATTACCTTTTATTTTTATCGGTACAAGGAAATATAATTTTCGATGTCACTTAGTTTAAACAAGACATTTTTTTCTGATTAATTACATTAAAATATTATTTTAAAGCCAAGGAAACAGGTCTTTTCGGATAAAAAATCTTTTATTTTAACAAGTGATGTGGTATTGTTGCAAGTTTGCAAAGTGACAGTTGTGTTTGTGCTTGCTCTCTTGGATAATTACTTATTTTGGATAAAACAGATATTTATAACCTTTTTTTCCCTTTGTATTTAGTTTATATTTTGTTGTATTGTAGCATATTAACGAATTTCCGTTTCTACATCCTTAATGGAGGACTTAAGACCTCCGGATCCTCCGGATCCCCCTGATCCTCATCCTTCACCATCTACCATGGGAGGAATGTCGCGTTTTCCTTTGGAGGACTCGGATTCCTCGGAGGATTCCTCTTTTTCAGCTTTTAAAAAAAGGAAAATTGAAAAAAGATCTTCAAAAATAAGACCCAAGCCCTCTACCATCGTTGCGTCTCCTCCTATCTCCCCTACGCCTTCAATAATCCCAGCTTTAGAGCCTTCTTCTGCTCCTCAGGGTCCTCTTCCTCATCCTCAACTGTTGTACTCTGATTCAGCAGTATCCCCTTTTCTGGTCTATGTTCAGAGAACAGAACGGGGTACAATCCACCCAATCGATTTTGGTAAACATATTTTGCAACAAAAAACAAAAGGCATTCGCCCAGATGGTATTAACCCTAGAAGCCTAATCTATCTTGGAGGTACATAAAGCCTTAACATACGTCTCAGAGGCGTACATATATAAATGACAACATGTAGGCTAAAATATATCTATTTATGTCATATTTTTCGAAGGAAGTTGAAGGTTGGGATATTAACTAATAATTAAACACAGATTTATCAATGAAAACTATAAACACGGTTATTATTACAACAAAATAAAAAAATACGCTTATATTCAAACTTAAAAAGTCAACTTCTCAGATATTAACTGAAACATATATATTTTTTAAAAAATTTAATATTTTTTTAGCATTAATTACTTATTCTTAGGACATACATTAAAAGTAATCAGATTTTTAATGACTAGCTATAAATTAAGCGCAATCTACACAGACATCAACTTTGTGTTCGCAACATACTGACTTTTTGCACTTAAAGCACACTAATTTTGACATTCTCTTTTTTTTGTAAGAGCAAAAAGTGCAGTATTTACGTTTTTTGGGCTCAGGTTTTCCTGCCTGAAGATCATTACACATGCGGCATTCTTGTAAAATGAAAACCTCTTCAGTAACATAATTATTCTCATCATCGCTTTCAACGTCGTCCACAACCTGGTTGTCCTCGTCTTTAGAAGCTGATTCTCCTAGAGAAAGATTGTCTTCTTCGTTTAAGATTGCCGAAATATCGTCACTGTGTAATCTATCTAAAACAATGCCGAGATTAACGTAAAATGTACAAAAAACTAACGAAAGTAAAATCACACAATCTTAGTCCAAAGTTACACAAAGCCTAAACATACGTCTCGCAGGCGTGTTGTAGGTCAATAAGTAAAAAATGACGGTACTTATCTTACCAACACAGGTACCACCGGCAAGCTCTCGTAGGCTACTGAGTTGGTTAAAAAGCATGAGGCGCTAACTTCACCCGTTAGAAAGAGATAGAGAATTTTCGATTTCGTGTACGCCTCGCAGGCGTAGATTAGGCTTCTAGGGTTAAGGCAGAAGGTAGATATAAAATCTCTGTCGAATTTGAATCAGGAGCTTTGGCAAACAATTTCGTATCAAGTTTTAGCAACTCACAAAATAATAAATTTAAAGCTTACGTTCCATCCTTTAATGTTACCCGCCTGGGTCTCGTACGTGGCGTACCCGTTGATCTTTCAGAGGAAGAAATAATTTCGTATATCTCTACTTCACAAAATATTGGTAAAGTTGTAAAGGCTAGACGCCTAAACTATAAAGATACTTCCTCTGGTACTGTCACATGGAAACCATCACAAACAGTGGTCCTCACTTTTGAAGGCCAAACCCTTCCTTCTCACGTATATCTCTTGTACAATTCTCTGCCGGTAGAACTGTACACTTTCCCAACCATTCAGTGTTATAATTGTCTCCGCTATGGACACTCTAAGGTGACATGTAGATCCTCTCCTCGATGCTTCAAGTGCGGTGAAAATCATCTTACCAATCAATGCCCAAATCCTCCCGATGTCCCCACCTGCGTGAACTGTTCAGGTAATCATACGGCGACTAGTTTTTCATGTCCAGAATTAACCAGACAAAAAAACATAAAACAATATATGGCCGCCAATAATGCATCATATTTTCAAGCATCCAAAATTTTCTCGATTTCCAAAAAATCATTTGCCAATGTCTCATCTCAACCTCCCGTTACTCAAACTCCCCAGAGTTGCCTCTTTACACCTAATCTTCCTGCTACCTCTTTCCGTAAAACCGTATACCATAATCCTAAATCAAAAGTTCCTAGCTCTCCGGGATATGACAGACAAGGACATAATGATCAACTGTTCTCTTATAGTTCTAACCCATCCAATGTCATTACTTCTAATATTAGCCAACCATCAAAAACTCCTACTCTTCCACCATCTACTCCCCTGTCAAATGCCATTAGCGATGAAAATTCTTCTTTTATTCAGACTTTACTTATGATACTCATTAATTTAATTTCTAATAGCAATTCTTTACCGTCCAACGCTGCTTCTATAATTTCATCTCTTAACTCCCTTCATAATGGCCTCCGATGTTCAAATCCTTCAGTGGAACAGCCGTAGTGCTGTTTGTAATAAACATGAAATAGTTTCTCTACTAAAAACTTACAATATAGATATAGCAGCAATATCAGAGACCTGGTTTAAGCAGAACTATCTGTTTAAGATCCCAGGATTCTCCTGTCTCAGGGATGACCGTCCAGACGGCAAGGGCGGAGTAGCCCTACTTATAAAAAATTCCTTTTCCTTTTCTCAAATCCCTCTTCCGTCCTTTCCCTCATTCCAAATAGTAGGTGCTAAAGTCAATGATGTGGGATATGTTTCAGTATACTGCCCCCCCAATGGCACATTCGACATTGATGCTTGGAACTCAGTTATCTCTCTTCTTCCTTCTTCTTTTTTTATTCTTGGAGATCTCAATGCTCACTCTCAGTCATGGGGCAGTGCGTTTTGTGATCGATCTGGAACTAATATTATTTCATTCATTGACGATAATAACCTAATTATCCTCAATGATGGCTCTCCCACTAGGTTCAGTCCCCCGTCTCAACGAGCCAGTGCGGTGGATCTGTCTATCTGTTCCAATTCCTTAGCAGCGTCAACCAGTTGGTCAATACTAGGAGATCCACACTCTAGTGACCATTTCCCTATAATCCTCTCATTTGTCTCAAAATCACCCAAATCTCCTGTAAAAAGAGTTCCTAAATTTAATTTTAAAAAAGCAAATTGGAACCACTTCCGCGAACTCCTTGAATCCTCTACCGCTCCCCTCCCTTTGCATATTACCTCTGAGGAAATTCAATCAACATTTTCTCAATTAATTTCAATTATCCAACATGCAGCAGACAAAAGCATCCCAAAATCAAACCCTAACCCAAAATTCCCCGCCTCTCCCCCCTGGTGGGATGAAGAATGTACCCAGGCCGTAAGAAGGCGTAAAACTGCTATGTCTACCTACAAAAAAGATATGAGTATGGCTAATTACTTAGTTGTCAAAAAAACTCAGGCTCAAACCAAAAAATTTTTAAGAAAGAAAAAAAGAAAGGGTTGGCAACAGTTTTGTACTTCTATATCCCCCACTACTCCTATTTCTACTGTATGGACAATGATCCGTAAGTATCGCTCATCTTTTATTCCTTCCGTTAAACGGTCTTCCAACAATCTATGGCTAGGAGTGTTTGCTGACAATCTGGCACCTCCACATGTGCCTCATATCAGTGAATCTCCATCTTTAACTCATTTTTCAAGTCCCACGTCTTGGTTGGATGCTCCTTTTGCTATTCAAGAATTAACCTATCCTCTTCAAAACCTTAAAAATTCCTCGCCCGGGCTGGATAAAATATCCTATATCATGATTCAACATTTTCCCACCTCCACTTTAAATTATTACTTATTTGTCATTAATAAAATATTTGAAACTGGACAAATTCCTGAGGAATGGAAAGCCCAATTGGTTCTCCCAATCCTAAAACCAAATAAAGACCCAGATTTTGGATGCTCTTACCGCCCAATAGCCCTATCTTCTTGCATGCTGAAGGTGGTTGAACATATGATTAAAAACCGTATTGATTGGTATGCAGAACATAATGAACTCCTTTCGTCCTCTCAATTTGGTTTTCGCAAAAAGAAATCTGTTTTTGACAACCTGAGTATTCTTACCTCAGATATTAGAATATCTCTTTCTCTCGGTAAGTGTACTGCAGCAGCCTTTATTGACATTCGTGGTGCGTATGACAATGTGAGCCCTATCTTATTAAAATATAAGCTTATAAAACTGGGTCTTCCATTAAAATTAGTACAACTAGTCTTTAATATTTTATGTGAAAGGACGATCTTAATAGATGGTCCGTCTCATAAATTAATCAGAAATCTTTGGAAGGGACTCCCGCAAGGTTCGGTCCTCAGCCCCCTTCTGTATAGTTTATTTACTGCTGACCTTGAAGAGTCCATTCGAGAGATATGCTCCATACTCCAATACGCGGATGACATAGCAATTTACTGCTCTGATAAGGATATACATGTTGCTTTAAAGAAGCTTGCTAGAGCTCTCTCGGGGCTCAACTCCTGGCTTATCTCCAATGGACTCGAAATGGCCCCCTCAAAAAGTCAGGCCATAGTTTTCTCAAGAAAACATCGTATTTCCCAGACGTGTGTCACATTTGATGGCTTCAGTATCCCACTCGCCAATGAAATAAAATTTTTAGGCATTATCTTCAATAGAAAATTAAATTGGGCCTCCCAAGTAAACTCCATGGTCTCTAAGTGCGAAACGAAATTGAACCTCCTCCGTGCGACATCAGGTGTATGGTGGGGATCTCATCCTTTAACTCTGAAACTCATGTATAATGCCTTTATCCGGAACCATATAGATTATGCTAGTTTTTTGCTTGATCCTCTTCCGAAATATTTAGGAATAAAACTAGACAAAATTCAGTCAAAATGCTTGAGGTTGATTATTGGAGCCATGAGATCATCTCCGATTAATGCATTGCAGGTGGAAACATTGGAGCCCCCTCTCGCAATCAGAAGGCAATATTTAGCTGACAATTTTACTATAAAGTGTTTCAGGGTCCCCAACCACCCTATTCTTGCTATTTCTCAATCCCTCCTTGATCTCACAAAGTCAAGTGCATATTGGAAAGGCAAAACTCCTCCTCTTTTGACTCGGAGCTTCTCCAGATTGGGGAGTTTCATCCCTCGAGTTCAATCAAACCCTGTTCTCCCTATCTACAAATTTCCTTTTTCTAATCACATTTTTTCCCCTAAAGTCATTTCCTTGGGAATTGACAAATTCACTCCTAACCCTAAGAGAATATTTTCTGAAATAATAAATAAAGAATGGTATGGCTGGACTCAAATTTTCACTGACGGATCCAAACTCCAGGCAACCGGCTGTACGGGTGCTGCGTTTTATTGTCCAAATGATGGTATCCAAGGTATATTTCAACTCCCTAAAGAGACATCCATTTTTACTGCTGAGTGCTTGGCAATCCGAGAAGCGCTAAAATCATGTAAACCAAAACAATCAAAGAAGTGCCTTATTCTTTCAGATTCCTTAAGTTCTCTGCTCAAAATTAAATCCAGCCCCTTTCGGCACCCTGATGATCAGATCTGCATGGAAATTCGGAGTATAATTCACGACCTTTCCTTGGATAAATTTGAAATTGTTTTGGCTTGGATTCCGAGTCATGTAGGCATCCCTGGTAATGAAATGGTAGACTCGCTGGCTAAAAATGCAATCTCACAGGGGGATGCCACATTTTCCACTATTCCAGTGAGCGATCTTTTCAATATTACAAGAAACGATGCCGCACTTCAGTGGCAGTCTCATTGGGACCTCACTAAAATGTCAAAAGGTCGACACTACGCCGCTATTCAGCCACTTATCCCATCTCGAACCTGGTTTCACAGGATCAGATTGAGCAAGAGGGAGACTTCAATGGTTTGCCGAATGCGTCTGGGTCATTGCTCTATCCGCTTACACCTTGCAAAAATTCATGTTCTTAACTCCTCAATCTGTGAGTGTGGACAAGAGGAGGAGGATTTGAACCACTTGTTTTTCAATTGCATTTTAAATGTCGGTACTCAGTCCCTACTCCAGGATCTTGCAGATCTTAATGTCCCTTTCCCTACAAATATCCAGCTCTTGCTTACAGACTGCCGACGGGAAGTATTGAAAGTGTTACTACGATTTTTAGAGAGTAATTGCATTGAGCTGTAATGTTTATGTCGATGACCTATTGACTAGTTTTTGGCAATAACATCCTTTTACTGGGTGACAAGCCATTAAATTAAAAAAAAAAAAAAAAACAAGTGATGTATTGGATGGTGATGTCTGCATCAGAACGTCTCATTTCATTACAAACTGACATCAGAAGGATACGTGAAGGACAGATTTAAAAGACAAAGTTGACACAGATATACGACACGTCAAGTAACGTATTAACTAGAATAAAGTTTAAGAAAAAGGAACAATAATTTTTACGAAGACCGGACCAAACAGTAGGCACGTAATTCCAAAACTATTAAACAAAGTACCCGACAGTTTTAATATCTTCTTCTTCTTCATCAGCCTTCGTCTTTTCACTACTGGATATAGGCCTCTTCCTTATTTTTCCATTCTTCCCTGTTGTTGGCTAATTGTAGCCATTTCTTTCCCCCCACAGCGACAATATCATCGGCCTATCTCTTTTGAGGTCTTCCGATGCCTCTTTTATTTTCCCAAGGTCTCCATTTCAGAACTCTGGGAGGCCATCTTGTAGTATCCTGCTCCTTGCAACGTGTCCTGCCCATTGCCATTTTAGCTTCGCTACACGATCCATGATATCCACTACTCTCGTTCTTCGCCTAATTTTGTCGTTTCTAATTCTCTGATTGCGTGTCACATTCGTATTATTTAAAGTCTAAATTCCAGCAATTACGGACTTCACGACAGACAGACGGACAGACACATAGACAACGAAATTATTATTTTTAGATTCGTTAGTAACGTATTCTTAATATGTACCCTATCCTGTAATGTATTCCTGCACATGCAAGATGCTTTTAAAAATATATTACATATATATAAAAATTAATAAGAAGGAAAAATCTCCTGACTTAACATAGCACAAATATACATATTTTTTAACTTTTTTTATATTTTTTGAAAAAATAAAAAAAGTAAAATTGAAACGAAAATAAAAAATATTATTTATATTTGAATCTTTCACCCATTGCAATGAAAATAAAATTACGCACACATTGACTTTTTTTGTAAAATCGTTATTGTGCCTTCATACATGACTGTGATTGATTATAAATGTGATTAAAATTTAGTTGGATAATCAATGTAGGAGTTCTTAATTAAAAATTATAAGAAAGTTAAGTAAACTAGTAACTCTACGTCTACCGGTTTCGATACCTCTGACAAACTGCGTTTGCGTCCGTCCTGATGAAGATACAGTGGTACATATCGAATTTCATCGGGACACGTATAGGTATGAAATTTTTTTATTCGCAGTACTGACATTAATAAAATAAATAATAACTAATTAAGGACAAATGTGAAAATAAATTTAATGGGTGACTAAATTGTTAATTTCTATTATTATAATGTTTTTCAATGCTTTTCAATATCAACTATTGGTTGGTGGGTTAAGAAAAGATTTTTCAAAACTTTTTCGTATAATTTTTATTCATAATGTGTTGATAATTCAATAAATAGTTATTTTGTTGACAGAGTTTATTTTAAATTTATTATTAATTAACATGTATATAGTTAAGCTTTGCGTAACATACGCTGACGAATAAAATAATATAAACATTCTTATCAAGCTGATACGGAGCTACAATATATATAAAGTACTGCCATCTGTGTTTATTTTTAAATATTAACTACAAAATCGAGGCGAAACTTGATAACTAAAAGATTTTCATTAATCATCATAGATGTCACTTTACATTTTAGAAAATTTTATACATTTTATTGTAAATACCTAAACTTTGTTGTACTTTCAGACTCCAAAGATTACAATAAAAGCGATACCTCTAATAAAAAAAAATGGTAATAATTACATAATCGTTATCTTGGAGTGTGTGGTTATTCTACTGTTACAAGTTGACCAAGAACAGGAATCTGTGCACCTAGGGGGTTGCTAGCAAATAAAATTGTCATCATTGAAGAAACAAAGTGAGGAGTTCAAACAGCCAAATATCAATACAGTCTAAGTCAAGCGCGGATCCAGGGGGGGGGTCACGGGGGTCATGACCCCCCCCTGGGCTGGGTCCAGGACCTAGGTGGACCACTAATTAAAATACTCATACTCACGTTCAGTCACTTACTAACTTTTTTATTTTTCAGGTACTACTGTATCTTTAAGCAGAATACTGCAATCGAACTCGATTGATTTAAAAAAAGCTGCGGACGCTATTAATGATACTATAAGTGTTCTACAAAATAAAAGCGAAAATGCGGATGTAATTTACCGACAGCTTGTTGAAGAGGCTAAAGAAGTAGCTGAGCAGCTAGATGTAGAAATTAAATGTCCCAGAATAGTGTCAAGACAAATACATAGGGCCAATAACCAACCTGCTCAATCTGCTGAAGAGTATTTCCGCAGAGCCATATACATTAGGCTCTCCCGATAATTTTTTTTTGGCTTATCTTAACACAAGCCTCTCAAAACTTGCGTAATTGAGCGTAGATTACCAAAATAATTTTAAAAATAAAATAAAACTATATTTTTAGGATTCTACCGATCTACAAAGTTTTGAAAAATTGTCATTTTTATGGTGATATTTCGCTATCCTCAATTTGGCTCCTGAACTAAATACAAAAAAATATTTACGACCTGAAATTCACGTATAATTGAAAAGATCCATCCAAATCAGATATATATGTGATTGTTTCCGAAGAGATAAACAATATTTGGACAAAAACTTCGATTCTAATTGCAACTAAGGAACGAGTTATTTAATTAGTGAAATCCAATTTGTAAAAGTATCTCAGTTTGAAAAGATACCCCAAAAACAAACGAACTGATGGTTTTGAAAATAAACTGAAATGTTTTTTAGTCATCTGAGAAACTTTTTGACGTTTCCGCTTTTCGGAAGTTTGTTCGTGAACAAAGAAAGTTTACATCAATGAGAGAAGTTTTTGTTGGATCGAATAAAATGATAGGAAAATGGTTATAAGTGGTTTTGATAAGAAAAAAACGGCTAGATTAATTAAACGACAGCAGAGATAAATTTTAGAGTCAATAAGGGTAACAAAAAAGTCGTGTTTTACTCAAGAAACAGATTCTGTCTCAGCAAATTGTGATGAAGATTCAGTGCGTGAATATTCCCCAAAAACGTATCCGATAACAGAGGCATCCCCGACAAACTCGCCCTCGACAGAGACACCATTGCCTTTGCCGACAGTTGCTAAAATCTGTGGTAGATACGGTTTATCTACGCAATCTGCTGCTGCTGTTGCTTCTGCGATTTTGACTGACGTTGGCTTGGTTTCTACCGAAGATTTAACTCTGGTTATTGTATCTAAAGCCCGGAAGCTTCAAAAGATATTGGAGATATTGTTATAAAAAGCATTTACTTTGATGGACGAAAATACCATTGCAAAGAAGTTTTAGAAGACCACATCTCAATTTTAGCACAGCCTGGATAAATTTATTTGGGACACACAATACCGAAAGACGTGGTACTGCAAAGGGAATTCTTACTTCAATCACAACTTTAGTAGAGGGTCGAGGTTGGAATTAAGATGACGTGATTTGCGTTGAATGTGACAGAACTGCAACTAACACCGATTGGAAGGGTGGCGTGATTCAATATTTAGAGGAGTATTTGCAGAGACCGTTACAATGGTGTTTGTATGCTTCATGTCAATGAGTTACCCCTTCGTCATTTATTCTTGACCTTAGATGGTTGCACTTCGGGTCCTAGAGAATATAACAGACGCCTCACAAAGTGTAACTGACGTTACTTCTAGAGATGGCTTTATTAGAACCAGGATGCAATCTCGAGCAGAAATGCCAAATTTTGGACACAAAAATAAGTTTAAATTTTTAGTTTTTGTGATTGATTATAATCTTTATTTTGTTTATTTTATTTCTTGTGCTTTGTTTCATTAATTTCAATACCAAAATACCTTTTAAGCATGATTTTTTTATTATTTTAGGCAAACGGTTTAACTCTATAAAAACGTAAAATTTGTAAAACTTCAAAGCTCGGTAGAGCCTTCAAGATGACAAACAATTCTATTTTTTGTTACCTTTTTCGCAATTTGTGTAAAATTACGCAAATTTTGATACCTCTTGTGATTGTGTAGCTGAAAAAATTTTTTTTCTCATACATGGACGGGACACCCTAATATACATCCCTCTTCTGGATTCAATAATAAGTGACCTACAGCATCGTCTGTCTCTTGAAATACTTAATTTGTTTCAACTAAGCGTTTTCATGCCAAAAAGCGAATACAGTAATCAAGACATTGAAACTGTGAAACAACTAGCAACCGATTATACATTGTTACTAGATAATACTCCAGTTTCTGTCGTTGTAAACGAATATCGGCTGTGGATGGTGAAGTGGCAGCGGAGTCAGGACATACCGCAGTCGATTTCCGACCTTATTTTAAATAAGCGATGTTGAGATGTATCCTAATATAAGAAGATTTTTATGTATTATGGCTACACCACCTTTTAGTGTAGCGACAGCGGAAAGATCTTTCTCTACGTTGCGAAGAATCAAATCGTGGCTAAGAGATTCAATGGTTGAAGAACGTCTAACCGGACTGCCCTTTTCTCCACGTCCATATAAACGTACCCATTGTAGTATATGAAGTGATAACGCGTTTCGGGAGAAGACGTAAAAGAAAAATTGATTTTGTTATTTAAATATAGGTAGGTATTTTTAAGTACAGTAGGTACTTACATTTATTAATAAAATACCTACGTTTTACTTGTAAGTATCTATTATTATCAAAATTAAATTATAACTTCTTGTGACTTGTGACCACGACTATGCGACCCCCCCTGGCGCCAAAACTGGATCCGCCCTTGGTCTAAGTCTATAACACTAATTGATATCTGAGATTCTCTCTCGCTCTACTCAAACAGTACCTAACCCTATTACGAACTCTTACTAGCTAATACTCGCTTTATCTAATCTTTAGTTAGTTAATTAATCTTCCTCAGGACCCACTTTTACGTTTTTTTCCTTCATTATTTTGTGTTTTCTTAATACAAAACATAAAATCTTGAGGATTTTTTTAAGTAGGTACATGATGACTTTGTTTACCCATTAGAAAGAGTTAAAAGGTGCATCTCAAAGACATCGAAATTGTGGGCAGATATTATAAAAAAATCTTCTTCTTCTTATAATGCCATCGAAGGTCGGCAATCATATTGACGATTACGTGTTATGCAGCCATGAGATGCAGCGCCTTCCTACAATTCTTTTACCATTTATTTATCCCTGGATGATGACTTGGCTTAAACTTTATCTTGATAGTCTGCAGTAGGAAGGTAGGTACTTCTCGGTCGGTCTCGGTTCCAATATGCTTCTATAAAGCTATATATATCTCGATACATAATAGAATGGCAAAAATATAGCATCGAATCATACGCATTTTAAGTCGCAGGCTTAGGTCACGGTTAGAAAATAACGGTTTCTCTATTAGAGCTTTTACTCCTTGAGATGAATCCCAATTCTCGTTCACCTATAGGTACACCGAAGTACTTGTATTGTATTGTGTTATTACATAAAAAATTACAAAAGTTAATTTTATATTTAACTGTAGGGACTTAATTGTATTTCTGAACCGAACCAGATTTGCGCGGGTGCCGACAAACTATAGGTATTTATTATATATATGTATTTAGTGATTCAGAAAGTAAAACACCACTGTCCGATTGATGAAATTGAGAATCTGTATGTAATTTAAGAGCTATAGTGTATATTTTAAAAATTATAAACTTTGAAAATAATGCAATAAATTCCTTATATTCTAATGTACGAAAATACGTTTTAAGGGGAGTGTTTTTCTTTCATGTTGGCCTGCTTTTTGCCATTTTTTGCTGGTCTTGTACAACTTATTTCACATTTTAAGATTAAATAATCTTAAAACACATTTTTGATGTAATACTTTTTGAGAGTGAAAATTTAGGATGCAACGAAATGCATTTTCACACCATGATTAAATGACTCATTAATCAAAAGTTTGGGTCGCGGTATTCCTAGTGATATTTAACCAATAGCGATTGTGATGACAGTAAACTGTCTGAAATTGGTGTTCTTAAAATTGATATGTTTCGATAAAACTGATATGACTTTCATCGTTTGTATGCTGATGTATTTTTCATAACAAAGTCAAAAGAGCGTTAGTAATTATTTCCAACTTTACATAATTGTTAATCTAAAATACACATGGAAATCGTTCAAATTATATCAATAGGTACCAAAAGAAATATCGACAAAATTAGATTGACAGAACTTTCATTTGTTCTCCCGTAAAGTCAGAAATAATCACTCACGCCCTTTTGGCTTTCTACCCTTGATATAATTATGATAAAATTCATAATGAATTATTATGGTGATTGCATCATGTGCTTAATGTTTCGTTTCCTCTTTTTTGCACGATTCAAAAATGCGATTCGGTACTGTATTTAATATGTGCTCATTTTAGATTTTTTATCCCTTCATGGAGAACTGTCTGTTACAGAAGTTTTACTTTGTGTTGTATACCTTGCGTTGCTCTAAAATATCATGTGGTTTTTTATATATGCCAACAAAGTTTAACTTCTAACGCGTATACATGCACACGCACAGCCATTTTTTATACTTACCACAGCTAAAACTTTTAATTAGTGAAATAATATTTTTTTTCAATGCAATATGATTTTGTGGTGGCATTATTAATGTAATGAACAAGAATATGCATTGTTTACAACGCTAATTGGTTGAAAATACCAACATGTTTCAGAGCCGCCAATCAACAGGTCAATTTATCAGAATAAAACATATAACAAGATAATATATAATATTATAGATGTCTCATAGAAAGGAAGCTATATTTTTATACGGGAAATTAGAGACATTTTAGTATAATCTTAATTAATGATCGTGTTCTTGAAAAATTTGGACGTACTCAAAATATTATGAATAGAAATTTACAAAATAAAAAATAAATACCTATTTAGGCGATGAATAAATAATGAAGTATTAATATGAAAACAAATGTAAAAATTACACGAACATTTATTTATTAATATTTTATTTATAGATGACGAAAGTTTTGAAAATAAAATAGTAAATTAAATATAATAAATAACCAGGTCCCTTTTGGCAAATATTTTAAATTTTTTTTCATATTAGCATTTAATTATTAATTCATCTCCCATATATTCATTTTCATTTTGATTATGTCTATACTTCGATATTATTTTTTTAAGTATAGGGAGCATTGGCCCCAAAACATGTAGGTATTTTCAACAAATTAGTGGTGTAAATAATTTTATTCTTGTAAAGTTGAGAAGAGATTAAAAGAAGCGCGAGCTATGACGACGACTATAGATATATATAATATATATTATATATCGTATATAGATATATAAATTATATATATATATACATATATATATAAAAACACTTTATATGTATGTTTCATTCCGCACTTTCCAGGGAGGCATAGCGAGAAAAGACTTCGCATTGGATACACAAAGCCACATTAATAGCCTTTTTGATGTTCAAAGAAAAATACATGTAGAAATTGTTCGTGTGCTGTCTTCTGTCGGTGATGATAAGATTCTACGCAAGATATATAAGACAACAAGCTTTTTGGACGTTTGAGAATAAAAACATATTTTTTTAGATCCACGAGTAAAATCTTTGTGAGACACCATTCGCCTTATCTAACTATTGTACGTTAAAAAAATTGCATATACAACATGTCACGTAATTAACGCAAACCCTGAAAGTACTTTGTTAAGAATCGGCTAAGTCTAAAATGTTCAACCATGATTAATAGTTATGGAGATATGCAATATTTTGATATTGCATTTTTTTCAATATTTAAAAAAAATGTTTTTTTCAATTTTTTTCATTTTATTTAAGTTGTATTGAAGCAAATGAAATTTTCATATTTGATATAAGTTACTGTAATGATAGTTCAACTTTTTGCAAAAATAAGTCAGAAATATTGAAAAAAAATGCAAACTTTGATATTGCATATCTCCGTAACTATTGATATTAGGTCATGGTTGCTTGAACATTTGAGACCAGTAGCCGAGTCTTAACAAAGCACTTTCAGGGTTTGCGTTAATTACGTGATATGTTGTTCTTCTATGAAAATAATCTAATTAAACAATTCTGTTCAAACATTATCATTATTGTTTGAACAAAATCATTTCTTAGAATCGTGCGAAAAATCTACATAAAATTATATAGCTGTTGCTTTTAATAGTTTTTATATAAATACGAGTTGTTGCATGCAAAATAATTAGTTTGATAATTCCCTCTTAAGGTGAAATGCGTTTAATAAAAATTTAAGAAGTATAACTAAAAAAAATGTGTTTTTTTTAAATATGTGTGATTATGGAGTTCTATAAATTTACTTCGTCACATAAAATAAACTTTTTGAATATTGAACCACTTACTGAGGATACGCAGTCAAGGCAACCTCCATTTATATCTATACCTTTGTTGTCTCTATCATCCCCTAATAGGTCAATGTAGAATTACCGAGAATAATTTTGGTTGCCTTGTTGCCAATATTATTAATAATAATTACATGGACTATCAAAGATTAAATTAGACAGACAATAATTAAAGAACACACTGAAAATTCATTTGAACAGTAATTTTATTTATGTATTCGATATTTTTTCCGATTATTTACACTTATGAAATATGTAGTAACTATGTGTACACTGAAACCAACCTGAACAATATTATATTAACATTTTGTGCTCTCTCCACTTTGAGTGGCTGTACTATCTATAAATTTTTTGTCTAGATTTTTTAATCAACGTCTTAAAATAATCACAGATAATTATTTTTTATTATGCTCTGCATCTAGCAAACGAGTTTTAAATATATTTGTTAAAATTTATTTACACGTTAGTTAGGAATACTGAAAGAAATGCACCTCCTGCGTATTTTAATGTAACGTTAAAAAATTGGCTTTATCATTTAGGTATCATTTAGGCTTTAATATGCGACGTAGTCATCATGATTCTCTAAATAAACATTTACTAACAGAAACTGGTAAGATCGGAATCACCCATTCCGTTTGACAACAACTAATATTATTTTCATAAAAAATAATTAATATTTTTTAAATACATCATATTGAATCGTAATTTTATTACATTATATTATATGTCTTGTGCATGCGTTCATATAGTATTACATCCATAACGAGAAAAAATATTTTTTTTCAATCTCTAAGATACAATTTGGTTCGAATTAATATTATCTCAGAATTCTACATAATATCACAATTTTTTTCTACACATTATTACAATCGAACACGATATCAAAATCAGTAAATACAGTAATATTTTTTATCTTGTGTAGGTTAAGTCAGTTTCACTGGAGCTCTGTGAGCTTTCTCTTATAACCTCCAGCTCTCGTATTGTCAAGGAGGGAGTCTTGAAGAAGATTTTGTGTTCGTGGTAATCCTGTTCACACTCCTGACGGTCTTCGAGTGCACTGTTCGTCTGATGGCCACGAGGCAAAGGGGCATCAAACATTGGTCCAAAATATACACAGTCATCAGAATGTTCTAATTCAGCGTCACTATTAAAGTTGGTGTAGTCCTCGTGCAAGCGAACATTCGTATTCAATTTTTGTTCTGTATTTAGACAAAGAATTCTATCAAAATTTTGTTCCAGTACTCCTATGTCAGGTCCCCGCGATCCTGTGCTATTACCGTTTTCTATTGCGGAGCCTTCCATAGAAATTCCTCCATCGCATCTCAATTTGAAATCTTTATCCACATTCCTAGCTCTTGGTCGCCTGTCGAGGCTGTTTGTTTTACAGTATACATATTTTTGCTCCCAATCTCATGAATCGTTGAAGTGTCGGTTGCATTTATTTAAGCTGATCTCGTCCAAACTAAGATTGGATCTGGCTTCACCCAATCTTAGTTCTGAATGGTTTTCGAACAATCGAAGCTCTGGCTTGGTGTATCTACAATCTACAGGGTTTCCGTAGACATCGATTCGAAAATCAGAACCAGTGTTAAAGTGGTGGAATTCTCTCTGATGGTAGTTATCGTAATGTCTCGGGTATTCGTGAATGGATTTGATGGAATCTGATTTATAATTTTTGATCGATCCGTTGCACTTTAAGGAGGAGTCTCTTCGAGGTCCCTGGTAGGTTTTCTGCAGGGCGTGCAGACTGGTGGAAGACACGGTTCTCTCGAGGATCTCTCCCCAGTACTTCTCCGACAGTCCCTCCAGGTCTGGTTTGTGCGGAGGAGCAGGAGGCTCCGAGGATAAAGAGTTGCAGCATCCTGAAGACTTCTCCACTGGAAGTTCGGGTTCTCGTTTGCAGCAAAACTGAAATAAATAAAGATTACCTTATTTTAAAAGCAAAATATTATTTTTTCATTGTACGGAAATCGTAAAAAAGTTTTTGTAATAATGACAATCATTAAATCGTAAAACTGTTTAAAGCACATATAATTTTTTGATAAATTAAAATTTTAAATACCTATTTTTACGATTCAATTATGATTTGGGCTTCATCATTCTTTATGACAAGTTAATAGTATCGTATCAAATTTATTACTGTTTGATGGCAAATTAAAAAATAAAAATAGATATATCCTTCGTTTTTCTCGTAATTATTCTTTTATGTTTAATTAATAATTTTATTATTTTAACCTTTACTGATTTTAAAGTACATGATGCGTGTTTATTTGGTAGATAAGTCCTAAAAATATTTTTAATTGAAGAAAAATGTTTATTGGTGATTGTTTTTAAAATTAAATAAGAGAGAGAAGAAAGAGAAGTGTAAACCGAACGATTCCGTTAACTTAATAGGTGATTCCGTTTAAAAAATTGCGTTATCCGGAATGCTGCTCTTAACGGGTTTTGTCTCTTAGAGCTTGGATAAACAGAAGGCTAAATAAATTATGTTAAGGAATAATAATTTTAAATACCCTTTGATATAAAATATTTTATTTGATAACCTGGTGAACATGATTCTATTCAGTTTAGTGCTATCGACCGAGACTCAGTCGATCTGTCGTGGCCCAGCCTGAATTTGGAAATAATTATAGTAAAGAAGTATTCTTATTGTGAAGTTGCAATATCAGAACAAAGTTCTGTGAATTTTAAAACCAAACTTTTATTCATCAATTATAAAGACATACAGAAAAGTCAAATCAACGAAAAAATATTTGGCTGCTAAAGGAACTTTGTTCTGAAATTGCAACTCCATAATAAAAATGCGTTTTATAATAAAATATAATATACGTGCTGTATCAAATGTGTCAAAAATTAAAATTAATTAATGATTTATTTCTGGCGTCTCTAGAGGCAGATATACAAAGTAATTAGTGACTACCGCATTACAAAAAGCGAATTGCTTAAAATGAATAATAAATGTTTTTATTAACCAATTAATAAAAAAAATAGATTTACAGATAAGATCGATATATTGACGGAAAGATACAAGACTGATATAGGATATACCTCTCGGACAGATAGGATATTCGGGTTTGAGTCCCGGTAGCAGCCAAATATTTTTTCGTTGATTTGATTTTTCTGTATGCCTTCTAATTGTATAATAAAAAATCATATCATTTTTTACTCTCACATTGCTTTTATAATAATATTTCCATAAAGAACATCCGTTAACTGAATTCACACAAATCATTACGATACAACAATAGCGATTAGTGGTAGTTTTGCACTAAAATTAGTTAAGTAACATTTTGACATAACATTGTATTATCTTAGTTTATTTTAATTTTTAAGACTTAATTCACTGACGTTTCGTATTTTATTTATAACTCGTGTACATAAATATTTTTAATATAAGAATTATTAAATTTTTTGACTCCTAGAATGGATGTAAATAACACTTCTCAATTCAGCTCACATAAACATTTAAATTTAATAAGAAATTATTATAAAGGTTTATGATTTTTTTTTAATTCCATTAACAACAAAATAAAGAAAACATGGTGAATAATATTGACTAAAGAAACCTTCATTCAGAAGAAAAAATATTCTTCAAAAAATTAATAAATATGTATTACAATGTTGCATTATCCAGCAAACATATTTTTTCTACAAAAGACTGTTATTAAATTAAATAAAGAAATTAATTATATCGTGGATATTTTATACCCATTTTCTGGGTGGTGATTTTGTTGATAAATAGAGGTTTGCTAGATAGAAATGGATCTAGTTCAAAGATAATATAGTCTTAGAATCAATTTAAGAAATTTAAATTATCAATTATTATTTATTAAACAAACATACACATAAAGATATCATTAAAATATATACTGGTGAATGAAAGGAGTTAAAAAATTTTATATACTGATTTTCAGGCATATTCTAGTATATGTATATGTTAAATAATTTGGAAGATAATCATAATTGATATAAATTAACTTTGTTAAAACCACTTATTTATTGAAATTTTTTCAATAAATAAGTGGTTTTAACAAAGTTAATTTATATCAATTATAATTATGTTACCACAAAATAAATTTGCTACATTTGAAGTGGAAGATAATCATATATACACATATATAATATAATATAATATATAATATAATATACATATATAATCGAGTACACCAAAAAGGATATTACTTAATACTCCACTTTAAAATATAGGGATATCATTACCAGCTGCGAAATATGTGTATGCTAGCTAGTTCATCAGAATAGACTATAGATGTCTCTGGCATAGCCCCTTCTGATAAACTAAAGGTTTCATTATCATGGTAATGGTTCGTAGGTAGGTACATTCGAAACATTTAACGACATTTTTATAACATTCCTCCTTTTAACTTTTTGTAATAATTGAACTTAATCATTTCAGTGTTTCTGAAGTTAAATTAGCAGCACTTTAACAAAACACAGGCTTAGATACCACGTAAGTAAAATTAATTAGTTCTAAGGAGCGTGATTAAAATAATTAATTAGATCAACACCGGAAGCGTTTCTGAACGAACCGAGGAGTTCTGATCTCACGGAATTCCCAAACTAACTTGAACCAGAAAAGTGAGCTAATGATCTCGGTTACTCAGGTAAATGAGGTACTCATCTACCCCCTATTTTGCGGGTACCTTCTAATTAAGTGGAATCGTGCACAGCATACCATATTATTTTAAATTATGTAGTTTAAAAATTAAAAACGAGTCAGTTACATCCAGTCAAGAAATAACTGTTTATTTTCAAATCTATGTACGGGCCCACCCTAATATATAGACATCGAATCTGGCTGGATCCTACAGTCAGAGTGAGAGCAAGGATCCAGGCTGACGAGATGAATTTTCTAAGAGGGGTAGCGGGAGTCACACTGGTGGATAGAGTGAGAAGTGCCGACATAAATTACATATCGGCATGGAGTCCCTAGTCCTACATAATATAGAAAAATCACAAATGAAGTGGCTTGGACATGTACTAATAATGCCAGAGAAACGAGTTCCAAGAAGTATATACTCTTGGTTACCTTGGAAGGAAGGCGACCAGTGGATCACGCCATATTATGTAGGGAGGACTAACAGTAAAGAAATGTACGAAAAGAGGATTGGTCAATCATTACTTCAAATATATTATTTTACAGTACCCATATCTACTTTATTACTTCAATAAAATATTTTATTTGTATTTTAAATTTGTTTGTTATAGATTGAATTACATTACTTTGATTGTATTATTTTTTTACATATATTATATATAGTATAGATTTACAACTTTTAAACTTGTCTGTGAGACGTACTGTAACAGACCTAATATTTCTAATAGGATCGTAAATAGTTTGATTGATTGCCCCCAGATTATTAGTCTGATCGACTTATATGCCCCATCGAGGTCATCAAAACACAGTGCATTATTCTATTATAGTGGAAATGTCAGAACTAATGCATTAGCAAACTCTGTAATTACCAGATTACACTCATTAGGGAATAAACATGCAGAGGCGGCTGATATTTTTGCTGATAGTAAAACTGTATATAGGACAAAGCTGATACAATTATTTACATCTCAACGAAATGGAAATGGAAAATAAATTTTTCTATTTTACCTTTAAATATTATTATTTGTACCTTTAACTGTATTATTATTTTATCTGTCTCATGTTTTTCTGTATTATTATTATTATTATTAATATTACCTTTAAACTATTATTATTGTAACTTTTAACTGTATTATTATTTTAACTGTCTTATGTTATTTAAAAAAAAATATTCTGTATATTTTTAAAAGACCATAAGGGCGTTAAATAAATAAATAAATAAATAAATAATATTGTAAGCAAACTCCATCCCTAAACACGAGCAGTTCTGTTTTCTTAGAGAGGTAGTACGTCTTTATTGTTACGACTATTAACATGTTAATTTTATTCAGATATCCAATTGTCTATCTTATCACGTGTCAAAAATATAGTATATAATGATTTTCGTGATTTTTAATGAGTGTCGGCCGGTAATAAATAATGCTGAACGGTTGAGGACTTCTCGCGAGATGTGGCCCCATGGTACAAGGCAAGATAAGTCACCGCATGCAAGTCTATTTTACTGTCACGTGACTCTGGGAGACGATGATTAACGATTTGTTAAAAAGTGATGAATTATTTTAGTAAATTGACAAAGTCAACTGATACGAATTAATCTCCAATTCACACTGGTTCGAAATTTATTACTTGTCTATAAAATCTTTGTTGTCGCTGGGTATACGTAAGTAGACATTTCGCTTAATATCTGTCGCTTAGTATTCCACGACTGGCCGCCCTGGCCTCTGTTGCTTTGCTGATATCGCACCGGTAGAAACGTCAAAACAAACTGACTCACTGCGGCACCGCTATTTATACACAGGACTGTTAGAAATAAATTAATTTTATGGTAAATATTTTATACCCATTTTCTGGGTGGTGATTTTGTTGATAAATAGACGTTTGCAAGATATAAATGGATCTAGTTCAAAGATAATATAGTCTTATAGTCAATTTTAAAAGTTGGTTTTTCGAATTCTCGAAAAAATTCTTTTCATTTCTAGTGTATGCAAGAAGATTCCCGTTGCTTCTAGGCTGTTCCAGTTATATTATAATATCTTTAAATAAAATAACTATTTGTATAACACCACTTTATTGAGTTTACACCAACTTGTTTCAACTCACAGCTGAGTCTTTATCAGGGTTAGTATTAACTAAACAAAAACAGAATTAGAAGCAATCAAGAAAGCATTAAGGAAAGAAAGAGACAGAATGTCAACTGTGGTGGGGGTTGGGTGAAAGAGAGCGGTTATGGGTGGGTGCAGTTAATTGGAAGGGAAAAATATTTAGAATTGGACTATGCGGTAAATCTAGTTGTTTATTAATAAACAATTAGATTTATCGCATAGTCCGATTTTAGATATAGTTGTTTATTAATAAATAATTAGATTTATCGCATAGTCTAATTCTAGATATATTCCCTTTCCAATTAACTGCACCCACCCATACCCGTTCACTTTCACCCAATCCCCACCACAGTTGACATTCTGTATCTTTCTTCTCTTAATGCTTTCTTGATTCTTTGTAATTCTGTTTTGTTTAGTTAATACTGAACCCTGATTTGAAACTAGTTGGTGTAAACTCAATAAAGTGGTGTAATACAAATAGTTATTTTATTTAAAGATTGTAGATAATCGTAGAGATAATAATAATAAATTGGATTTTCTAGAGGTTTAGAGAGTTTAGTTTTGTTCCAAAGTGACATAACAAGGAATTCGGACAGTGAGCGATTCCTTCTGTTTAGCATTTCGTTACATTATTGTTGTTCGAAAATTTGTAGCGTCTGTGGATTTTTGTCTGCCAGAACTTTTTTTTGGATCGATTTTAACCCTTTTCCCGTGATCTAGTCAAGCTGAAACCTTGCAGGCAGACTCGTGACGACGACAAAAATGATCTAACAAATTTTCGTTAATTTTTTTTTAATGATAATAGTATAATTTTGGATTTTTCGAAATTTTAATGGTTTCTTCAAATTGCAATCAATACAAATAGGTAAAGACCCAGACGCGTGCAGTAGGCACGAAACCTGATTCAAACTTGGTTTTTATGAGTTAGTTTTTTTTACTCCTTTGCATATGGCATATTCCGGGTATACAGTAAAAAAGATTATTTTGCGACAATGCCAAAATAACAATCGATTCCTAACTTTATCTTGTTATTTATTTATTGTTCTGAATATCACTATCCCTTGTCACATTTGTTCCCAAATATTTCTACTGTTTTACTTATTCAAAAGCTTTTAGCCCCGTATACAATTATACTTAATATTTATTTATTTATTATCAAGAAGGGCTTTCAATATAGGAATTATGGTTTTCTTAGAAATCTCATCGTCAAATTTGAATAATTGAAACGCTCTTCTCAACATTCATTAATTGGCTACGTACAAGGCTGAGTAAAACTATCAAAGTACAATTTAATGTCAAAAAATCAATCTTCAAATAACTAAATGACATCACGATCATTGAATTTGCGATCATAATCGTATTTCATGCACAGAGGTGCCTAAGAAAATTTTATTTATTATTATTAATTTTACAGACATTTACAAGTATATATTTAACCTTAACTATGTCATTAAAATATGCAAACAATGACAATTAACAACATCATAATAGTATTCTTCTTTTATCATTGAATGTTCTCACGTTGGAATAAATAATACGTTTTTTATAAAGTGCAAACATGACTGACGAAAAATGTTGATTAATGCTTATTTATATTCTCACGCTTATGTCATTAATCTCTCTTCAGCTTAAAATTACTTCATGTATCAGTACAATATATGATTAAACATTGCTTATTTATTACGTGGGCTTGCACTTATGGTTTTGACTATTATTAATTCTTATTTTTTATTTAATTTTTTATTATTTTATTTTTATTTTATTTGGGAAACATACAGTACAATTTATTTTTATTTTTATACAATATCAAAAAAAAAATATTCGTGAGTACGACCAGTAAAGTTTCCTCGAAGCTGGTAAAAAACAACTAAATAAAAAACAATGATAAAGAATATGTGACAAATAATAAATATTTCAAAGATTTAAATTATGATAATGCATAAAATGGGAGGGGTGGGGAGAGGGAGGGAATGGGACTCAATTAAAGAAGCATCAAATCAATAGTCATAAATGAGATTACGGAGTTTCATTTTAAATAAAAGCAAATCGTCAGTAAAAATGTCTAGATTATTTGTAGAATTTAACATATTGTATTTTGAGGTGCAATGATTTACAAAGCAGTTTTTTAAGTAGTTAGTCCTACCAAAGTTTGCGTAAAATAAATTATTTGAACGCGTTGAGTATGTAGGACAACTTGAACCTATTTGCTCTAATAAATAGGGCGAGTCAACCAAGTTATTCAAGATTTTATAAAGATAACACAGATCTTGTATGCATCTTCGATATGATAGAGGAGGGATTTTATGGAAACACTCGCTTTCTGTGCATGAGTTGAATTCTAAACGGGAACGGAAATTTGAAGTATTGAAAAATTTGTGTTGGATTTTTTCAAGTCGCTCACTGTATGTAGAATAATGAGTGTTCCAGACTACTGATCGAAACTCCAGTTGACTGCGTACAAATGAAAAATATAAAGTGATTGCTACTACTGTTTCTTATACTTGTGTTAACTATTATCTTATATGTTTAATGTTTACGATTATTTCGTGTTATGTTTTAACATAACAAAGTACTTTTCTAGTGCCAAAATTTATGAGTTGTTACGACTGAATGTAATTTTTCTTATGTTTTTACTACTAGTTAAAAACCGTCAAAAGTGACATACTTTTGTTATATATATTTCGGCAGCCAGTTAACGATCTGAGAACAGCGCTATCTATCTATTAAATATAGAATTATGCTTTGTTTGCTTACTATATCTCATTATTATATAAGTCATCTGGTAATATTGATGATAAACATTGTTACATAAAGAATTATATATTTTGATTAATGATTAATAACAATGACATATATTATGCGATATAGTTTCAATATGGATGCACTTATTAGTTTTAATTTACATCACCGAAATAAAAAATATCTAATTCAGAGTATTTTATTAAAAAAACACGAAGTAAATATTTTTATTTTATTTAATAACAATTTTCGAATCAAGCTAATTTTGAAAACGGAACGAGATCAGCTTTTGGATAGGATGTTACGGACGGACATTTGATATTATTCATATGATATGTTATTATTCTTCTTCATATGATATTATTCTCTCTTATAGTTACGATTTTTTCATACATCGGAACATTTTATGTTTTGACGCTGATAAATTTTTATCTCTGTGCTTATGAAATGTTATGATTACTACTAATTCTAATATATATAAGCATACTACTAATTCTAATATATATGTTTATAATTATTTCGAATACTGATATAATTTATATTTAACATTTCTTAGTTCTCCTTTTTGTGCTTATACTTTCGAGTAGTAATGTTTATTATTCTCTTATCTTTATATCTTTAAAATGTTTATAATGTATGCTCATGATACTATTATTTCGTATGCCTACATTACTACTACCCCTTATGACTATTTTTTATTCTAATGCTATTATTATAGGCACAAGTTATGATATAATAATTACTTACTGTTACCAAAACCTAAGTTCATTAAAAAATTGATCACAAATATAATACTTGTAACATAATATATTTATTTTAATTTTTAATGAATTTCATAAAAGTTTAATTATTTAATATGGCGAGTTAAGTCTAATTGAGTATCGAGCAATGCCTTTGACTATACATTACAACCTCTATTTACGTCGCACCGTAACTCTCTCCCAGTCACATTTCAACTGAAACCAATAAAGGCCGACAGAATTGTAGGGGTTGCGGGTTAATTATGATTTTAGTGAGGCTGTGAGACTCCGTACGACTAACAGGGTAGAGAAGGCTTCTAATAAATTTATTTATTTAATTAATAAAACTAAGAGTGCTCGAAATCTTTGAAATATTTCAGACTTTCGCAAAATTGACTACTTTTATATATGACGGTTGACTAAAAGTAAAAAAGAAAATAATTATTAACAATTTGAAGCCTGAATCGCTACACTACTGCTGGTAATATGATGATTGTGGAAATTGCCATGTTTGTGAGAAAACGTTAATACAGCTTATACATAGCAATATTAATAAAGTTTAGCGCTACACATAAATTAGATAAAAAAATTTTGAGATGATGCAAGACAAAAAAACTCCATTGGTTTCAAAAAAGTACGAGCTAAAAGAATATATATTAAAGCTATGTACCTAATCTTACATTAATTTATAATTACATATCATGTATCTCTTGTAAAAATCATGCAAAACTCGATAATGACCTACTCTATATCTTCATTATAAAATAAAAACTATTGTCAAATATTGAAGGTAAACATGCCGTAAAACTGCTGTGCAGTTTGCATATGCATAATGTAATAAGTATCAAAAAATAAATAAATATGAAAAAATAAATGTATGCGGAGGAGAGATAGTGGCACCTGTGTGCGGCATGGCGAGGCATGTTAGTTGGGACGCGAACCGGCTTCCGGCTGAAATTACAGAGCGCACGTGGACTGCACCAATAATGCATGCAACTTAGTTGCTGAAGATGCTAGGTTACATTTTACATCGCTAACTTTGGAATAGATGGAAAACATTAGCGAAATATTTTATTTATTCATTTTATTACATTTGCGGGTGACGCTAGATAGATAGATAGAAGAAAATCATATTTACCAGCGACGAAACCAGTTCAGAGCTGATTCTTCTGAAGTTGTTGTTGAGCAGCCAATACAGAAAAGGATTCCAGAAGCTGTTGCTCAAGGCCAACCAGGTCACGATGAAGTCCAGCATCGGTGGAACCTGGGATACAAAAATAATTATTTTATTAATATATAAATTCGGTCCCACTAATCTAACAATCAGTATCTCCATTAAAATTACTGAGTAATAAACTAAAGCAATCTACTATAACTGTTTTAAATCATAATTATAACACTTTTTTGACATTATTTTCGGTACTAGCCATGTGCCCGTAAAAAATCGCGGTAAGTTAGTGAGCGACCGTTGCGTGTTCTCACTCTAATTATTTAAAGTTGTAATTTCAAATTCATTCCAGAAAATTACGGACATTATGGATAGAGAGACAACAAAATGATTATATTTAGATAAAATTACATTTTTTTAAAAATATTAAATAAACCACATGCGGGTTAGAAATTTTTGTTCAAATTTATAATACACTTATTGTATTCTTAAATAATACTATGTAGTATTTAATCGGATGATCAAGAAAAGTTAGAAATAATTCAGCAATGTAAAAGGAACCGAAATATCTTAAAGTGTCAACTAAATTTAACCACCGCGGTGGTTAAATTTAGTTGACACTTTAAGATATGAAATAAGATAATGATAATTAAATAAGATAAACAAATAAATAAATAATACAAATAAATATATAAATAAGATACGAAATAACACTTAAAGATATATATTATTATAATGAAATAATAATCTATTTCCTTATAATAATCTAAATATGATAATTTAGCTGTCGTTTTGTCCCGCAACTTCGTGCAATTTACGGCTGAAAAACCAAATAACACGCCTGGAGAAAGACTCGAACCTTGGATGCGCGGATGTCAAGGCAACAGCTAACCTACGTAGTCACCATCGCTTTTCCATGGCCCGTCAAAAATATACTATATATATATTACACACTGTAAGAGCAAGGTTCAGTTAGCTAAGACGCGAACTATTAATTTACGCCTCCCGCGTTCGACGTTTGACAGTCTTCTTATTGTGTGTATAAGTAAAAAAATAATACTTTAATTATGTTCCGTGATTTTTCATGGGTGTACTGCTAGTTATAATACTAATTCAATATAATTTTCTCACGTCTTTCATCATATTATTTTTAATACAAAAAAAAAAAATTAATGCGGTCGTCGATATTGCCTCTATATTTATAGGAAATATTATACATAAAACAATTAATTCAGAAAAGTTAAAATTATTAATCCCCAGTGACTGCATTTAAAACATGTTTTTCATTTTTTGGATATTGCTTTTATACACCACATATATTTTCAAATAAGTTTCAAGAATAAATATGTTGGAAACGTGTGCATTTTCTTTTTTCTCCTCGTTTACCTGGATTCGTCTTATCTAATAATTAATTTTCATTTTCCTACAAACATCTTGTTCGTCCGTTTCTTTATACACTCCCCCCGTTACTTTTATCCATAAAGCATAGTTGGTCTAACCGCTGATTTATTAACTTTGACCTCTGCCTTAATTGGAACCCTTTTATCACATGAGTCTCCAGACTTAGACAATGCTTTACGTCAAGGTCCATTGTGTCCATATTGAGGAGCCAAGATATTTTAAGGTACTGAGGGATATTTATACACTGTATAGGGATATTTTAATATCTGGATTTAGAGGAAAATAAGCAAAATTAAACCCCTGAGTAATATTTAATAACAAAATATAATAAGCAAGTGAAACATGCAAAGAGAAAATGTATTGGGTATATGGATTCATAACTATACTGTGTCCGATGACCGGTATCGGAGCCTTTAATAGCATAAAATATGATCAATTTATCGAAAAAACACCCCCTATTTGTCATTTTTCTCCAGTCATAATAAAATGGCAGTCATTTCAATTTTTATGTTACCCAAGCGTGGGCGGCTTGGGCACGTTTATCAATTTACTAATATCTACCCATGTAGAGGTACTATAAATACCAATGAGGTTTCATTTGAAAGATAAAACAATAAGGATCGATAATATTAAGTTAAGTATTTCACCAAAATTTAAAAAAAGAGACCAAAAATAATTGTTATAAAAAAATTACGAAAAAAAGTATTTTTTTTATTAATAGATATAAAAAAAACCGTGGTTGATTTTATTTTTTTATTCTTTTAGATAATAAAATACATTTTCTAAAATAATTACATGTAGGGAGTTTTGTCGATGAAATTGATCGTATATTATGCTGTAAAAGGCTCCGACACCGGTCACCGACACTGTATATTAACAATCCATTGTGTGTTTATACATTTATGAGTAACGAATTCTAATTGCGTAGGTAGTAAATCTAGCGACCACTAGATTATACGACGTGAGTTTTAACCGCTAGAACAACAAGCTGCTCAAAGTTCTCAAGAGTAGCTCAAATAAAATAACAATTAAAATCAATTTTAATTATAGCGATAATCGCGACTTCAAACTTATGGTTTCACTCAAATCCGCATTACACAATACATACAAGATATTTTCTTTGGATACTACTTACAAAGATTGGTTTTGCTCTTTCAACATTTAGTTTTATTTCACATTGTTATATAGGAGATCTGTGGTCGAGCTGTCAAATTACAATTTTTCGCAAATGTATTGCATTTGACCATAATTTGGTAGAAGTATGCCAAAACAAGAAGTGAATGAAGGGTTGAATCGTTGTGTAACTTTTATTAAGAATAATATATTGAATATTTGGAATGCTCTAAAAATTTTTTAAGGATTTTAGATTGTAATGCAGTCACAATGATAATATATTTTCCGTGTGTAAATTTTTTTTAGATCTTGCAAAAAAAAAATCAACGCAAATAATGAAACCAACAGATTTCACACATACCACGAATACATATTTTTGAAGTGTAAAAATATAAATATATTTTTTTTATTTTTAATGCAATATATTATATGTATTGTATCATATTATTCAGAATTATTTAACATATGTATTACGAAAATACACTTGAAAATTATTATTTTAATTTTTTTTTAATTCCTTTTATATTTCCATTTCACAATTTTTTTATATGTATGTTCTGAGAACGACCAAAGATATCTCTAGTATAATGCATTCAAATATAATATGAAAGAAACCGATTTAGAAAATATATACAACTTTTAATAGATAGAATGTTCTAATTGTGGAATTAGTGAGCGTTTTATTGTATAAAGTGATCACTTAAGCCAGGTCATAAGCCCAGGGCCACCTCATATGAATAGCTTCATCTCTGAGAGCTTCTATGATTTATCTTAATTAGTAATTATCTGTGGGCAAAATCCAGTAACTGTGTTCTCAGAACATACATATAAATATATTATAAATAACTACTTTAACTACATTATAAATTTGCCTTTAATATATTCGAAGGGGGACATATTTCCACAACCCTCACCTAAAGAAAAGGTTTAGTACATCTCTGAAAAATTTTATACTATGTGCTTTTATCAATATTCTGACTTTGATCTCTTTTTGATTTCATTCAGCATTCAGATATTTTTATTGGAGGACTCCTTCAATATTTTCTGTTCCTTGTTTCATCGAAACCGACGATTCTTGAGGACTTTCCCACCGACTGTTAAATAAAAATAATAGTTAATCATGCAAAGCATAGTTGATACTAATTTTGGAGAAGCGACCATGCAAATAACGTCTCCTACGCTGAGTTTGTTGAACGATGAATTTGCCTAAAGTTTACGGCAAATTCTGGTAAACTCGGTGCGTCCGGTGATTCGATAGCATGTATCATACCTTACATCCGGTACACGCTGCGACAACTTCCTGGATGGTGGCGGGGGTGACGACGACAATAAAGCCTAATGATATGGCGGCCATTGTTCTGGATGCGTTGGTGCTCAGCAGCCTCTCCTGTGCGTCTGTCTAGAAATAAGAAAAAATGCAATCAATACACGTGCTTGATTCTTGCATAACATATGCAACAAACATTTTTATTTTGTGTACGCAACTATAATCGAATCAATGAATGTTAAAATTTTAAAATAACCAAAACAATTGAAAAACAAGAATTGAAAAAAAATATGAGACCTTTAAAATTATTACTCATAATTAATTAAATTTTTCTCTTTACTATATTCATTTTAAACTGTTTGCTTATTGTTATTTTATTTTTAAATTGTTTTTCCCAGATAAATGCATTAATTATCGCATACTATGTAATTTTTTTTTCTGCTTATATATATTTATATACTATTTATTTAACTTTACTTTATGCATATTATTTATCTCATATTATGTAACTTTTTTTCTTATTATATAAATAAATTAATGTACTATCTACTTTACCTTACTTTATGCATTAATTATCTCATATTATGTAACTTATTTTCCTCTTTATATATTTATGTACTAAAAAAAAATAAAAATAAAAATATACATATAAAAGTGAAACTCCCTCTCCAGACACAAGAAGTAGTCTCTTTTTGGAGAGGAACAATGATAAAAAAAAATTATGTGCCTAAAAGATTTTATTTATTATTTACAATGCAAAAAATATACGTTTTACTTAAGAGTAAAATACTATATATATATGTGTACCCGAAATACAAAAATAAAACATGTGTTCTACCTCTTCCTTTTTCTAATAATTTAAACATTTCAATTCTCTGTGCTGGCACCACGATCCCATGATTGAAAATTGCCAGCACCGTAATGCTGAAAAAATCTCCAGAATTATAAGCCATAGGCTGCGACCAAGAAAAGTTCTACAGTAAACTTGCCAAATCACTGTCTTAGGTTTTCAGCCATGGTGATCTCGTTTCGGGACTTTCCCTGCATTGCGTGGTTTAAAATCTTGTACTTGTCTGGATTTCTCAGCAAATATCCGATATATTGAAGATTTCGCCTTTTTATTATTCTAGTTCCTTTTTTCATTGTTCATCCCCATTCTCATAAGGTTATTTTAGGTATCATTCTGTACATCTGCATCTGGAATGCTTCACGCTTTATGTAATGCCCGTTTACTGAAGCAAAAGATATCATACAACCACCCAGGCCTCAGAAAATCACATAAATGTGTTGTGGCCTCACAGGGAATCGAATCCGCCACCCGGAAAATATGCTGAATACAAACCATTAAAAAAATATTAAGTTACAGAAGTTTTACATGTGACGTGCATGTAACATGCCTACAATACCAAAAAACCTTTTCTTATAGTGTTAATAATGGTGTCCTTATATTGAATTAATACTAGTTACAGTTCTTGAGATGTGGGTTCCAGTGGATCTGTAGAAGGTTGTTTCAGCCCTAGATTAGATTTCAGTTGAGTGAGTTCCACTACGGGAAAGTTTCTTCCGAGTTTGGTTGAAACTCTGGAATAAACTACCAGATTATAATTATGTATGTCGGTGTGTATTGTTTTGTTGGAAATTTGAATGTTTGTAAATCATTTTAAGATAAAGATCATTATGGAAAACACAGTGTAAAACGCCTTCACATTTAAGTAATAATAAAAAAAACTGGGGGAGCGCGTACTCTTGTGCGCGCGGTAGAAGTTATACTTCTTTGGCGTGACTGTGATTTGATAGTTTATATTTACGTATTAGTTAAAAATGTATATTAATAACAATAATACGATGTAAGCGATATGATATAATTGATAGCACTTTAATGAAGTCAAATTATTAATATTTGTTTTTGAAGTGGTACAAATGCAACTATTAGTTTGTAATAGCTAAAATAAGACATTTATCGTCACTTACAAATCACTTTGTTTTCACCACTTAATTAATTGATACAATCTACATGTTTCGAGAACAATGTTCTCTCCTTTAGGATTGTTTGTGTAATAAAATTGAAAAAGATAAACCATGCAAATGTGTTACGGTGAAGGAGACCTTGATGGGAGCGGGGGGAAGGGGGGTTGGAGGTGTTAATTATCGTGGAATGTCATCTGAAGAGGATGGAATCTTAAGTGAAAAAATATTAAATAGTGGGTTGTGCCCAAATTTTGTCTGGGTATTTATTATAGTTGATTTAAATTTAATAATAATGTCACCAAAAAGTTCAAGCCTTCATTCAGAAGAAAGAATATTCATCGAACAATGAATGTGTTTTTGTTTTCAAAACAAATTTCTGACTTAGACGCCTGATAAGTTACTGAATTTTACATTCAATAAACAATCATGTGTCAGCTTTTGAATTGAGCATCATTTTGATTGGTACTCGATTCAAGATGGTCGACAATATATTATTTTTATTACTGGCACACTAATTTCAAGTGAATAAATTTTTGGCATTTCGTGGTTTCGCATTTCCGCTAAATGTTACTTTACGCTACACTTATTTTCGCTACAATACGCAAACTGCACGTGCGCAACTTTCGTTACATTTAAAATTTTACCCCCAATGCGCCAAAAGAAGACTATTTAAAAAAATTCTATCAAGATCCCTTTTGTAACAACGGGCATTACACTTTAACCTAATTACATCGCATGAGATCAATCTTATATAATCTACTAAGTCAAAAATTGTAGAGATTTTATTTTTATGACATTGTACATAATAGTGAGCCATGTACTTTATATTTTTATTTTGTCGTTTGATTCTACTGCATAACATTTTCCAAAAACCTTGTTATTTCACCGATGTTTTTAATAACTTTTACACTAATCATTTGTATATAAATTTTTCAACGTACAAAAAATTTGGTTTTATTATGGAACAAATAAAAATATTATTTTATTTCTATATAATACCTATATTTAATTATATAAATCAATCATAACATGAAATTAATTAAAGAATAAATAAATGTAATATAACCCGCTGTTATGCGCGTGTCGCTCTATGCGAACATGCATAGTCTCTTCAAATATGAAAAAAAAAATACAGATTTAGAACATGTACCTATACAACTTTCAAAAAATTGATGAGTGAATGTTATTACAGTGAAATCGGTGAATATTTTATTGCATAAAGTGATCACTTAAGCAAGCTCATAAAAGTCATAAGCCCTGGGCCACCCTACAAAGACGTACACGTTTCTCATACAAATAGCTACCTCTCTGTTTCTGTTTCTGTGTTTCTATTATTTATCGTAGTTAGAAATTTAAGGGTAATAATCATAACTTATTAATTTTCAAAATCAACAAAAATGCAAAAAAAATTGAATCGATACAAATAATTGTTATATTTGCATTACTTTTTCTCAATTTATACACATTTCCTTTCGTCTTTGAATTTTGTGAAAAAATTGCAAATACCTACTTCTAATTCTTTCATTCTTTCAACATTATTGTGATTGTTTCGGTTTAAACATAAGTATTTATTTAAATATTATTCTGTTACATATGCGACGAGAATTAGAAACACAGATGCGCGAAATTGTGGCTTTTCAAAGCTGTGACAGAACAAGAGGCCCATCAACTGTAGCGAAAATAAGTAAAATATGATTGTTAATGCCTTATTTCCTTAATCAGAAATCGAGATTGCTAAAACAAAATATCTACCGATTGGACATTTTTTTTTGGAATTTTTAAAATTGTCAAAATTTATAAATTAAAATTTAAGAAATTTAAGAACAAATTAGATACTATGTTTTAAACCACTTTTTTGTTATATATTTGTCAACTAGTTTCGGTTGGACTCAATCTTCTTCAGGACAATTATAATATAGACTAGTCTATATTATAATTGTCCTGAAGAAGGTTGAGTCCAACCGAAACTAGTTGACAAATATATAGAAATAAAGTGGTTTAAAACATAGTATCTAATTTGTTCTTAAATTTCTTATAATGTCAAGCCACAAAGTGTTTTCTTGCTTTGAAAAATTAAAATTTATATTTGATTGGGTACTAATTCATAAAAAATATTGTAATGTAATTATTCTGTTAGCTCAGTAATTGAATTATACCAACTGTCAGCTAGTAAACATCTTTCCCAACAAGTTACCCTGTCTACAGCAAAGTTAAAGGGGGGAAGCATCTGGTCAGAGTAGCGAAGGCTAAGCTGGTCTGCTGAAGTTTCAACGGACCGAGCTGGCTAGGGACTGAAAGGGTAGTTTAGAACTTCCTACCCCTCTGCGGACTACGGTTAACCTGAGTGATAATTTTTAGAGATTATTAACACTTAGTTAATCACGTGCATTCATATTAATTTTTTATTTATCTAACTTTTGCAAATTAAGAGCGATTATAAAATTTACAAAGGTACAAATGATAAATAGTGTTCCATGTCAATTTTGAACTTTCCGTCTTGCAGATCGTTAATGATGAAGTGACGATATAAGAGAATTTTCGATAACAAAATATTTTGAGAATGGTTGAGAGAAGAGAGAAGGTAGAATTAGGGTAAAGGGACGAGGGTTGGGATTAAAACATAAATTGAGTGAACTAGTTTGGGTGCGGTCGTGAAATTTCGTATTATATCCCGTATCGTCGAAAAATATCAATATGGTTATAACTTAAGTTAAATGAATTTTTGGATCTGTAAATGAAAGAGTTTTGTTGGTCTCAGAAAGAGGGAGATGAAAATTAGGTGACTGTCTGCTTTTACGATTTGGGATACGAAATGATAATATCTAAGTCTCTAGCACTTTCTATCACACTCTCGTATTATCTACAAAACTCAGGAGAGGTCTGGAACAGTCTAAAAGCGACGGAAACCTTTTTCTAGTCACTGGAAAAGAAAATATTGTTCTCGAGGATTCGAAACAATATTTTCGGGCCTGTTAATTATACACGATTGTGTATAATTAACAGGCCCAGGCCGCGGCGCGTCAATGTTATTTTGACGTTTATATCGACGCGATACTAGCGTCAAACCGTGGCGAAAACAGTTTTACCATCGTGCGTTGTAAATCAAGCGACAGATAATTAAGTGGAGTGCCTACTCTAATGCTGTACTTAAACATAAAATTTTCTAAAGTGTTACCCAGCGATAATAACGAGTTTGTAGACGAGTGAATTAGAAAATAGTGTGAATTCAATTCGTGTAAAGTGACTTTGACAAAAAAAATTAAAATAATTATATTACTAATTAATAAATCGTTACTTAATTTTCAGTATTTTCATTTATTCTTCCGCAGCCACCTCCACGTGAGTATATATTAAAGAAATTTTCAGAGGCTTCATTGCTAAAATGAACCTAAAAAGAGCAAAAAGGGAAGATTAAGAGTAGTATGATTAATTTTTTTCAATGGACATGAACGAATCTCTAATATATTATATAGTGTAGTAACGGTCTCTTCTTTGCCCGGGATCCATATTAAATTATAATTTTATTGCTAAAGCGGGGTATTATTTGTTTGACAAAAGATTTAGGCGCTCTAATTTTTAGTACAACAAATCAATTTTTATTGACAGACCTGAAAAGGGCCTTTTATTTTGATATAAGGCTCACTGTGACCAATTGGCGGCCCATAAAAGCCACTTTTGACAAATTGTTGCTTGTGAAGGGTGGCTGTGTCATGGCATTATTATTAATTAAACATCGATGTTGTAGACCCACATACCATGCCTGAGAGAGCGGTATATGGCGGTGGCGAAGGGTCAAATAGTATGAGCGAGCGCACCCATTGGTCGGCGCGGAAGTAGGTCAGGACTGTGTCCTCTATGTATTCAATAATAAATATGACCAGCCCGGGGCGCTGAAAGCACTTCACGCTCCGGTTCTAATCTCATCTACAATCTGTTTTTCTTCAATTCTGGATTTCCACTCTAAGTGTTCAGCAAGAGAAGCTAAACTCAGAGATCCACCATAAGTTGAAAATACAGTCTTTGTCCTATGTCCTGTGTGCTTTCTGCAGGCCCAGTATGGCCCCATTATTTGTTTCTCACAAGATAAGCTTCATTAGATTAGAATCCATGAGAATGTTTGGTAGCGATTGCCCACTGTAAGATGTGTCTCACGGTATAACTACTTACTATTAAGTACATTATAATGATACTTCTCTCCTACTCACGAGTTGTATTACTCTTGTAGAAGAATAATACTATTGCAAAAAATCTGTCGCTATCTTTACTGTAAAAAAATCTATTTAAAAAAAAAAATTATAATTATCACCGTACATTTCAAAAACGTGCTTATAAATGCCCCGTATTCAGTTATTTATTTTTATTTCTTAAACATGTCGATTTTCGACGGGACGCTTATAACCTTCATAGAGTCGTAGAGTGAAATTAAAAAGTACAACACAAAAACATAAAAATAAATAGTTAAAGCAATAAGATTTAACATATTTTTAATGATTTAGAATTAGAAACAACGTAGAAAATAAATTGGTCATAAAGTTAAAAAATAAATTAAGTTTTAAATTTAAATTAACGAGTTAAAATTAATAACCGCAATAGTCTAGAGTACGTGGGTTCTAAAGTCGATAAAATCATTTGCGTGACAAGCTACAGTCCTCGGCATAAGCAAGTATTGCAAATATGATTTGTGGTTAGCATATTACACGTTCAAACGGCTGTTAAATGGAAATAATAAAATTTCGCTTTTAAAGTTGAGCCACGAACAATATAAAGTGAACGTTTCTGGATGAGATCTTGTTTTAGTAATTAATAATAGAGAAGGAAAATAGCATAAATTAATATTGTGACGAGATAATTGCGTACTGTTAGAGCCTCTGGAGGACAACAACACGGTCGAATTTTCTCGAATTTTCCATAACATTCCGGGATGCCCAAAAATACTCGGAGAGCATGTGGAACAATCTGAAGGCGACGGAAACACTCTCACAAACACTAGGAAAACAAGAATTGTCTCGTAAATTCAAAAACCCAACGAATTTCGTATTAAAGGCGGAGACGATAAAACGGTTATCTAAAACAGTGTTACCAATGCGTATATGATACCAGCGATAATAAATTAAGTGAAGTACTTAACTGGCGATTAAAATAAGTGCAAACATTTACATTTATTACGAGTATTAAACAGAATATTGTAGCAAGCGATAATAAAGTGTTTCACAGACGAGATGAAATAGTGAAAATTAAAGAATATTTCTTAAATTTAATTCCTGTCCTGTGAAATAATTTATTAAAATAATTAGTAAATCGATAATTAATTTTCAGTGTATTCATTTGTCTCTCAGAGCCATGTACCCTGACAGTATTATAAAACTAAGCGTCGCATGGAGTTGAAACATCAGAAAAGGATATTTTAATCAATTTACAATAAGTGTTGAAGGAGCGTCCAGTGTGCTAAGAACTATTTTGTATAATGTCATTAGGTTCGCAATTTATGTTATTTTTTTAAAGAAATTCATAATATAGAGAGAGAATTGCTCAGGACTTTTCGATATGCCAGAGATATGGATAATATAAATGTAAATATTTTTTTTTTCGTCTGTAATCATTTGTGTGAAATTTATAATTGATTTGGTATTGCTAGCACTATATTGTACTATATTCAATAACTTAACAGATGATTAATAAATTTGATGAAACACCTAAAGTATGTTACCTCTACGCGAGTTTAATAATAATTTTATATTTTACTACTCGAGTGTATCAGAATCTCTCATCAACATTAAACTGACCACATTCATATGTAGATTTATTTCTACATGAAATAAAAATAGATAATTATTTGATTAGATACTGACAAAATGAGCCGAAGTTACTGGTGTATGGGTGATTCTGACGAGAATATTGAGTAGAGAGGAGAATAGTTAGTGAAAGTAATATTGTAAAGCAAATAAATACCCGTTTTTTTTTCATTCCGAATTTTCTTTTAATTTCTAATCTTTCTTAATGATTTATTTTATTTCCATTACGCGCGATGGGACGGACAATTTTAACAGTACATGAATAAAAATAATGATTATTATCCGCTGATTCGAAAATTCAGAAAATGTATTATAGTTAAACTACGACTATACTCTTTAAGTCTAATGCTAAGATTTATAGAAGCTTAACCGGTGTATTTACTTAAACAATCTCAGCATGAAATTAGGATAACTCCATTTTTTTTCAAAATTATAATTTTTTATTATGGATTGAGAATTAATACAAAGTTATAATTAAGCTATCGTACCCAAAAATAAAACTTACAGTATATGTTTTTCACTCAATTATAATAATCTACATCGCGCCAAATCCATGAATTATATAACCTAACTAATCACTGAAAACATCCTACTTTCAACAAAGTGATAGCAGCCTTGATGGATCCTGAGATACGATTAGAAATCCCAAACACACTGAAGATTTCGAACGGCCGTGAAAGCTGAGAACATTTTAAACACTACATTTTCAGAAATTCTGGACTATGCAGTTTCAGTAAACGAAGGATTTTCAAGAGCGCAAAAAACTAGAAATCGAAGACAATGCGGTAAATCGTCGATTAGACAGCTTTAAGGTCGTAAATGATAGCCTTTTAGAAGCCTACAGAAATATATCTCTGAAGTAGTTAAGCGCTGACAGGACGCTACGGCTTGCGACCGGTCATAATGTAAACTTCTTCATATTCTCCTTCTTCACCCTTTTCTGGAAATCGTATATTAATCTACCGGAGAAGATTTGGGATGAAGAAAGCTAAAAGTAAGCTAAAAAATGCTTATTTTGAATAATTTTTTTAGTAATTACATTGAATTATTTTTATACAAAAAAATATAAAATGTTGTGTTATATCTATCTACTTAAAGAATAAATAAGATTAAAAAATGCAAGACGATGTATGTGGGATATAAAAGCAAAGGCAGTAATATTAGAAAAGCTAATCAGTGCAACAGAAATAGAGAAAATTGATTTCTTTGGGATATCCAATGATTTCCCACTCGTCGGGACAGTTTCAAGATATCGCAGATTTCATAAGTCTTTATGGTATATTTTTAAAGTAAATATAAAGAGAAAATTATGATTTAAAATGTCTTTAGGGTGAATTTTAGTTAAAATATGTTTAAAGAGCATTCGAGTGGAAAAAATCCCAAAAGTAAGCGAATATTTTTTGGACATCAATTCTTTGTCGACTTAAACAAAAGGCCAATATTAAATCAATGTGAATATGGACGGAATTGGAAAAAGCTTCTTCTCGCTTGGGTAAATCTATTCTATTGATCAATTGAAGAGGTAGATATTAAAGGCTTTGTATGAGCGTACTTTTTAACGTGGAGTTTTGAAATTGAACTCGAAGGGTTGGATGTATGTAGGTAGCATGTACCTGCTTGTTAATAATACAAATATTTTTATCTCAAAGAAGCAAAACCAGTTGGTTTTTTATCTGAATTCAATCACCAACTCGAGTTTTCTATCGTGCTGAAATTCACTTTTTAAAAATTAATTGAATATTCTCCTATCGTTCGTAAGCCTATCACATAATCCTAAAAACATTTTAGGATTATGTCTTTGGCTTTAACAAAGATTGAAATTTTGCTCAAATTATCTTATCAACGTGACCAACTTGTTTATTGCAGTTTTTTTATACCTAAGTAATGAATAAACTTGACATGCATATGCAGTCAGTACATTGAAATAATATGTACTGTAAACTGGAGTGATATTCCCGCGGAACTTTCAAACAAAATAATTTTGTCGTCTCTCCGTCTGTCAGTCTGTCCGTCTATCTGTTCGAATTTCGCGTAACGTTCGTAATTTTGTTCGAATTCACGGCTAAAAAAACAAATTAAACCGCCGGAGACGGAGCTTGAACTCCGGGCCGGCAAACCCGAACAGGCCGTTTAACGCATGTTGCTACCGCCGCCTCTTCGTGGACCATCAAAAAGATAGAATAAATATATACTAGGGCTTAGCAAAGACGCGAACCTGTGTTTCGTCATTTATGACTGGTTACATTTTAAAATAAAATTATGGTGAAAATAAATTACAAATTTATTATCAAAGGTCATAATCATTCGCGCCTTGCACCGCCACTGATTATTATTATTGACAGATACGTTCGCGCCATGGTAGTGTTTTTGTGAATGTGAAAATTTTGCTGTTTAGTTAATAAATATCACGCCGCTTCCCCGCAGGGGTAGGCAGAGAGGATAGGAACACCATATTCTTCTATTTTGGTACGCCACTTTTGCTTCGGCTACATTTATACATCTTCTCATGCATGCTCCACGGTTTTTGAGATTTAACAGGACCATCCTCCAGTACTTGTAGTATCTGGTCAGGCCTTTCACGGACACCCTCTATTCCCGACCAACCTAACCTAACCTAACCTAACCTAACCTAACCTAACCTAACCTAACCATCCTTTCCTGCTACGTTCTGCATGAGCGAACCACATGCTGGATAATGATCACTCATGTACCATTAACTTCTCCATTCCGTCGGGCGAAAAGGTTTGTAAAACATGAATAATTTTAAAAGTTTTGAACTCGGGTATTATTATTTCTTAACAATATTAGTTTCACTGACTCTTTTCCTTTTCCCTCAATATTCCCGTTATTGCCATTGATACACCAGTAACTACAGCTCATTTTGTCGGTACCTAATCAACCTACTATTAATCTACTAATCCTTGTAAAAAGTCTATATTTGGAAAATATTCAGCTTAATATTTCACCTGTTAATGAGAAACTTTGGAAGTTTAGTAGCAAAATATAAATATATTAAAACTCGTGCAGAGGTAACATAGTTTATATTGTTTACCTAATCAAATGATCATCATGAACGTGAACAGATTTTTTTTAAAAATAAATTTATTTGTTAAATTTACAAATTTAAGAGTGTATTCAATATAATATAATTAATACACATTTATATTACACGCTTACCCACTTTTAAATGAGATTTTATTCTCGTGTTTAAAAGTGGGGGCATTGTTATATATGTATATATTTATTATAAGTGAAATCGTTAGTGTAAGACATTAGATTAAATAAGTAAAATTAAGACATTAAATTAAGTAAGTAAGACATAAACAATACAAAAATACAAAAATGTTAGAAATTAGATTAAGTAAATAAGATTTATACAAGGAAACATTAAATTAACAAATTAATAATTAAGAAGGCATTGTAATAACATTTAAAAGTATATATAGTTTGTTTTTGATAACATTTTTTCATTGCGTTATTGTGATGGTTTTTTGTAGAATCTATCAATAAAATAATTTTATATAATAATATTCATCACATTAAAATCGTAATGGAATGTATAATGGGTGTCAAGATAAATTTACTAAATTAAAATTTTCGTTAAATATAAAAATTCAGATTTATATATATATATATATACAAGCTCGTAAGAACATTTATCTTCTTTTATTTTATTTTATTTTATTCCATCATCCAACGGGGAGACATAATTGCTTGGTTAGACGAAATACACAAAAAATAGTTAAATGTCTCCCACAATTAAAGGATGACACAGATGAGACATAAATATAAATAAGTCAGTCAATTTGATATGAATGATAGATAAAACAATTTTACAGATTATTCCTAATTTAAATGTAACATAAACATAAAAGGGTTCGTAATGTATATAGTGCACATAGTCAGGGAGAGGGACGAGTTCCTAGTATCTCCCTCACCATATGACGATACTCTTCATATTTGGTATTAAATATCTATTGAATTCAAGAGGTAATTATAATCTGAGCATATGCGTGCGATGGGAGAGGATTTCCTATTATTGGTTTGATAGGTTGAAAGGAAAAAGAGGTACCTCTGTCTGGCAGGTCGGAGTGGGACGTGGAAGGATAGCAAGCTGGTTATTTCAAGAGAATCAATAAGGTTATGAATCATTTGGAAAAGCAAGGATTGATCAGATTTTTCATAGCATTACTACCAATATCGGAGTTACAACTTATTGTTTCATTTGTAGGTTATGTTGGAACGTCGAAATACTTCAAAATATTACACGACAGCAAAACTATCAATGACAGCTTGCGAAATTAAAATAGTACGTAAAACCATATATATTTTGAGAAAAAAACCATATTGAATATTTGTATGTAAAAATATTATTAAATATTTAAATCTGAAAAATATGATAATAATTTTGATGAAAATATTACGAGAAATATATTTTCCTGTACAAGTCCAGCTTATTTCAAAACACAGCTGAGTTTCTAAGAATATCAAAGAACATATAATTTTTTTCTTATTTTCAAAGAGACATTCAAACACTGGAAAAATGTGAATGAAGCAGGTAACAAGTACAGCCTGAAGATGAACATTCGCAAAACCAAATTGTTAATTGTATCAAAAAGTTCACTTCCGACGCCAAACACGACCATTAAAAATGAACCAATAAAAAGATTCACATATAACAAGTACCTACCTACTTTGACGCATGGGTGAACGAGAATTGGGATCCATCTCGAGAAGTAGAATAAATAAGTATAATAAATATATAATATAATTCTTTAGAGTATTTCTTTAAGAATGGATAGTTTTAAATTTAATATTATTGTACTGTACACTGTTATTATCTTAAAATTTTATGATATTTCTCTCTTTACTATTTCATTTTTTAATTGTTTGCTTATTGTTAGTTTTTCTTTTTTAATTTATTGTCCCTCATAAATGCATTAATTATCGCATATTTAGTAACTTTTTCTTTTATATACATTTATTTACCATAATAAAACTAAAAATAATAAATATATATATATATATATATATATAAAAGTGTAAGTCCCTCTCCAGACACAAGAGTCAGTCTCTTTTTGGAGAGGTAAAACGATATAATTTATGTATCAATATGTGTACTTAAAATACTCTAGAAAAAAATGTAATAATGCTATATGTAATTGAATAAAAAAAAAATATATTATGATGTAGCCTGGCCGACATGCCATTTAGTTTACAATAAAAGGCTCCTCGGACTTACATGCACATCATGCCCCGACCGCCAGACGGTATTGCAACGAGAATATGGGTCCGTTGATTAAATACAATTCATAATTAGTTTAACTAGCTAGGAATCTAAACAAGATACATTGCTTTGTGGATTCTAGATAGGACGTAGAGGTATATTGTTAAAGTAAAAATCAAGTTGTCAAGAATTTACATGTTTAATTAATTAATTGATAGAAAATTTGCTCTCTCACAGATTAAACAAAATTATAAAATCAAAGTTAGGTTAGACCAGATTGCATATTATACAATAAAATAACTTCGAATCAATTCGGTTACATAAAAGAAAGATAAAATTGTGTGAAACTTAAAGATTTACAAGAAATAATAATATAGGGGTTTCATTGAAGGCCCAGCATGTTATAATTAACGAAAAATGAAGAATTTCTTGATAACCAGAGCACATTGCCTAGCAAAAATTACTTGTAAAAATATTATTAAACTGAAATTTTAACCTATAAAATCAAGAAAACATTCTATAGGATTGTTCTAATATCATTGTTAAAAGTAAAAGGAGAGTTCCATCGCAGATTGCTGTAATTACGCTGCACAAAACAACTAGAAAAATGTTTAGGTGGTACTTGACAGTCCGGTAAATTTTGAGGTTATTCGTGTTCCAAGGCGCCACATGAAATTCCGTTTCTTAAGTATGGATTGAAAGGTTCTGGACATCATGGACCCTACAAAATCTCGGGAATTCCTCCGATGATTTTGTTGGAATTGCCAGCGAGCAACATATCGCCAAGTGGTTGTCACATTTTGCGTACGGAAATGCGCGGGACGCGCGAACTGTGCGGACCCCTTAACGAGGCCCAGAAGAGAGTGTGTCTACATCTGCCTGTCGCGGCTCTCGAAATTTTGGAAATAAACGCTGACAACTCGTAAAGCGAATAGAAAATTTCTGTCTGTGCATAGATGGAACGCTTCACATACCATAAACTAAAATACCGAGCGGCTGGTTTAAATATATCAAGTGGGGCAAAAACTGAACACACGGATTCGTCACGTCATAATATATATTTAAGTAGCTTGTTGGTGTAGTCGTAATGACGCTTGCCTAGTGATCTGATGATAGTAGGTGGTTTGAGCCCCATTCCAGGACACAAACAAGTTAGCCCAATTTTCATAGCACTGGATTTTAGCCAAGTATGAGAATAGTAATAATAATGATGCGACGCGTATTCTGTGTTCACATCTCTATTTAAAATAAATGTCCTAACATATTTAATTCTTAGGCAACATTCAAATATACCATAGTAAAATTCAAATTATTATTCTAATTATGGTAGAGAAATTCTAACTGTATTTATTGATTTTCGGCAGTGTTTATATTGTTTAGAAAATTATCTATAATTTATTTTACAGGGGTGAGATCTGGAATAATTTTATTTGCGTTATGACAGTTTGTTCTGTGTTATACCACTTTATCTTTTTATGGTTATAATTTATATATTTCCGATTGTTTCCTTCTAGTTGATTATAATTTCTTTTTGCGTATACATAACAGTAAACAGCGCTAAGCAGACAGTACTCCAAACAGATGGCAATCTCGTGTTGAAATTGGAAATCAACATATTATATAATCGAGGTCCTTTGATCCATTGACCTTTCAGCATCGAGAAAAATCTTCATTTTATCATTATTTACTATTACTTTATTATGAGTGTATTGTGTAATCATGTCATATTCAAAACTTCGTACTCTAATAGTACTCTAGGACAATCCATCAGGGTCAAGCTTTTATGATCATTGTCAATAAGTTGCGCATCTGGCTATGTCTATAATAAAAAAATATGACAAGAAATATGTCCATATTTGAGAGAATCATAATATATTAGTTTCAATTTGTCAACAAGTCAAAATACACGTTCTTTAAATAGCATGTTTGAGGCCCTTTTAATATTTTACGATGTTGATGATGGAAAGGGATTTTGCGTGTTTACTGGTCAGTGTTTGATTTATCTGTGGATCAGGGGTTTTATTACAATTTTAATAAAAGGGCTCCTCATAGATAAAGGGTTTGTTGAAGCTGTGCGATGTAATCTTTTTCCACTTCAACCCTTTGCCCCCGGCAAAGTACTTCACATTTTCAGCAACCCCGCGTAATTTGTTACATTGTCACATTTTTTATTATACTTCCCATCCCGCATAAAGACATTTTTCCCATCATTATATTTTTCCAATAAATATAACATTTTTATTAACATAAATATATAACGGCTTTCATGAAAATATATTTAAGGAGTCACACCTAGCCAGAATTTTGAAAAAAATCTTCTTTTTCGTTTCTAAAGTATTACTTTTTGAGAATATATCAAATTAAGATACAAAGAATTTAAAGTAAACATTTTATCGCCATGTAAATAAGTATAAATAAGGGAATGCTTCATTATTTATTGGTGTTCGGGGACTTTGATTTTTGATAAGTGATTCTAATTTTCTATCTATTTTTAAAAGCCTCGATGCTTGCGATATGTCGGATTTTATCTTCCAGTACGTCCCATTCAATTGTGTGTAAAATATGTACTAGTTCACAATGTAGGAGTTTAAGGAGAATTTTGATATTATCCCATGTTGAGCACAAAGACTTTAGTTCCTCCTTCAACCATACACTTTGAGCACTTCTTAGGGCTATTTTAGCGGAATTACTATTATTTTTAATGTTGACACTTATATATTTAGGTATTATGTTGTTTTTAGACACTATTGTTTAAAATATATATTAAGCGATATAATTCTTTATTTAATGCTTAGTTTTTTAAATTGGTTTGCCATGTTTGTGTTAGTGGCCACAGTTATATTATTTATTGAATTGGCGTTAACTTTGTGGAATGACATTATAATTATATATAAATAGATCACTTGTCTAAGACCACTAATGAGTTTAAGACTACACGACTAGTTTCGAACACCGTCGCGGTCTTGTTAGTAATTACGTTTCAGAATTTGCTAACCACATTATTAACACCAATCATTCTTTCCATTCCCATACACTTAAACTATTACACCCTGTTAAATATAAAGGCCAAATAATGAATAATCTCGAAAATTTAGAAATACAAAAAAAATTAAATTCTAATTAAACTCTAATCAATAACATAATATTTCAAAATTCTTCACCGCTCCTTATTTTATTCCCGTTAACTCAAACCCCACCCCCAGCTAACCCCCTTCCCCCAAACATAACTCCGCCCACCTCTATCAGTATCTTAGATAATTAATTTTACTCTTATGCTTCAGTTTATATCATCACCCGTTGATGAGAACATCGGTAGTTGTCGAAATTAGTAGTGTAGTCTTAAACTCATTAGTGATCTTAGAAAAGTGATCTATTTATATATAATTATAATGTCATTCCTCAAAGTTAACGCCAATTCAATAAATAATGCATATGGTATTTTTGCAGCATTTACATTAAATATTAATAACTCTGAAATATATATGTAATGGCTGTGATTAAATTCAATGTACTCACCGCTATAAATCGTCCCTTAACATCCAACATCCCTCACTCTTTTCCCGCTGATCGCCAGCATTTGATCACAGTTGTCAAACAGACTCGGTAAATAATGTGAATATTTACCGTGACGAGAAGACACACAATAATAATAAAACTTCACGTATTCAGTGAGGACTTGTTTTATTACATCATCATCATTTGTATCCGTTTCATCTTTAACCTCAACATATTTTATACATGCCATATTTTCGCAATCTTCTCCATTGACCTACAATTCGACAACCCCATAACATTCATGTTTTATGTCTACCTGTTAGCCTGCAGACAGTTAACTATTGTTCTATATTGACAGTTCACTATTGTTATAATAAACTCCCTGAATGCCACTTTTACCTTTGCATATGAATCCAACCCAAACAAATCAGAAGGCATACTATTGAAAACTGTTGGTATTTTAATTTGTAATGATCTTTCTCCATAATAATTATTGCATCTCGGTACAATTTATTTTCCAAGTGGCATTTGTCTCGTATTATACGTATTCATTACGAGTATTTTATGGGCATCACTATAGTAGTTAATCAGTATAAGAGTCTATTTAAATAACTTATTAATATTCATTAACTTTATTTCCGTAAATATTTATTTCCGTAAATATAATAAATAAAACAAAGGAAAAAAAAAATTTTTTTCCTTTGTTTTATTTATTATTCGCTTTTGTAGGTATTGTATTTGTTTTATGCTTATTTGAAATGTATTTCCTCATACCAAAATACCATATAGAATTATTGGTTCTACAACGTTATTCGATGTATCCGCCCATAATTATTGGGCGATCCGAGGTCTGTCCGGAGTTTCACAAAGACTTCTGGATAGTTCTAAAGCTCTTGCTTCACAAAAGTTGCCAGATCATTTCAGTGTTCTTTATCACATAACTGTCTTGACCGTTGATAGTTTAAATATGGAAGAATAGTTTATAATAAATACGTAAAAAATCGATACAATTTTATGTTAAATTTACATCTAGGGTAAGTCACCCACATACTGTGTCATTATCAGTATTATGAACATTGTTGACTTTTAATCTACTCTAAAGTTATTTATAGAATTAAACCTCTATTTTTTTAATCTCGTGAATTGGTCGAAAATTCTTTTAAAAGATTACTTATTTTCAAAATAAATGAAATTCTGTTTCGCCATTGTAAACTTTTGCCTGCACCGCACAGAGAATTGTAATTTATACAAAAGTTCACAATTTTTTTAATACACCTCTCGAAAAAGCGAATAACGTATTCCTTTCCCAACTGAAAAGTTAAAAAACATGGCTACGGGGACAAGTTTAAAATTCATTATGATATTTTCTCGCTCTGAAGTCTAGAAGGTCGACGTTCATTAACCTTGGCAAGTACGTCTTGGCAGGAATTTCTTCGAAAGGAGGAAACGGAAATGAGCTTACGGCGGCGGCGCCAGAAATACCGGCGTACTTCTATTGGTCGAGACGCGAAGTTTACCTGCTTCTTCGTACACGTAATAATATATCCTTGGAACCTGCCGTCGTGTAAGACTTCAGGTTGTTGCACGTTCCAGAGAAGAGCAAATTAAATAAACAACTCTAGAATCATGAGATTTCAAAGAAATTGTCTTAAATTTTTAAATTAATTTTTCACGCATTATATTTTTACAAAATAATTGATATTTTATAAATTAAACAGACGTTGTTAGTTTGGGTTCATAATAAACATTAAATAAATATAATATTGATGGGTTTGGTTTCGTTTTTTTATTTATTTATCTTAATACATGTCATAGGAAAAGGAGCCGCTCATCTTACTAGAAGAACAGATGCAGATGCATCTATCTATGCATCATCCAATGAGGCTAATGACCTGTATTAGTTGACTTAAGTGATCACTTTACACAATGCAACGTTCACAGATTCAACGGACTTCCGAAGAATATCTACACATTTAAAAAAAATTTGAAAGTCGTATATATCTCCAATGTTCCTTATCTGTCTTATTTACATATCTTATACATATTATGACATTATTCCGACATTCATACCATACCTATATATACTAGAATACGCCAAAAAATTATTCTTTTCATTTTTAAACTCCATTTAATTACCGGTTTATACGTTAACATTATTTTTGTATGTGTGTTTTAAGCACACAGTTACTGGATTTTGTCCACAGAGGGATAAATATCAATTAAGGTAAATTATAGAAGTCTCACAAAATATGTTTATTGTTTTGATATTTTCTGAGCTTATTACTTATTCTAACCGTAATGAGAATTATTGTGAGTACATATAGGTATAATAATTCCCATTAAGATTTCAGGCTCTTTTGTCAAATGTAAACATAATGTACTGTAAATAAATTTATATTTGTGTTTATACGGTTTGTAACACTATTGAAAAATATAGTAAGAAACCGATTAGCAAATTATTCATGATGAATATTGGGTGAAAATATATAATTGGTTTTCTTTAAGTGAGCTAAATACGTTACGTGTCGAACAAAGATTCTGATACAAAACTCCGGCCTCGCCCGGTACAGTTTTGTCCACTTTTAAAGACAAAAATGGTTGGTGTAAGTTATTCTTAAAAGATAGATATGTAATTTTTTTAAATTAAACTAAATTGTACTTAATGACTTATACATATCATATATTTGAAAAACAGAATGTGAATATTAAAGCGTATCCACCTTTAATAGAGAATTTAATTATCGTGTTTAAAAGTGGGGGGGCATTGTTATATATGTATGTATACTGTTAATGTAAATATTAGTAGCATTGTATTAGAATAGTGAAAAAAGATATAATGTAATACATTAGATTAAGTTATATAGACATGGAATCATGAGATTAAGTTATACAAAATAAGAAGGTGTTGTAATAACATTTAAAAGTAGGTATATATTGATTTTTTTGATAGGATTTTTTTTTCATAGCGTTATTGTGTTTGATTTTTGCTAGAAAATTTTTCAATTCAGTTTTGAAATTTCAATTTTTTTTTTCTGTCTTCATTTTATTGGGAGGACCATTAAAGAATTATACTCCTTAATAGGTGAAATGGTGTTGGGCTGTGCTAGTATTACATTCAGGTAATAAAATATTTCCAGATGATCTCGATCTATTACTAAAACATCCAAATGTATAATTATTGAAATATATTTTGTGAATTTGAAGTATCGAAAATTTTTGATTTAATATTTAGGACGTTAAAATTGTTGAAGTATTCCGTTGTTGGGAATATTGAAGGATTTCTCAAAATCGTTTTGATAATTACTCTCTGAACTATTTCCACTGGTAGTATATATTAGACTTAAAGGCCCCAGCCAACTATAACATACTGTAAAATGGACTGGACAAACGCAAAGTATACCACCTTCAACATATATGCTACTGATTTTTTTGTAGATCATTTCATTTTACACAATTCTTTCCTACATGATTTATTTGTATCTCTAACGGATTACGCAGTGTTTTCCATGACAGAGCTTTAGCGACAAATTTTTTCCCGACTTGATTTACTATACCGTTAAGCCTGGACATTCACTGCAAAATTATTGACACACTTCAAACATTGGAATTTTTATTTTTAAATATTAATTAAGGTGTTTTTATTAAAAAAATGACTTTTATTAAGTGAGTAAAGCTTCAACATACGGAATTAAATAAAATATACTATTTAAAATCATCTCTTTATATAAATAAAAAGCGTTTAAAAATCAACAAAAAACGAAAAATTTCTTAGAAATTTAAAACATTATAACTTTATTATTTTTGAATATTTCTTAATTTCTTTAATAAAATTTCTAGATAATGAAGAATACTTTATTTGTATGAAAAAACATATTATGCGTTCATATAAATATTCATTTAAAATTAGCGCCGCCTAGGACACTAAGAACGATTTTTTGGCCACGGACTGTCGATTAATGCTTATATTTTATTAATTATTGTAAATAATGTCTATTTTATTACTTTAATATAATATTAAAGGTTCTATCTAAGTTATTCTTAAAAAAATTGCAGTCTAGAGTATAGGTACATTCTAATATAAATGAATAATAAAAATCCACATTCTCGTAAAAAAACGCCGAAATATGCATTTCCTTAACGCTCAGCTCCTATACGTGCTAGCGCAACTTTTAATACACAAAAATCTTTTTAAATAAATGCAGATCATAATAATAAAAACCACATACAAAACCGTTAAATGGTTTTTGAGATAAGCGTGGTCATACAGACCCTCGCCTTTCTTTTATAATTGATACTTAAACTCACGTAAAGAGTGAACAATGATTTTTTCAACCAATTTAATCATTATAAAATAAAATACATTAATTATGATGATGGATTGTGTTGGCATAATAACAATACAAGATGTCCTCAATTATATAGAAACGGCGTCGGTGAGTTTGTTTATCTAAGATCATTAAAGAGGCTCTGAAGTAAACACGCCCATGGATAAAAACAATGAGATGGAATACATTCGTATCAAAAACTAATACAATAAGCTGATCTGAATCGAGACCTTGTCATTCTAATATTGTAATCTCCAATCAACAAAACATCAAAAATAAAAAAATACGGGACATTTGAAATGATTGAGACATATTTAGGAATAGTATAAATTTTAAAAATACTCGGAGATATTTGTAATTCTAGAAACATTGTAGGTGAAATGGGAAAAGACAGCTAAAACGGTGGTTTACCATAACAGCTGAGTCTGTCTAGAGTGCAATCTTCCAATAAATGCACGATGTCCAGATAGCAATATCATGTACTTATGTGTATTTTAAAGATATTGCAGTTATTTTGATGATTTCATGTTTCAGAGCACGCTAACATGATGATTTAATTTAAAGAAATTAGATAATTCATGGAAAAAAAAACTATATATCGAAAAAATATATATTTGCATCACCGGCACAAGTGTTACTATAATGTAATTGATAAAATAGTCTTGAAGAATATTGATGCGACACTTATTCCGTGTTCGCATCTCTATTTCTTTAAAAAGAAATTCAGGTGAATAGTTTTCAAAAATTAATTAATTAGGAATAACTAAATTAACATAACATCTAAAAACAAATACACGTAAATTCAAAGATATAAGATATTTTTTTTTGGTTCTATGATTTTTAAAATTATTTAGATTTATCAATTAGAAATATAAATAGAAAAACTGTGTTTAGAAAAAATATCTGGTTACTATCGAGATACGAACCCGGAAATTTTCCATCCCGGAAAACTACCAATTTCACTTTGTTAATATCATTTCGGATTATGAAAAATTTGATGTGAGGTATATGTATACCTATGTACTCGTTCATTTTTCGGTGTATCTTACAGTATTCATTTAATTATTTTTAAGATAAAATAAATTTATTATCTAGCTTAAGCTGTGTGTAATACCGAAGAAAAATTTATTGAATGCTAGTATTATCTCACTGGGTCATGGTTTTGGGAACAGATTAATTCAGTGTCCTAAATATAGAATTTTACCTTTTGAATTAAGAATTTTTTGTCCACATGTATTATTTTTAATTTTGTCCAAGTCCGTTTCCTAACAAGTAGGTACTCGGTTTCTGATTGCAGATTTTGTTATCCAGTTTTAAAAGTTCTGATAAGTGATTTGAAGGTTAACTGTTTTAAATAGTAAATTTTCTTCTAACAGTGATTAATGTAAATGAGTTTGCACGTGTGAGTAAAATATATGCACGCTAGCATGCAATAATATAATAAACTCCAGATAGGTACGTCACAATGTGAAATCTCGGCAACTCAAAAGTAAGGTAATTGCCTTCGTTATCGAACGGACCTTCTTTGTGATCGGGCGCGAAGCCACGCAGAAAAAAAAAGTCCCGGGGAAAAAGAAACAGAGTATTGTACACTATTGTTAGAATGTGTATGATATTTTAGTCACCGTGATTTCAAATTACCTGATTTTTACGTGATTACTTGATTATGTGATTTGTTGTCTCTTTCAATGCATTGCTACATATGAAAGTCGGCTAGTATAGGAATGATGTGTCTATATTATAATACGTCAATGCTTGCATGTATGAACTTGAATGGGCATATTTTTGATACTTAGTGGTTGGCAATCACACTTTTTAACTGGATGACACGCCAGTAAATTATTAAGAAAAAACGTATTTTTTAATTAAAAATTGTAGTTTGCAAGGTAAACAATTATTTTACTATAATTAATAAAAATGTACATTGTTTTCACCACTTATATATTGAAAATATCAACACGTTTCAGGGCCAACGCCCCCTTCATATACAGTGTATCCTGGCGAAGGGGCCATTAACCCTGAAACATGTTAATATTTTCAATATAAATAACATTTTTAATAATTATATAAATAATAATGTCATAACAAAATCATTTTGCTTTTTTTGAAGAAATTATTAAACTGGTTCATTTTCGTTTACCGCCTTTTCTCTCTGGCTGGCTGATGAAGTCCATTATTTGGAATGTTTTTTTATTAGAAAATTAAAGAAGCATTGCGTGTTTCCAGCATCGTTGAAGAGCCACCATTATGAAAAATAAATCTTGAACTATTTATTTTGTTGGCAAAACCACAAGATATGAAAATGAAATATGCGCGCATTATTCGGCGGCCTGCAGAACGTGGCTCTGTGGCCCGGCTTTGGTTTACTTACAAAGAAAATATAAAACAAAACCTGCCAAAGGCCATGTAGAAGAATCATTGTTAGTAATAGATGTTATTAATCATTTACACTTTGTTGGCCTTGGATGTTGAGTATTTTGGTTTAATAACTAGAGTATACGAGGCTTATCGAGGAACTAAGGACCGTTTAGCATTAAAAATGTAAGATTTTTGAAGTTATTATTCATTAGGCGCATTTACAGTACAATTTAAGGATGCAACAAAATGTTAGTTGCTAAAACAGCGATATCGCTAAATAAATGAATAATCAGTTTTAATATTTTAAATATTTAAAGCATTAAATTTGTGGTTAGACATTATAACAGAGTGTTCGTTAAATTAGTATAAACCACTACCAGATTTTAGGTCTACCGGTTTCGAGCCCTTTGTTTAATTTAACTTTCACAAAAGATTTGGTAACGCCCACTTTAGACCTCGCCCCCTCTCACACTCTCGCCCTCGTAGATTCTTAATCGTTCTTTAGGCTAGTTAGTGCATGCTTGTCCTTGACAAGATTAACACGCATGTGATAAATAATTGTGAAAAGTTAACAATACTATGGTTGTGGTGTATAGTGTTGTGAACATTGTAGTGTAGTGTTGGTCTTGACAAAGAGACGGGTCCATCTCGAAACCGGTAGACCTAAAAGCTGGTAGCGGTTTATACTAATTTAACTAACACTCTGTTAAATAATCAGAATTTTGTATTTCTTAGGTAACGGTTTCAAAACATTTTGTTTGAAGAGTTTATTTAATGTTTTTTTTTAATGTTTAAACATTTGTTAATAATTTTTATACAATTATTTTTATACAAATTCGCTACCAGTTTCGACACGTCCGTTTTATTTACAAGCGTTGTTAAAACTAATTTATAATATAGAAAAACACAAAATATAGAAATCTACTTTTTAGAACATACCTATATATAAAATATTGTTTAAATATAAATTCGAACGTATCAAAACCGGTAGCGAACTTGTGTGAATTAAGGAATAAATGTACACTGTATAAACTGTAAAAAACAAAAAAATGTTATTAAATATATTTTAAGAGATTTATCACGAATAATAAAATTCGTCTCAAAACAAACTTGACTTAAGTATGAGTACATAGATATTTTCAAAGCAAGGCTTGTTGGTTATATTGCGAATTCATTGCCCTAAACGGGCAAATCGAGATTCACCAAACAATACGCCGAACAATACTCTTTGTTTACACATTACACTGAAAATAATAAGCCGGGTGATTTATTATAGTACATGTTTATAGTGGTTATAATTTCATTTTTTTATATTATCGGAGTTAATAGAGAATGGTCATTTGATGGTTCGCTGGCTTAGAAAATTGTCTTTTTTCGATAATAATGGAAAATATATTATTTTTTTACTTACTGCTTACCTAACGGAAAAAACTTATACTACATTCATTTAAGGAGGTAAGAAATAAGTATAATTTCCAGGAAATGTACAAAAATATATTTTATCAGTTTGAATGTTGTGAAGGATATATTTATTTATTTATCAATTATTATATGTATTTATTTTATACACGTATTGGTGCAATACAGTGAATACATAGAAGCTTTTCAGATTATAACGAATAAGTTACAGAATCATGTACCTACCAATGACATGCACCACACAATGTCAGAAAATATACAATGTATTTGTAAAATCAAGTCATGTCAAGGTATTTTAAATTCGCATATGTATATAAGTGTAAGTTTATTCCCAAGGTAAAAATAGCAGAGAAAATAAAAATAGTAATTTGAAAAAAAATCGTTTGTAAGAGTTTTATAAAGTATTTGAATGATATGAATGGTAGCCTTTATATATATAGTTTTATAGATTTGATAACATATATAACGTGCGAATGCATGAAATCTATATATTAATTACTCCAACCAATATCGTACGTTTCTGCATACTGATAATTTCTGTTGCCAGTTTAAAAAAAAACATTTTAGAGTACATTAAAAAGATTAAAAAATATAGGAATACGAACAAACTGATATCAAAAAACATCCAAATCCAAATTATCGAAAATTAAAATATCGGAATTTATAGATTTTTTAAAATATTTTCGTGGAATCCGTGTATTCAAAACAGCCAACGTAATTGCAGTCAACGAATTTTTGTGCTGGTCATACCACAGAATGACGCTTTATGACATTGACAGTAAGTATACGTTTACGCTTTTCTTTTTATTGTTTTTGCATTAATCTTGCTTCAATAAACGTTCAAAACATTTATTTATTAAACATTTATTACGCTTTATATTTTATTTAAACTGCAAAGTGAACTTAACCTTAGATTCATAAACGTCCTCTCATATAACCTCAAAAGTGTCACAGCGCGTGGCGCGAATGTCATTTTACGTGTCATTTTCTCCGTATTTATACATAAATATTATTATTTTTCAGAATTCCGATGGAAGACTCAACATCACAAACCGGCAATTTGATAATGCGATTCGAGTTCACAATATGAAAGAAGAAATGCCAGACGTAGACTGTCAAACATAACAGAAGAGGAATGTGAAAGAAGGAATGCTGACCAGCGGGAACGTAAAAATGCTAGGCAAAGAGTGTATGCTGAAGGAAGAAATGCGAAATCTTATTTTAAATGTGCAGTACAACTGTGCTAATGCATTTGCATCTTTCGGAGTGCAAATAAGTGACATACCAGGTGTAGGCCCGTATTGTTTAAAAATTTCAGGTGAAGTATATCATAGAACGTCTAGAAGTTTGCAGAGTGATGGAGAGGTGCCGGTATATGCGCAACTATATGTTTACGATGCGGATGAAGCAGTCAGGGTACGTATGAGCCATCCGTCTAACTTTAGATGTCAACAAAATATAATGGAAACTATTGATGATATCATCCGTCGTGTAAGTCCATATGCTCTCCAATACAAAAGGTTGAATGAAGCGGTTGAGAAAGAAGAATCTATAGTTGCAGAGCACGGGGGCCAGTTGCGGAATATTCAACTATTCACGCGTTCTTCGTTAGATGACCAAAGAAGGTATAATGCTCCAACTAATAATAATGAAGTCGCCATTGTGTATGTAGCAGATTACGAAGGTAGGTTACCGCCAAACGTAGATTTTGCTGTTCACCCTAAGAATGTAGGTGGTCTCCAGCGTATTAATATGTTATCAAAACATTTAGATCCGATGGTTTTTCCATTGTTATTTCCATCAGGTGAATTTGGTTGGACTCTACAGCCTTAAATAATACAACATTAACTGCATGGTTTAAACTTAACCAACAACATAATGAGGCATGTAATATTAAGTATCAGGATTTAACTAATTTCTATGTTTTTTCTAGCAATAAGCAGTGGAAGAAGAGGCAATGTGGCGGGGACAAGATTATTGGTCGCATGTCTCCCGTTTCTCCTAGAAATATAGAATTATACCATTTAAGACTTATTCTTTTACAAGTGACTGGCGCTACGTCCTTTGAATCTTTGCGGACTATTAATGGTTGTCTACTTCCTACATTTCATGATGCAGTACGAGAATTAGGACTCATCGATGATATTGGAGAATGGCAGCGTTGCATGGCTGAAGCTTCAACGTATATGATGCCCAAAGCTCTTCGTGACCTATTTGTCTTATTAATGATTCATTGCCTCCGACCAGATCCGTTGCAGCTGTGGAAGGATTTCAAAGATTTGATGTCAGAAGACTTTAGTCGTCAAGGTGCTACTGCAGAAATTGCACAAAATTGTTCCCTTTTGTATATTCAAAAGGCATTAATAAATGAAAATTCTTCATGCACATCACAGGGTTTGCCGGGACCAGATTACAGCAATACTTATAATGAAGTGGTTGATATTAATTTAGCATTAGAAAGTTCTTTAGGGTTAGAGATGGCTGGAAAACTCAATCGAGAACAACATTGTGCTTTCGACAGTATATTAAGTAAAAAATTTCAGATGTACCTGAAACAAAAAAATGTTTCTTTATTGACGGTCCTGGTGGCACAGGTAAAACGTTCCTTTATAAGACTATTATACATACTTGAAGAGGAAGATCTAAGAAAGTTTTATCTGTTGCTTGGACAGGAATATCAGCAATTTTATTACCAGGTGGACGTACATGTCACATGGCTTTTAATTTACTTCTTGATTTATAGAATAACACAACATGCAGAGTGACATCCAAGAACCGTGCAATTATAAGTGCAGCTGATGTTATCATCTGGGATGAAGCACCGATGGCGCCAGTTATAGCTTTAGATATAATTGAACGTACTCTGCGCGATATAATGGGTAATAATGATATTTTTGGCAATAAAGTAATCATTTTGGGCGGCGACTAGACAAATTCTACCAGTTTCTCGAAGGGCTTCTCGCGGTCAGTTAGTAGCGACATCTATTAAAAACAGCCAACATTGGAAAAATTTTACTATTTTCAATTTGAAAACTAATGTCCCCGCTTTAGAAGGTGAAAATTCATTTACACAGTGGCTTTTAGATTTAGGCGATGGAAAGCTGCCTCCTGTGGAAGGAAAGTATGCGTCATCAGTGCTTATTCCAAATGAAAGTGTAAGTCAAAATGTTGTTCAAAGCATATATAATGAAGTACATTCTATAGCGGATGTTCCCCTAATGAGTAAACGAGCGATACTGTGTCCAAATAATGAACATGCTCGATTGATTAACGAAAATGTACTCGGGCGTTTAGAAGGTTCAATCTTTACATTTTATTATGTGGATAGTATTAAAGATGATGGTCGTGAAATGGACTACAAAATGATATATTTTTAAAATACATTCATTTATCAATAATCATTAAACTAAAATGCTGTGTAATTTATTAATAAATAAGACGCTGTAATTTTAGCGATAAAAATAAATACAAAGAAGAATTCGACAGCTGTTTCATTTTTTGTATGTCACTGACAGCTACCATAGACAGTAAAACCTCAATACTCAATGTTGATGAATTCATTATTTTTAAACCAGCCAAACTTAAAAACTCAGAGTTGACAGCATCACAATATTATACAGTAACTGTCAATAAACAAAAAAAGAATTAACGCTTACTTCAGAATACGGCCAATTATCAAATTCTATTAACTTTGTAACAGTAAGGAAATCAATTGTGTTTGTTGCAGAGCAAACACAATTGGCCGCGGGACGACCGTCATTGGCCGCGAAGCGGCCACAATAGCAAAGATGGAAATTTCCCAGATACAATTGGCCGCGAAGCGGCTGACGTAGGCATAGGTAAAAAATTGTGTTTGCTGCACAGTAAACACAATTGGCCGCGAAGCGGCCACAATAGCCGCCCGCAGGGCCTAGCAGTAAGCAATCGGCGAAGCCGATTACTTTCCTGCTAGTAGTTAATAAAAACAGGATAATATACATTAATATAAATTAATAATACATATTAATAGCAATACAAAAGATCTTCAAAAGTCGATTGAGTATAACATATTTTTTTTCTAACTAGGAGGCATATTTACTGGGCAACCTGTTTGGTGTATGCACAAGATTATAATGTATACAATAGTTTCATATACATTGTTACAAAATTAAACAACCCATGTCTTATTCTACATCAATTTATCTCAAAAGTTTTTGCGGTATTTAATAATAAAGACAGACAGAGACCAACTGCAATCTACACGATTGTTTTAGAGCACTAAACTTTAAATAATTGATTTGCGGTATCCTTCCAAAGCGACAATGTTTGACGTGTTTCCACTGTGTACGAGAGCTTAAGCTAGATCTTAAATATAAGGGCCCAGACTATGAAAAATGAATAAAAGAGTGACTGGAGAGTCAGACAGTTCAATCACTCCCTGAAAACGATTAGTTTGGACACTGAACCGAACCGACTGACAAATTGATACTACGGTAAATAGTTTCGTAGAACCAATTAATCAAAGTGTAATGTTGTGATGAATTGTTTATATAATATCATCGGAATTGTGAGTTTTCACTACTGTTTCATTTAAAGAACAAACTTTGTAAGAAATTACGTAAAAAGCTAATTAAGTTTACCAGTTTTATTTATAAAATATTTAAATTTTACTGCTTTCATTACGTAAAAGGTGGTGCTTATTGTAGGGGTACTTGGTATTGATTACATTGGATATATAGGCACTTTTCACACACTTCTGCCTTTTCATTTAATGACCACTCACCCTTATGGCCGTAATCGTAAGCCTATCATACCAGCCGATCTTTACGAAAACCATCTAATCTCTGCATTACATCGGCGTCAGAGAAGTGTGTCACGATGTCTTCCTCTAGCGCCAAGTGAGAGACCTTAGAACTATATTGATACCATTAAGGAGCACCCAAGCCCTTCCTTATTATTATTATTTTTTTTAAATAGAGATGCGAACACGGAATTCGTAACACATCAATATTCTTACTATTTTAAAATTAAGCTAAACGCTTGTGCTATGAAAATAGGACTAACTTGCTTGTCTGGAGTGAGATTCGAACCTGCGACCTTTGGATCACGAGGCGAGAGTCCTAACCACAAGACCAACAAGCAATTTAAATTACACGTTGCCGGTCAGTACTTCAGTATTCACTGTGTAATAAAAATAGTGTTAAATGAATAAATAATGAAATCGTACTATGCTGAGGATATAGAAGCAAAGTCAATACTTCGTGCAATGTGATATATATCTTCAATACTTTATAAAAATATTTAGATATCCCTGTCCGATCAATGAGATATACAAGCCTATGTCGTACCAAATTTTACAATATCAGTCTAGGTTATTGCTCTTCCAGGCCTAGAATGTTTTACAATATCAATCTAGGAAATTTCTCTCCCATACCTAGAGTGATTAATTGCTTAAACAAAATTTCGTCCAGTTTTATTATAGACGTCAAGACTCAGGATCAGTTAAAAAATGAAGTCAAACGCACATTTTTCACATGTTATATGATTACACTGCATAGGTATTGAAACACGCGCATTTTTCTAATTATATGTCAGTTATAATTTTAAGTTTTTAAATTTAATTTTTTTATTTATTTAAATACTATCGACAGGTCAGAATGACTCTAATGGATAGACATTTAGGACAAGGTGATTAGTACAGTTACAATTACAATTTACAATAATACATTAAAATAAAACATTAATACATTATACAATATAAGTATAGTACAATAAGCGATTACAAAATGAATGAAGTTAAGAATAATATCTTGATTATTTGCCTAACTTATCAATTCTTGAATTTTTCAATTTATCAATCAATCAAACAACACAATAAGTTTTAGATACTATTTTTGGACATTATTATGTATTTCTTACCCAACATAGTTTACTCTTGTTTGCCTTAATATATTTTTATACTACATCTTAATGTCACACTTACAAGGGGTTTCGTAGCTAGTAGCAAAAAAATGTTCAAATTTCTGCATGGCTTTAATCGTTTTATTTGACTTGTATCAAAGCAAATGATTTTTTAATATTCCGTATTAATTACATACATGTTTGTCTAACGTTTTACAAAAAATAAGTCAGATATATTGAAAAAATAACGAAAACTTTGATAGTGCTTATCTTCGTAAATGTTAATATTTCACTCAAAGTATAGATATTATTTTCAAAGTAAAATTAAATGAAGAAGACTGCTCCAAAGTTTTTGCTAATAGCTGATAGACACCCCATATATCGTGGTCATCAAAGACCTGTTAATATATATATTTCTTGACAAACAGACTAAAAACACGTCATTATTAAGCCCGACATAAAGCATAAATATTTTATTAACATTTTGAAGATAATATGATTCCAAGAAATACTTTTTAAGATACAGTAAATATAAATTATTTTTTTACGACAAAGAAATTATAATTATTATAGGAATAAATTCCAACGCGAATATCAAAATGGACTGCAGGTAGTTTATTATTTTTTAACCATGAAATTAAAAATGATGTTATTGTAATAAATAAATTAAAAATAACGTTCAAAACAAAGCTTAGAGTATCACAAATTTGTGTTCAAGTTTTGTTGTTCAATTCTGTTCAAACAGAATTGTTTCCTAGAATCGTGCAGAAATACAAAAAACCTTAATTAATTAAATATGCATTAATGAATTATAAACGGATAAGCTAATGTATTTAAGAAAATAATAAATTCTCTTATTTTAACTAAAATCAGACTTACTTTTCAAAATGCAAAGCATATTTTAAATGTTAAATGAAAAATAAACATCATTTTGTATAAGCAATGACAAGATCAAAATCATTATTGTATTGTATGAACAAGAAATGTAGGACTCACTGCTTTCAAAAACAAATCTGGATTAAATGAAAGGAGTACAAAAGCCTGAAACCGGATAGAAATTTAAATTAAAGATAATATTATCTTACAGTTGAGTGCCCACCATGGAGCCTTCTTTGTTCACACTCGCAGGAAAGGCGTTTTGTTTCCTGCATAATAAAATTCGAATGGATCTCTTATTTTCTGTAGTCACAGAAAAGTTCTTATAAATGCCCAAGGAACTGCGTCTTGCTCATTGTAGATTGGATGGTCGTAAAAGTTTAATGAAACCTTAAAACAAATATTGTGTCGTTGTTGAAGGAAAAAAGCTTGGAAATAAGTGTTCTCAGATCGAATCCATTATATTTTTATTGTACAGAGAGGAGGTTATTGGGCGACAGCGCGTTGTGTCGCCATGGCGAGACGTCTCAGGTTTTCAAGGTGGCGACAAATAATTTTTTTAACGTGTGACATATTATGAAAAAATGTGCCTGGCTGTCTGGTAAATAATCAATAGATGAAAGTTATCAATATTTATCACCATTTTATGAAATGTTTGATTGGATTAAATTCAAATGCGAAGGTCAAGGTGGCGTTCAGGGAGCATATCATGAAACATAGTGAACTACCTGGTTACTAATTAGTTCTTTTATTGTTATGTTAGCATAGCTGTAACCCGAAAAAAATAAAAATATAAGAAAAAAGTTTTTATACTATAAAAAAGTTACGGACGTTATACGAAATTACGACGGGCGGACGGATGGATAAACAACGATTATGATTGGATTGTTTATCTGCACTAGATTTTGTATGTTTTTTTATATTTGCATCGGAATACCTATTACAAATTATTATTTTCTTATTTGTTTGTATGTTGTTAGTTTTATAGTTAAGTCGAAGTTAACCCACTGATAAACAGATATATCATATTATTTATAAAAAAACATTAAATTTTCTTCAATAATTGCGAAATGACCCAATGGTAGCATTTTTTATATAATTAAGAAGAAAACCTTGTATATACCACTAATTTATTGAGCTATCAACACGTTTCGAGGCCAATGGTCCCTTCATCAGGAAACAACGTACAATGAAATTTAAAAATAAAGTTATATACTTTAATAAACACAAATAATAAATATGTGAGAGGTGAGTAACTAATTAAGAACTATTGTGCAAATAACTCTAGAAGGTGTTTTTTTGTTTGTTTGTTGTTTACAATTTGCAAAAAGGACCTGCTAATTTAAAATATTAAATTTGCTATTAAAACTTTTTCTTATTTCTCATTTCAAATGAATCCAACTGTAATCCTAAGTTTGTAAAATTCATTCAGAAGATAGTCATTAGCTGCAGTTACACGACCATTACTGCTCTCATTGGGAGTAAGACAAAAACTCGACGACGAGAGTTCAGTATGAAAATTAAAAGAATATTGATGTGACATGTATTTTTATAAATATGCCAATATGGGCATATTTACGAAAATGCTTTGACAATTTTATTTTATTGAAAGAGCAGTTGTTCTGCAACGCAACTTAACGCCTCTGCCTCGGTCCAAGAACCTTTCGCTTACTTGCTTGAGATCTTCAATTCATTGAACGCACCGTTGAGAATATGTCAGCTCAGATTATCATGTTCTCACAAGATCCAAAATCGATACGAACTTCATAATCGAGTAATCAGTGACTGAAATACAAGTGGTTGCAAATATTCTAGAATAATTTGCATACAACTAAAAATCAATAGAATACCCGAGATGATACCTGAACACTTGAGAAATAACTTTTCCAATATAAGCGGTGGTGACATTACGTAAGTCAGCCTTTTTTTCAGCGGTGAAAAACCACAGATAAGTGAAACGGCGCGAATTCGAGTGAACATAATCAGCCAGCAAATAAAGTAGCAAAGTACCTACGTGTGCGGAATGTTCTCGAGTGATAATTAGTAAAAATTTCGAAATAGTGCTCCATTTTGTATCACATTATGGAAAGATATCAAATAAAAAATTTATTCATCAGATCCCATATATTTTAAATACGCATATCATCCTTAAATGACACAAAATAAATCATTATTTAATCAATTAATTAATTTCCCAACCAACGATATTTTAAAATGAACAAAATAACTCCACTTTGTGGGTCTTACATGACTGTATGGACACGTAAAAAGTATTTTTTTCAATAATATCATTTAAACATTGTTTATCTTAAACTTATTAAAATCATTGCAAAATTTGTCAAATAGTTAACTTACAATTTATGTTTTGAGAAATATTGTTTTTAAAAATATTTTATTTTGTGTGTTTTTTTTTTTTCACTCCTTATTAATTTGACAACTTTTTCACATCAATAAATTAACATAATAGACATTGTTATTTTAAAATAAATACCAAAAATAATATAAAGTTGCGCTATTTAAAAAAGAGCAAATATATTAGAAAAAAATTAAATAACGCATATTAAAAAATTAAACAGCTCATTTTATTTACAGTGTGCATATAAGACAATGTAATAATAAAAAATAAAAAATAGTTGAGTGAAGCTTTTTGAATATACTGATTGCATATACGTGAAGTCATTTATTAAAAAATATCGTTTCATAATGTATTATTTAATATTGCTGAAGTTTTTCTTATATTTAGTACAGTGTGTTATTATTAATAATGTTGATCTATACAAAATTGCAAAATGAATGTTTGCCCAAACAATTGCAATTAAGCACACAACAAACATTGTTATGAACACAGAGGCCTACAATAGCGTTCAACGTTAAGAATCATTCAATATTTTTTAAATATATGTAATATTTTTTAATTTCTACAGGATTATTTTGTAAATGAATGCAACCAAATGCCTAGTCGTTTGTCAAGAAAACATTTATAATAAGATTGTGATATCAGATGTCAACTCATTTAGAAGTAAATATTCAATATGCTTTATTTTAACTGAATTCCAATAATTACCTCGTTTATGCGATTTTATTTTCATTTTACTCAGCTTCCTTCTAGATAACGTCATTTTAAATTAACCATTCCAAAAATATTCATTAAAAATGTTTACATTGGTCATTTATGTTAATCTCTCTGAGTTACTATACCTATTGTTCATTAAATATAAAATAAAATAAATTCTCTTAGTTAGTCTATTAAAATATGTAGATATATTTCTAATAAATTGTTTTTTTGCTATAACAATTTGCATTTGAAAATAAAACGAATAATTAAATAATATTTTTATATGTAGGTACATATTATTTTCTGAGAACACAATTACTTGATTTTTTCCATAGGGAGATTTATTAATTAAGATAAATTATAGAAAGCTCAGAGCGCCGAAGCTATTTTTATGAAAAATATATATAAAAGTCCTAATAGGGTGGCCGAGAGCTTATGACTCGTATAAGCCGGCTTAAACGATGCAACGTTCACGATTCCACAGTAAGAACACATAATATTTTCAATTTTTTAAAGTTGTAGGTATATACATATGCTCTTAATCAGTATTCCTTCAATTATTTGAAGGTGTTTCATCTGGATTATATTTTTGTGGGAATTGTGTTGTGTTTTAACGACCTTTTTGGCCGAGGTTTGAATCCCATCGCAGTATATTGTTGTGAGTTTAGTTTTATCTATTGTCAATCAGATCACCGGATCACATTGGACTTCTTGCTCTTTCTTGTTGTGTTGTAAGCGTTGATGTTGTAAAGTGTTGGTTTGCAATACCGTGTCGAAAGCAGGATGAAACTTTCAGTGTTTAACAACAATAACAAAGGTGCGCGGGTTGCACACCGTGTAGCTATGTACATGTAGTGGTTTTCGGTAAAATATAAGTTTGTCTATGATCAGCATGTATTACACACTCGTACAACTGTCAACCAAGATTATCAATAATTTGTTTTTGAACTGCAGCGCGCCATAAAGAATCATCATCATCATCATTCTTGGCACTACAACCCATGGTGGGTCTTGGCCTCCTCAATAATTTTCCTCCACTCATCTCGGTCTAGTGCCAGCTCTCTCCAGTTTCGAAGGTCTAAGGCAGAGATATCTTTGAGGACGTTGTCACTCCATCTTAGTTTTGGCCTTCCTAAGCACCTTCGCCCTGTTGGCCTTGAGTTTAGCAGAGACTTTGGTGCTTGATGCTCGGACATTCTCTCCACATGACCCAGCCACCGAAGTCTTCCCAGTTTTATAAATTTTGTGACGTTTGGCTCCTTAAATAGAGTATAGAGCTCATTGTTGTAACGTCTGCGCCAAAATCCATTTTCTAGAACCGGTCTCAAGATACGCCTCAAAATTTTCCTTTCAAAAACGTCCAGTGCTTGCTCATTCCTCTTAGTTAGTACCCACGTCTCAGCTACGTACGTGAGCACTGGCCTAATAAGCGTTTTGTACACTAATATCTTGGTGTTTCTGGACAGCAGTCTGGATTTTATCTGCTTTTGTAGGCGGAAAAAACAGCGATTTGCGCTCACAATGAGCTTCTGGATCTCCTCTGTAGTATTGTTGTTGCTTGTTATCAGGGATCCTAGGTATGTAAATCTTGGTACCGTTTCAAAATTTTGACTTCCACGCGAGAGAGTTGGGATTTGTTGGGTGCATCCTACGGCCATGTATTTGGTCTTCTGTTGGTTTACTGCTGGCCATAAAGAATACATTAAGGTTTCTGACTCTGGATGATATATCGCTGTAGTGATTGATCTTTCTAGGTAGAGGAGAAAATAGCTCATATTGGTTTTATAAAATTTAGTGTTGTACTTTAAACATTAAAAATTGAGATAATAACATTTTTTTCGATTTATTATGAGGAGCTGACCACTGATCGGCCAGTTCATATCATACGTATGAATGTAATTATTAATTCGTTTATTTTTATTATTTTTCATCATTGGTAGTTAAACAATGATGAATAATAATAAGTTGGTTGTTAAACAAATGGTCAGGCAGCAGCGGGTAACGACATATTTTAACGCTCACGGGAAAGCCTTTGTGTTGCGACACAATTCGGTTATGTTCCGTAATTGTACCGAAAACCTTGGCTTGGTGTTCCGTTTCCGTTGTCGGCGCGGCCTAGCGTCACTGGGTCACATGAAAATAAAACCTTTTTCTGGTTTCGGACTATAAATCAAAAAGATAATTCCCGCAAGGGTCGCTCCAGAGCAGGACTAGATAAAAACTACTAGAAAAAATGTTATTTTTAAAACCTCCTTCCAATATAAAACAAGATGAATTCGCAAATAATTTAAATAGAAAAATACGAGTTTAGTGGAAAACTAAAAAAACAATAAATAAATAATTTGAGGAATAAACGTTCCATGTTTTACAAAAATGTTATATCATGATCACAAAAAATAAAATATTACGTCGACTGCTAAGAAAATTATTGTCAGTTTTTATAAAAAATGCACTTTTTCCTAAAAAATCACAGAATATAACTAGCTGTTTTAAGGTCAATGTATATCAAATTATATCAAAAAAAAATTCTTTCTACACACAGGTTCTCGTACACAACAATTCGTAAAAAAATATTGTGTTTTTGTGTTTGTTAATGTGTTCAAAAGCAGAAAAAAACATTTAACATTTCTAATTGTAACATTTCAATTTCATACTGCTCACAATAAAATTAAAACATACTTGACAGATTCTCATTCTGTGAACAACTATCAATACATACAATTCTTAAGGAACAATTAGGAATCTTTTTTCCATCAAAGTGTAGGTAGTTACATTTGAAATATATTATATTGAAAGTCAAATAATTATTGTATAAGCATGTCAATGTAGATTTTTTAATAAATAAAACATTTTTCTCCTATATACAAAGAAGGTTCACCAATTTTACTGGCTTGTAGTGTACAAATAATAGACGATTAGGCAAATTAATTTGAAAAATTATTCAATAAAAAATAAATAATTTCAGTTTTAAAATAAACCATAGCTAAAATAAATCGATGTCGATATTTTTCGAACCCTCGTTCTCAGACGGAATCAGATCCTTTAACCGCTGTACCAACGTAGCGTAGTGATGCGAAGCGAGTGAATATTCTCGAATTTAATGGAAAGTATTAATATCACAATAATGTTAATAATTTAGAAAGAATTAACATCACAAACATGATTTTAATATATATAAATACATAAATGTTAATTTATTTTATTGCTTAATAAAAGTAACTGGTGCAGGATGTCTACCAAAAAATAATAAAGAAACGAGGTTAGTTTACATAAAATTCAAGATCTATCAATCTTACTTACTTCGAACGAATTATTGTTCCGACTTTACAAAGCTCAATGTTGGTGACGATAATTTATGAGTAATTTTCGTGAGAGGTGTATGTTAAAGAGGAGGAGGTAAGAAAGTGAGTCGTAAGACCTCTCATAAATTTGTACACGAAGCTTGCTTCGAGCAATCCGTCTCCCACAGAGTACTGCCTGCACTGTTTGTATATCCGGTTCCTCCTGAAAAGCTTGCAGACCACTCTGTTCTAGGTGATTGTAACACCACTTAACTGGCATTTGAGTTTCATTGAGGCATTATTTAAAAAATATATATTTAGTATTTACATTTGATGCAATAAAATAAAAAGTGCAGTTTAACGTAGTAAGATGTAGTTTATTATAAAAGAAAAAGCTTTATAATAGGAAGCAGAATTGCACGTAGCTTAACAGATAGGGATACACACTATCTATCCCTGTTATTATACAGGATGTCTCATAGCTGGTAGACTTTACCAGTTGTGAGAAAACTTCGATGGTCACTGTCTTCCATAGAATACTGTACTATCTGTTTACTGAAATAAATAAAATTAAAAATAAAATACAACTGTTATGGATTCTAGTAGCTCATTGGTTGATCGATGCAAAAAGGGACTGCTTTAAAAACATAAAAGGAACTAAATAAATAGTTTTTATATACTTTGTTGATCTAGTTAGATTCTAGTGAATCGTTAATGGTCGTTTGTTTGCGTTCCATTCCAGGAGACCAGCAAATTCATTCTATTTTAATAATTAATTAAAAATAGGGCAAATTTGCTGTAACGAATTAAAAATATATTTGATAAAAAAAAATTCCCTTAATGAAAATATTTTTTTAAATAAAATAAAAAATAGGATGCTTATCTATACAACCAATCTGATTTGAAATTGTGATGTGGGTAAATGTACTCAAAATCAGCAAAATCACTTGTCAGAAAACTGTAGTCGTAACAAATTCAAAAAAAAGATGCAGTGGTCCGACAACTAAAGTTCTCCGTAGGATTTTTTCCTGATTCGTAATTTATAAGCAAGAAAGTAAATGTTTTGATGTGAATAAATCTTTAAAATCAATTCGGATTAAGGGGTGTATCTTCAAAAACCTAAGTAAGCGTTCCTCAGAAGGTTTCAATGCAGCTAGAAGTAAATGGTGTCAGTGAATTCAGAACAGATTTCGTCCGCCTTCTCTTTGTGCCCTGCATAAATTGCCACGTTAAGTTAATTTCGGAATTAAGTAGTTTAAGAAGCTTCAGTCTAATCGGGACGAAACAAGAGTAAAATGATTATTTGAAGCCCTTTCCGGTGTGCAATATTATTTTAAATTCATGTGTTATAAAGTATATTATGAGTAGGTATGAAATATAATGACAAATGTCCAGAACAACCGCATTATACGTTTTTATTGATTATCCTTAATGCATTATATATCAATATGCAAAACTAGACTTAGGCTAAGCAGCGGCCACATCGCGGCCAATTGCTTCAGTTTCGCGGCCAATTTACGTATTTTTGAAATTGATAAAACAGATAAAAGAAAATTACATCATATAAACTGCCACTTAACTGGGTTGTATTTCAGAGTCTTGCTGCCTGGATTTGATGGTCAGCAAATAAAGTGGTTTGATGTTGGTTAAATACACGCGGAGTAAGGAAAAAATAAAATATATTAAACCATTTTCAATACCACGCTCTTTTTTCGTCTAATGGAAACATTGGCTTAAATATCCATACAATTGAGTTTTGATTCCCTTCCCTGAAGACATATAAGTTAATCCTATTTTAAAAGCCTGAGAATAGTAAAAATATAGATTTTTTGCGTATTCCGCGTAAGCATTTTTATTTTGTAAATCTTTTCCAGCACTGGTCGCGAAATTCAGGTTAGTTTCGTTTGCCGTGTGTATGTTTTTTCCATTTGTATCTAGATTCAATATTTATGGAGATTCAGGATGATGTACCGAAGTACTTCCGGGTCAAATTTTAAGAAAAGTTTGACAAAAATATGATAAGTTCATATCCACTATTGTATAGATTTTTAACGGAAGGTGGTTTCGAGGACTCGAGTCGAAAGAGATAATTGAAATAATGCATTGAAAATTTCTGGAAGTGATGTCATGAGATCTCCTGAAATAGATATTATTTCCATAAAAATCTACCCTAAAGGGTAACACCACCCTGGTAGCCTGATATTTGGGTAGAAATTGGGTGATTTTTTTAAGGATATTATTTTTTTATTCACTCTTATTGTACACTGTGATATCTAGTTATGTATAAGAATATTTTATTGTAATATATGTAACAATTGAAATAAATAAATAAATAAATTAGTGTTTTAGTGTAAATAGTTGCGGATATTTTATACGAACCGTATGTTTTTCCGAGAAACGATTCTCGACGCTTCGTTGAATGCTTATTCAACGTCATCAGGAGGACGACCTTTGCCCGCGGAGGTACGCCACGCCAGAGGGTGTTGCACACTGGCGACCTCTATTGTAGAAGAAGTGAACGTTTAATGAGCATTCAACGAAACATCAAGAATTGTTTCTCAGAAAAACATACGGTTCGTATAAAATATTCGCAACTATTTACAGTTAAATATGTCTAAGGACCGTAATAAGAACCTTAACTCTTTAATAAATAAGTGATAAAAGAAAATAGTTTCTTATAATCGTGATATAAAACAAAGAAAAAATACAAAAATTTATAATTCTAAAACTGTTCCTTTCAATAATTTTCATATAAATAAATATAAGATGTTGAATGTAAGGTTGTTAAATTGATAATACCTTCATAAGGCAAAACGCCTCTCAGAAAAATTTAAAAAAAAGTAGAAATAAAATACAAGTGTGTTTTTATTTTATTTATGTATATACATATTTATTTTTAAATAATTAATTACCACCTTGTAAAAAATCACCGCATTTCTACCATAATTTCAGTCTCTCAGGGTAGCGTGACCCCTTAGAAACTTGGTATATCAAACATTCCTTGTGCTCTAATAATTTGTCCCGTTTTCCGAGTGCAGCCCACATGACTCGATGAATCCTGTTCACACGTCGGCAACTGCAGTTCCGATGCGTTATTTACTGCACTTACTCTGGACTGAACGACCCGTTTGTGCGGGTGCTGGCGGACAATATATAATACATTAGGCAGTGTGCAAAGGGTTACAAAGGGACTATCGTTCATTGCACCGTGGCGCCGGCACCGACGTTTCAGGATTAAGTGTGAATAACCTTTTAATTTCAAGCGCACCACATGAAATATGTGTTAATTTTTTTGAAGTAACACATGTTTATATGAAAAGCTGAGCAATGAATTTTTTACGCCCGCGTCGTGCGAAGGTTATTTATAAGAAATGTTTTTTTAAATTTATTAATTTCGGTATTTAATCTTGTTATCTGCGACGCTCGCTTTATGCAAAGCTGCGCTGAATGACGTGCGTCTCTTTGCCGACGTAGATCAACGATATGTAATTTGCGGATATCTCTTTAGTTGTCAGTTATTGCGGCTGGTTTGTTTCATGCTTCCTCACTTTATACATTTCGTTGTACTTTGGCGCTGCTTATTTTACAAGCAACATTTTTAATGAAATTACGTCCAGGTTTTTCAATAATTATAATAATAGTAACATCTGTGTTCGTCTTAGTATATTTGCTACTTCTTTTTTAATCTGAAAATCTGTTGCAAATGAATCGTTATTGTCCTATTTCTGTTCTAGCTAAAATAATGCGACATTTTTGAAATTTTTCACCGTTTGATTCAATAATCATGTGCGGCTTTCGAAATTTTCTAATAGTACATATAACGTTGCGTGAAATGTTTGTAATTTTTCCGATATATTCGAAGTCTCCACTCTTTTCGATATTGGGCCCGTTCCGAGTTTTGTAATGTTTATGTTATTCATTAATTATACTCCTATGATATCAAAAATGTATGATGTTTCGTTCTAGTGTAAGAAAAAAAGACTAATCCTTTGCAAGCGTATATCAATAATTATTCTATTAAATGCAGCAGACAAATTAATGAAAATGTCGACATTTAAACATTTTAAAATTTTATTATTTTAAGTTATCTTGTATTTGAACAAGTATTTGAATAACCGTCGCCTGAAAACTTGATTTAGTTCTCTCCACATTTATCTAATAAATACACCTTTCTATTTGCCAATTTTGCTATCGGAGGTTGCGGGAGTAATTAGAAAATTTAATAATTTAATAAATAAGTCTTGACGTAGTGACTTTACGTAAGTTTGGCAATCATAAAAAAATAATGTTTGCAAAATTGAAAAATAGATTTAATATGACGGAAACATCGTCCCTAACCACGCAGTGGCCTCTGTCTAACAATAACAAGCAGTATATAAAATGCTTTTTTTATTTATTTTATTTATAATTATTATAAATTACTGAGATAAAATATTTTTTTTCTTTATATGAAAGGCTAACCTTAATCTCAGAGTCGAATAAATTATCATTATATACTAATTTCGAATGTCTGTCTGTGATTCGCTAGAATTAGGCTGGAATTGCAACAAAATCACTGATGATGACTAGCCGCTAATAAGGCCTGGGTGTCCGAGTGTGACACGTCATGGAATACGCAAGGGTCGTTATTAATTATTATTATGTACCGCGTGTCGTATCATTGTTGTTTAATTTCAAAAATGATTATTAATATAGAGAAGACATTTTTTTGTAATGACACGATTTTAGATTGTGGTTTTTTAAAGGGGAGGTAAGTAAGATCAAAGTGTAGCAAGACTGCTAAACAAAATTTAATTCTATACATACACATGTGGTGTTTTATTTCTTCTCATAAGTTTAACGATCTAATATTTCAAGAGTCATTTTAACCAAAGATTAAATTCGTTTACCTGATGTAAGTAGCGTTGCAAGGTACGTGGTCAAGCACCTCCACTGACTCAATTTTCGATTTCCTAGGATGACCGAACTGAATGGGCAGTGAAAATAATAATATCCAAGAGGTCCCTCCCTTACGAGCTCCCTTTCGCCGCTTAATGCCCGCCCCGGCCCTGATGGGCGTTATATTTTGTGAAAGGAAACGGTCAATGGTTGAATTGTGGTTGTTCCGGACATTTTACATTTCAAATAAAACCCCAAATAAGGACAGCCCAGGACATTAAGCATTCTGTATAAAACGTAAAAGGACGAATGTTATTTTTCTATGGGGGTCTGATGTACCCGCAACTTTGTGGCATTTATTGACACATCAATGGTGGTCTTCGTCTTATAAGTAAGGAAATATTAAATAAATACGTTAAGGCAAACCTGTGTTCACAATTAAAACAATTTTCCTAGTCAATATTAATATACAACATGCGAATTTTGTCAGATCTTCTATTGAAAATTATCTGTAGAGAATTATTCTGCTTGTATTTTATATGTATCTTTCTGGCCAATATTTTGGATTCTGTTGCGAGCAGCGGCGTGCAGTGGAAACACTGAAACATGACAAACATTTTGCAAAAAAAATGTAATAAAAAATATATCACTTAATACTGCTATCGCAATTGTTACCATATTATATTATTTCGTATTATGATAAAATATTTCATTTCTATTTTTTTGACGGAATTGGTGGACGTCGCACTGGGTTAAGTCATCGTTTAATTAAGCCAGCTCATGCAGGTTGTTGGCCCGGACCCACCCTTAAATGAATTTGTGGATCTGTACATAAAGGAGTTAAAACAGTGTACAGATCCACAAATTCATTTAATTCATTTAACACAAACTATCACCACATTGACATTTTCAACGCAACAATAAGAAATATAAAACAAACAATATCTACACTACCGCACCCAAACTAATTTGTACATTATATCTTCCCTTCTACTCCCGTCCCACATTCCTCTCCACCCTCTCCACTCGCTATTAATGTATGTTAAAGTAAATTTTTAAATTCAGTGGAAAATTTTTAAGATTGTTTTGCTGTTAATTTTTCCCTAACAAAATAAATAATTAAACACACAAATACACACACTCACATAAACTCATTATTGGACATGTTTTTTCTTATTTTTTTATCGAATGTATATATGTATTTTCTTGTAATTGGCCCAAAACTCTGTACATCAATTATTATTTTTTTCAAGATTGATTAATTATATGGCTGTAAGAAAACCAATAAATGAAAATAAAATAAAATAAAATAAAATTAAAAGACTTCTATAAACGTTTCCCATACAAATATTTTCGTTTTTGTGAGACTATAATTTATAGTATTTATTTGTAAAATCCTCATTGGAAAAATATTGGCAGAATTCAATAGAAAATATGATGCAAATCTATATAATTATGAAAATACAAGAAAAAGACATACAAGGAGACTGTAAAAAACAAATAAATAATATAACAAAAAATAAAAAAATATGCCAATTTGAAAAAAGCTTCAAAAATACATGTTGTGTAAGTAAAATAGGTTTAAAATTTGTGATTTTCTTAAAAATTTAAAATATTGTGTTAGATCATAAGTATGAATGAAATTTCTCTTTTATATAAAGCTATAAAGTATTTAAACGATTTATTATTTAAGAAAAAGTAAAATTTACATATCACTCATACGAAACATCCATTTTCTAATCGATAACCTGTACCTGCAGATCCATTAAATCAATTATTTATTTACATATTCTTATATAATCGCACTACATTCAAACATTAAATATATAATACACATAAATGTACTTGTAAAATATACATAAATGTGAAAATATATGTTACCAAAGCGTACCGAAGACACCGTTTTTATTGGGATAATGGGCATAGTCTTAATTTATAATGTTTTATTATTAGAGTATCATGTACCTTTTATTCTGTAAGTGTATTTAATAAATAAATATAATTTTTATTTATATAATAAGTAAAGAAATGAAATAATACGTAGCAATGTAATAAAAACACTAAAATTAAACGAGCATGACATTGCTGAAATAAATGTCAACACCTACAACATTTTTGTGTTATCGCAGTCATTAATTATTCAGTGTTTTGATGCGAGGGTGTAATATATTTCCCCGATACAGTGGACGTAGACAGCGATATGAACTTACATTAGTTTTGTCCAATATTAAAGTCGCTCCCATGAAAAAGAAGCCGAGTGTAGTAGTCGTGGAACTGGAAATAAATAAAAAATAAGCGAAAGTTCTCATCGTCAATCGATTCGAAACTCTTACGACGAACAATTCCTTGAGGGACTGTGAAGTTAGAAAAGTACGGAAATACGTAAAATTGGAATGTCAAAATAAACTAAGTCCGAAAAAAATTCTATTCTTAATTGAAGCACAATCTCTGGTATTCTTTGATATATAATAAAATATGGATATATACGAAGAAGAAAAAACATAGGTATCTTCGAAATGTGTTACTAACGCCATGGCGTAGACCACGAGTCGCACAAATAAATGAATATATTGTCATATTATTAATGGATTTGTCGTGAACGATATACAGATAATTCATGATGGTGATTAAATTTGGTGAATAATAAAATACTTTATCTCTATTATGTGAATTGTAATTTTACCTTTTTCTACTCGAGTTTAGAGAGTATCAGAATCTCTCATCGACAGGTGAAGTATTTATTACATTAAAATTGACTTGGTACTGACAAAAGGGTACTAAGAAGGTTGTAACGGGAATATTGAGAGGAGAGGAGAAGAGTTTGTAAAAATGTGCATTTAAAGTATATTTTTTCACAAATATTTTGCCAGTACAAAAATAATAAGATAATTCAAGGTACCATTTTTTCCTAGTTTGCGCATTTTTCAAACTGCCGTAACTTGGGACTGGAACGTTTTACGTTCGATCTGTTTGACAATTTTGTAGGGCATATATCATATAATAAAACTGCATCAATACCTCTTTAAAGACATAAAACGGGTTTAGCACCTCCTTTTCGTGGACGTTCCATAAGCAAAAGCCACTAAAGCGTTTATAATAAATAAATAAAATTTCGTCCAGAATTCCAATTTTTAACTACTATTTATTTTTTAATTGTTTATTTATCATAAGCTATAAACATGTCTACTATTGCAAGCTTCTTGCAAAAATGTATGAGCAATTTGAATACATTACAGTAAGTATATATGTTAAAACTATATTAATTACTTGTCCTTAATTTTTTTTAAAAATAAAACAAGTTAAGTTATCTCCGTTTTTCACAGTATTTATTTAATAATTAATTGTTCTACAATTGCCGTCTGGTAGTTGTTGAATACTTTTGGAATCAAGTAGTGTCCTGTCTCCGTAAAAATGATTTAATTTGTATTATTTCTAGATTTTAAATCATTATCATCTCGTATATTTGTGTAATATTACAGTTTTGAATCTGTTCTTCTCGTATTTTTCCGGTGTCAGTTTGTAACGAAGTTGTATTTTTCGGTAAGAACTTAAACATTTTCGAAATTGAAGAAGAATTTAAACATTGGTCCTCATATGTGTTCTTTTTGTTTTCGTTTGAGATATTTTAAATTCTTTTTTATTTGTATTATAATTGTTAAACTAAGTCTGAATATTATAGAAACTAGTTGTAATCTATAAAAAATGATGCAAAATTGGTTCGCGTCATTGCTAAGCCCTAATATATATTTATAGTAAATTTAAGACGCTCCATGGAGAGGTGGCGGTAGCAACATGCGTTGAGCAGTCAGTTCGGTTTGCTGGCCTGGGGTTCAAGCCCCATTTCCAGGTGTTTAATTTTTTTTTAGCCGTGAATTCGAACGAAATTACGGATGACACATAAAGTTACGCACGGACAGACATACAATGAAATTATTATGTTTGATGCCAGTCCGTAACTGTATAAGCCTTTGTTTATAATTGAGTCTACTACACTAAAGCATGTTGACAGCTAGTGCGTTCACTGCGGAATGAGAAAGAACAATGGCAAAACTTTATTTATAGTTTTTGTCATCCGGGGTATTATTTTTGTTAGAATACGCAGCAAAAGCTGTGGATAATTTTCAACGATATTCAAAATATTTTCAATTTTAAAAATATATTTTTACAAATTCCGAAGAGATTTTCTCGAGAACCATGGCTCAAATGAATAAAAAAGCTTGTACCACATTATCGTCTCTAAATATGATTTCGCTACATTGTGTATTTATCTGGTTACTTCTTTCAAGTCGGCGCGGCGGCTGATATACGCAAAAACTTATCTTACTTGTAGTTCGGAAATATTATATTTTTCAAGTCGCGAAATGTTTACGATGAGAATAAAACCCACCGAAAACGTAATTTATGCCTGGCGTCAATTTTCTTCTGCTTACGTTATTCTTAAGATTTCCTTTTTTATAACCGATTATTAACAAGAGTGACACTGCTTTTTTGTAAAATGATTTTTTTTGCGAAAATTTTATGAAATAGAAAATATGACATTTTTAGTATGAATTTAATTAATTTAATTACTTATTTATTAAATTGGCAATGAATCTTTTAAGAAATCTAGCGTGAACAATTGTAAGTATTTTCATTGTTAGGTGTGAGCATTATATGTGAGAGAATCTTATTTGTACAGTTTACTGGGAGGGCTGGAACCAATGAAGTTTTTTTTTAAATTTATTTTTGACAGTTGCCTTGTATTGTACATAATTAATAATGGCAGGTATGAATTACGAACTTTTTAAGAAGGTAGGCTTGGTCTCAAAATTATAAATAAATTCATTAACAATCTAACTAGTTAACTAGTTACTAAGGACATAGTATTTAATACTGCGGCTTTTTAATAATGTGAATTTCTAAAAAGTGTAAAAACGTAGCTTTTTCCCGTTTGTTACTAAACAAATTTTAACTACAAAATAATATAAAAGTCCGACTCACAAAACATCTAGCTGGATGCTTGTCTGCAGGTTTATTCATACAGTTGAAATGATATAAACTAATTAATACACAATTTATAAGTCTTAACTCTTAATAACTCTCTATATAAAATCAATTTAAATACTAAAGGTAGGTGCCGTAATAGAATATAATAATTTGGATGGAAGAACACATATATAAAAATTATGTTGTGTTTAAGTCAAAATAATTTATCTTAAAATATAACAATGACTTATCATTAAGTATAATCAATTTTTCATTTCCATCTTCAAATTGGGAGCGAGCGTATTATTTCATATGGAACTAGAGATTTTATTTCATCTTAGAAACAACATTCAGAATACTTTTTGTCGAGTTTGTCCAAATTTTTCAAGAACACAGAACTGGAGTTTATCCCAGGGGGACATCATTAATCAAGATATATTATGGATGTCTAATACAGACGAAAGTATAAATATTTTTTAAAGACCTCGATCCATATTTATTGGTGATTTTAGGAATTATTAAACTGAAATCAGCTACTCTTCCTCTATTTCGTCCACGTGAAACTACGTCATAAAACTTTTTTTATATAATTCATTTTTATTAATGAGAACAGTAACAATCCGTGCAACGGATTACGGTAGAGTAAAATAATTTTAGAATATGTCTCAATTCAAAACTCGTTGTCTTACAATTTTTTAAACTATTGCTGTTAGAAGATTTTGATTTGCTTTGTAATTGAGTTACAGGAGTGACTTCATGATCGAATTCTATATTTCAATGAAGACTTGACCAAAGAAAACATATTATTCGTAGTATCTCGGCTCTAGAATTACATAGTGAATTTTGTAAAATCTGCCTAATAAAAATCTGAGCTTATTGCATATCTCATAAACTTTCAAGTTCCATTTAAAAGTATTCATCAATAACATAAAATCAATGCATTTATGTGACTTACAGATTCAAAGTCTCAAAATAATAATTCAACAATGTCTCATAATATTATTGCGTATGCAATCACAGTTATGCGCAATTATATTTGATATGATTTTATTATAAGCATGAAGTGATCTTTGTATGTTTATGAGAATGGAATAAAATACGTTGTCACCATTTTGATATGTGTCACCTTAACGAGTATGAATTTTTTAAAAATCTTTTCGTATTTTTCAGAGATTACTCTAATAATTATTGAGAGGAAAAGGATGAATGAGGTACATGCTAGGATGTTTTTTTTTCAAAGCAAAGTTTTAAAAAAAATCTCGAACATCCTGCTAACATTTATTATTAGCACATTTTAAGAAGCTCGATCTGAATTTATTCCGCCGAAAAATCCTTCGAAACAAAAATCATGAATATATTTATAAGCAAAACATGTGGTTTTCAACGTTTTTCCACATTTTTCTTGACAAATCTACGATTGATTTGCAAAACGTTACTTATTTTTCAGCTCTTACAAAAAAATCCATTATTATAATGACAGTGAAAGGAGCAGAAAACGGAAGAGCCTAACACTTATCCTGGAAAACAGCAACTGGAAAGTTTTACGGGTCATTTATTTGTTTCGTAATCTTAACAGTTTAAATTATATAAAAAAAATTATTAGTCAATATGAAAAGACATACGGAAAATTTAATTAATGAAAACATATTTTAGCTGCTACCGGGATTTGAACCAACCATTGATTTGAATCCCTGTAGCACCTAAAATATTTTTTCGTTAATTTGATTTTTCTGTATTCTGCTAATTGACTAATAAATTTGTTAATAATTCACAGAACTTTGTTCTGAAATTGCGCTTCACAATAATAATGTGTTTTTTTAAATATATATAAAGTATATATCCAAATATGTTATGTAAGATGAAAAGCTACAATATATTTTTCGAAAGTGTAAATTAATTTAAATTAAAGTGTAGTTTAGAATGAAGATTAAGACAGAAAAAGGAAAAGCAATTATATTTACACGAGGAGGTAAGATTATTGACTAAAGTCGATATGGTGACTATTTTGAGTTACATACATATAGAACTTGGACATTCTTAAAGACATGTTTTAGTTTAAATTTTATAATTAAATACATTCCATTTAAAAATAAAATATATTATAAATAGGTAAGTATCGATGAAATTCCAGATTTAATAAGAAATAGATTGATTTATCCTGACGTCACCTAGCGTCACTTGTTACGCGTTATTAAAAAAACAGTGAAGATCCGAAAATTTCAATATTTCGAACATGTGACGAAACATCGAGAGAAGAACGAGATCTTGCAGTATTTACATATTTATAGCCGATACACATGCAATAGTATTAATGACTTTTATCAAAATATTGGAATATCTTTTTTATTTATTTATTTTTTATTTACCCCGGCCGGCTTACTTTTTTTATTTAATTATTTACTATTTTAAATCTACTACTATTATTTTATACCCTGGTGATTGTGCGTAAAACTAAAGGCGATACTGTCGTTTGATGACAATATCACTCTAGCGATAACATAATAAAATAATTAATATTATAAATAAAATAGACACAAAATAAAATTAAAAATAAAATGAGAAAATATTGTAATCCGGTACCGGGAGAACCCGAGCCTCCCGAGTGAGGGCCAGGTATCCTAACCACTACACCATATCGGAGATGTCACTTGTCTCGGAAAAAATGTTTATAAAGCCAGTTTACCTAAAGAAAAAATATTTTAGAAAATATTTTGTGCGCTCTATAATCTTTGTATAGGTACAAATGGTTTGCGTCTTTGCTAAGTCCTATATTTACTGTATTTTTAATGGACCTCGCATACGGCCGGTTCGGGTTCGCTGACCCGGGGTTAAAGCCTCATCTCCGCTAGTTAAATTTAGTATTTTTATGAATTCGAAAGAATATACGAACGATGCGCGAAGTTACAGACAGATGGACGGACAACGAAATTAGTATAATTGTGATTATGTGATGAACGATGAATAGAATAGTTCAAGTTTTTTGTTAACAACATTGTGGAACGTTTTCGGGATTTCTCCCATTGTCAATAACAAAACGTTGTAAACGTGTTGTTATTGACAATGGGAGAAATCCCGAAAACGTTCTAACAATTCAAAATAAATATAGTGGAATAAAACAGTGTTGTTTACCCTAATTTTTTTTTAAATAAAATAGTTTTCCCATCTAATTAACTAAATAAAAGTCAGTACATTCGTAAATTTTTTCACTGTAAAGCTTTATACAAAATAAGAATTTATGAATAAAAAATACGCGTTTCCGATACTTAAACCCGTTTTTATGCTTGTCAAATATTTCACGTAATGTTTTTTGGGTCGTATTATTTATGAACCATAGAACTTTCAAAAGATAGATGTCGTGCTTTCAATGGCCACCCACGGCGCAATGTCTGGATCATAAATATCCGCACTTAATGAGTGTACGTACTGCGATTTGTATCCAGAGTTAAATGAAAAGGAGAGACGTCCTACATTACGGAGATAATGTAATGTTGGACGTATCTCCAAAGTAAAAACAGCACGACTAAGATCTTAGTTTCTCATTCTTTGAATGGATTCTGCCTAATTAATTTACGTTCTCGAGAGAAAATATCAACTTTCGGTATTTAGAGGAAATTATTTTTGTGTACATGTATACGAAGAATTTTTTTTTTTACACACACAGAATACGCGTCACATCAATATTGAACTATCACTGGATTAAAACGCATGTGCCTAAAACACTAGACCATCAAGCAATTCAGTCAACTTCGTATGAATTAAAATAAATAATAATAATAATAATAAAAGTAAGGAAAATACATCCAGTTCGCCATGCGTACTTAAAAAATATACATATCATATAAATATACATTATTAATCTTTTCTAATAAAAAAAATAATATTTTCAATTGAAAATATTAATTTTCGGGCGTATTCTAGTGTATATGTCAAATAATTTGGAAGAATACTGTAAATAAATTAAAAAATTATTGATTTAAATTGTACTTTAAAAATAAAGAGGCATCATAGATACCATAAAAAGGATCATAGATGTTTCTAAGATCATTATCACTACAAATATTTGGATATAATGTGTAGATGTTGTTAAGGTGGAATTGTGTAAAATGATCCCTTAAGCCAACTCATACTGGTCGTCAGATTTGGGCCACCCTGCAAAGACTTCCGTACACGTCTTCTATATAAATAGCTCCGTCTCTGTGAGACTATCTTAATTAATTATTTATTTTATTTTATTCTCGCTTACGTTATGTTAATTTTTTTTATTTATAATGCTAGGAGTCACTGAAATTTTAGAATAGTTTAACAAATAATTTATATATTTAATACATTTCAATAAATAATTCAAGTTAATTTTTTCTGTATAATTTTACTAGTGTTTGTAAAATAACCAAAAAAAATTAATAATATTATAATGTTGAATATGCCAAAAACTGAAATAGCAATAGATAGGCCACGTCGCTTGAAACGAGATATTTGATAGAAAATTCCTTTTTGTTACCAAATACTCAAATATACGAATAAAACTGGGTTACTGCTATGTATAAAAAGTGTTATCTAACTATTAAGATCTACTGAGGTCTATAATAACTATCCCAGTTTACCCTACTACAAGCCAATTCTAGAAAATTGCATTAGAACCAGTTTTCTTTGCAATATTAAACTTACGTTCTAATTGCATTGTTCAATTCCCCTGTAAAGACATATACCTGGACTTGAAAGAGTTATCATTTTTACAGGAAGAATAATAAAATATTTCCAAAAAGTATTTTATTCTATTTTCAATAACATGTTACACCCCGAAGGCAATATTAATTATTTCTCACATTTCCATTAATATCATTATTTTATCGAATTTCTTATAACAGCAAAAAACACACATCAAAAGGGATATTTTTGCACTCAATTTAAAGAAAATTATATCAAATGCAAAATATTTCCATTGCAAAAATATAATGGAAAGTCACACAAAGGCGATGTTTTGATACATTGTAGAATATACGATATGCAAAAATTAGACATTCTTAATTGAAAACTAATTTTTGGGAAAGGTGTTGCAGTTGGGGTGAGATGTTTAGCTATGTAATGTTTTTTGTTATTTAGTAATTGGATGGCTAAGGAGCTAAGACGTTCTTGTTCTTCTTCTTTTGTTAGATCCTTGATCTGTGTTGACAGGTCAGTCCTGGTCTTGTGTCGAGGACGTCCAGTTCTCTCTCTATCTCTTTGGTGGTTTCCCTGGTGGTCTGCGCCCCTCTGGAATCCCGTGCATAACGGTTCTGGGAAGACTCGTCTGCTCCATTCTCTCGACGTGGTCCCTCCAGAAACGCCTTCTCTACCTGCTCCATCTTACAATATCTAATAAGTCGCAGGTTCTGCGGATTTCCTCATTGGGTACTCTGTCTCTGAGGGTCTTGCCCGTAATGGGTTTTGTCTTCATTTCGATAGTTCTGAGGAGGTGTTTTTTTCTCACCGTATCCGCTCTTGCTTCGATACCGTATGTCATGATAGGTCTTATGCATGTTTTATATATTCTGACTTTGATTTCCACTAGAATATGCTTATTGGCCCACACAGTGTCTCTTTAGCATTCGGAGATAACCGCTGCTTTGTTTGTCCGCTCTTTGACTTCGTAATACAGATTGCTGTAGCTATATATCTTCACCCCAAGGTACTTAAATTTCATAACCCGTTCTATGGGTTTATTGTCTATGACCAATTTACATCTTCAAGACAGACAAGATACTTAGTTTTCTCGACTGAAATGATCCTGCATGCAAGATGGAACTTGTAAAGCATTTTCTGTAAGTAATTTTTGTTTTCCGCCACTACAGTAGCTTCGTCAGCGTAACATACTACATTAATGATTTTATCCCTCCTCCTGTACCCGAGTCCAAGAACTGTCACCTCCTCTATTATTGCATCCATAATCAAGTTGAACAAAAATTGACTAAGACTATCACCCTGTCTGATTCCTGTTCTTGTTAAATGAAAAAAGTACCAGGGTTAAAAAGACATAATATTGCAAATCCCTTTAAAATCCATTTTATTTTTCATATACGAAGTCTACGTTTCATTCCTGAAGTACCAAATAAAATGGCATTGGCACATCATTATTTTTGGTATGAGACATGTATGTATATGTAAATATAATGCGTTTATTCTATTAATAAAATATTAAATTCACTGCACACACCTACTTAAAGGACCCTAATAAAAAAAATATCCCATCCCCAACCGATTACTTTTGCAAACCTCCGCATCTTCCACTGCCAAAATTTCCCTTGACTAAATTTCATATGCATTGTAATTAGAGTCTTCGAAAAACAAAGGTCCCTTCTTCTAGCTCAAATTATAACCATATCTGAATGTTGGTGGACACTGCATACAAATTTTTGTAAACGAGACATCTATTATTTAATATTCAAATAGTTGCAACATTTCGCAATGAATCCCAAAAACCTTTGAATAATAGTCACTAAGAGATGCCAGGATAAGTAAATCCATTTTTAAAATCATGAAAATAATATAAAAAAATGTTGGTAATAATGCATGCGCGAGTTAAAAGACAAAATATTAAAATTATAAATAATAAAAAACAAATAAAAAATATTTATATGCAGGGTTATAATGATAACATTACTGAACATACTTTTTGTTTACGTTGTTGTTACGAAAATTTTTTTACACGGGTTCGATTCTACAAAAATTTTACATTGTTTCTCTGTCTTTATCAAACCAGCATTTTATATATTATAAAAATTACATTTCAAAAAATAGCTATATATTAAATAATTTAAGGTGATTTACGATTAAGAATATAGTGGCCGAACTGTGAGAAACTTAAACCAAAAAGTCGCTGCCTTAAAAATAACAAATAATAAGAATTCTCAAATCATATTATTGAAACAAATCATTCTTTCGACAACCATAAACTAAAACTTATTACCATCTAAATGAATAATTATGAACAACCTAGAAAAGAAATCCACAAAACGTTGAATTCGGAAAAAATCTTAATCAATTAAATTACTTTCACAAACACTTCATTTCAAATAACAATATTTCTAAAAAATGCGAAAATTATAAATATTCATTAGTAATAGAAGAAACTTGCTGATAACTAACTCATAGTTAGTAGAATCTTTGAAAATATGTAATAAATTTAAATTAAATACATAAAAAAAAATCTATTATCTACCTATCTCCTACGCCCGAATACATTTAATTTTAATAGTTATTAATGCTATGACATTTAAAATAAAATATATTTGTTAATTAGAAAAATACATAAAAATTAAAATTAAAATTTTTAAAAATACATTAAAATTTCATCTATCGAAAAAATATTTGTGTAGTGTACCGTGGAGAACCCTGATAAACCTTGCGGCCGATGACAAAAGTAATAAATAATGTTCGCGATGAAAAAATGTAATAAAGTGTTGGAGTCCGCATAACAACCCATCTCTGCTCATATTAAATTCATAAATTGGAAAATCTGCTGGAAACAAATATCCGGCAGCGAGGATGTCACAAATTTGATTCGGATCCTCGCTGGAGGGAAAGAGAGCAACCGTAGGCGCGACCTCCGCTAGTCCGCTGACGATTTATTTATTTATACCGGGTTGCAGGGTGTGCTCTGCTTCCGTTTGCAGTTCATGTTTTAATGAAAAACATCCATTTTGAAAACTATTAATTAGTATAACCAGAGCCCGCGCGGCTTTACACGCGTAGATTTTTAGTACACTGTGTGGATCGTCATAGAACTTTCGCGAACCTTCTAGAACATTCTCCTTCCAGAACTTTCAAGAAATTTATCGAATATACAGGAACCTTCTAGACACGCTGTTTAAAACCTTATAGAACTGTATGGAATTTTCTAGAACCTTCTTCTCCCATAACTTTCTAGAGCAAGTTTTTCCGGAACCTTCTAGACTCACCGACACAGTCGGCGCGCCTATTTTGAAACAATCTGAAGCATTTGCGGCCTTCCCATAACAAAACAATGTGCTAGAAAGCAAATTTTTGTCACCCACTCCCACCCATGCACAGCCACCCCCACCAAATTCGCATATTTTCGATGCGACACCACGGGCTATCCACCACCATAACCACCGGTGGGTGGTTGTGGAGAAAACTTGACGAGTAGGGAATCACGGGTTATATATATATATATATATATATATATATATTATATATATCTATATATTAATATATATATTATATATTCTATTTAATTATTTGAATAATAAAACTAATCGTAGGAAAATAGCATTTTAAAGATTTATGGTTTAAAATATGGTCGTTCGACATATTTTGATATTTAAAAACAAGGGGTATTTTATACAAACAAAATATGGATATGTAGATATTCGAATTTCAACTTTTCGCTGAAGTCATATCAGCGTCTTCAGGACTGTGCCCGCTCGCTGCGAGAGTATGCTGTTTCAGTACGTACTTGACATTGAGCGAATCGTTAGTATAAAATATTCGTTTGATTTAAATAGCAATTTTAGCATTTTCTGAATAGTATTTTCTTCATCAGGGTGATAAAAACCAAACATTAACAAAAAATAATTAAATTTTTAATTAAATTTTTAATAAAAAATAATAAATAATAATTTTTGTGCCTGATTATTTTTTTTTTCGTCTTTCGTAATTTCTTTTGTAATATCTACTTCCTTGTTCTATCTTTATTTGTATCTTAAATTAATTGATTCATTTAATGTAGCATTTTATTGTCGTTCTATTGTAAGCTGATCATCTCGGCACAGGTTCATCCTAGTGTGATGAGTGGGTCTTTTTCTAATAAACATTTTATTATGTTTAGGGTACACAAAATAAAATATCAACATACATGTATGTACTATTGAGAAATATATCCGTAATCAGGCCATAATATTGATAAAATATCGAAAAGAGAAAAAACATAAAAAATATATACATAATGTTGAAAATACTGTAATGTTTTGAAAAATGGAAAAATGAATAATTATAAAAAATTATTCATTATAAATAAGCTAAAATTATCACTTCGTTTAAAAAAGCAAACATGAAACGTGTTATCAAAATAATTTTACGTGCAGTTAATTTGTTCAACGACTTTATGATAGGTACATAAATTGATATATTGTATAAAGGAAAATATGTACCTATAATTAATTATTAATTAATCATTTCAACAAAACATTTTATAAATAATTTATAAATTTTATTTTATTAATAAATTAAAGTGAATAAACTTTGTTTATAACCACTATTTAACAAATAATCATCATGTTTCGGGGCCAATGGTCCATTAGCCAGGATACAACATAAACTAAAATTAAAATGGGAAGTAAAGTCAAATCAAAAACAAAGAATTCAAAAAATTATTAGTTACTTGTGTGAAAACAAGTTTAAATAATAATAATACTTCATTTTCTATTAATGTTTTTATAATTTCTTATTTTTCTATCTAGTCTTATGTTTTTGTACTAGTAGTTATATAAAACTTCTAAACCCTTGTCAATATCAAAATAATGGTTTGTTTTCAAAAGTTGATCAGAAAATTCAGAATAATTTTTGCTATTTTAACATTTTAAGTGTTCCATAATTCTGATATCAAAAAGTTTAACCTTTATGAAAATGATTACAGTTGTTACAATTCTAAAATCTTTGTAGGTTTTGAAGTTACATAGAATTGACTCTAAGCAGTCATGGTTTATCATATATATGTGGTATATTTTTTTTTAATTTCAATAAAAAAACAGACTTACGAAACATATTTAAAAGTAATATTTCTATTTTCTTTTCCATACATAATACTAATGAACCGGTATATTCCGTGAAACTGAAAATTTAGATCTTTGCTAAAAGATTGGATTCTGAATTCAAGAAGATGACGAAGTAGAGTCGCCATTATGGCCCATGTCGACGGATGAGAATTTTATTGGATTGTCTCCGAGCCAGGAATTATGCTCCCATGAGATTCCTTGGAGACAACTCTCGGCGTTCGCAGTCCGCCGCGTAAATACACCAAGTCTCAGAAATTCGTCTTGCAGCTCGCATCATGCAGTTGCAATTCGCATCTTGCAGCTCGCTTTATGTATTATAAACATCTAACGTGAAATGACAGTCCACTGACCACTGATGCTCCATTCATCAGTTGAGTAAATTTCAATCTCCCCAGCAGCCGTCCAAATGGAATTCCTTTTGTCCAACTTTTCAGAATAAACAATTGTATTGGTGTCAATTCTAGCTGTCAAATCAAACGTTGGGTAAGTTCATATACATACATATGTATATTTATATTATATTAAATGTCTTGTTTCATCTTACCTCATTATGTTGACAAAGGCATAGAATTGTACGCCTTACCTAACTGAAGAATTTTTATGCACACCTACACTATATATTTTTTTACGTTTTTAATGTAAAGCTACAATTTAATCTAAAATGAAGTTGTTTTATAAATATTTGCGAGCGCTTGTGTATAGAGAGGAGAATGCTGAAATTATTTATTTATAAATTTTTATATCCAATGTTTGATAAAAAAATTTTTTTTTTATTCTTTCGTGTGTAATTTAACAATGTTTTCCGGTAGGCTGTTGATGAATATTACCCTAGATGTGTATCGTGATGTTGCATAAATGAGGTTCTATTATTATTTATTATTATTGTTGTTTGAATTTTTGTAGCTCTCCGGACTAGATAACGATTTGAATTATTAATAAAATTATATGCATTAAAAATACAAACATTGATTTTTTTCACTATTTTATTTATATGAAAATACATGTTTCGGAAATCTCCGTTTCCTTCTTCAGGTGAGTTGAGACAGGTGTGCGGGAGTGGATGTCTGGTGTATGGGTTGTAGATTTAGTAGAAGTGGAGAGGGTGTCCAGGTGGTGGGAGAGCGGGAACATTGTGAGAAGGGGTGGTGTGAAGGGTTGTACTTGATGATTGATGATTTTATTTGTTGTGCTAAGGTTTTTATGAATTTCAAGTGTTTTTAAATTATTTTTTAGGCCGTAAATCTGTTTATGTAGGATGTATATTTTTGTATTGATTAATGTGTGGTTATTTTCTATAATATGGTTTGCATATTTCAAAAAGCTGTGTTATAACATGTAATGTTATAAAAATTTGTGTTTAATTCATATAATTATTAGAAATGGATTTCCACAAAGTAAATTATAAGTATTATTTAAATTATATTCATCTCTAATACTAATACCAGAGGATCAATAAATGCACCATAAACATTATACAAGTGTCGTATTTTTTTTTAACTTCTTTCGTAGGATCTTTAAAATACCACGTCACCTGGTACTCTGGCTTTCATGTTTAGTTCGTCTTTAACATTCAATATCTGCGTCATCTCCAAGATCGGATATTAAAATATGTCCGACACATTTGGCTTCGCTCGGCTCTGATATTGGCATCCTGTTTAAGATTGTAGGAGCTATGGTACTGGCCTCCCTGTCAGTAATTTGATTTGATTTGTGTCTTGATTTAATTACGCCCGCCGTGGGTGATAAATAATAATCAATATTCATGAATATTTATATTCCAGATGTCCTGATTGATTTTAACTAAGTTGGAGTTGTGGACTGAATCGTAATTTGAAACAATCACATCATGTTAATAGTAATAAAATGATGTTTCAATGTTTACACTTAAATAACACGAATTTTAAATTAGTTTTACGTTGTAACCGGAGAAAGGGATAGCGACTGGTCCGGAAATATTTTGATTATTCAATAAATAGTGGTTTTAAAACAAAGTGTTTTCTAGCAATATTTTTGTATATTTGTTCTGAGAACATAATAAGGTACTGGATTTGTCCACTGCGGGATTATTATTTTAATTAAAATAAATTATATTAGTCTCACAGAGACGAAGCTATTTATATGAGAAACGTGTATGGAAGTCCGAATGACCCAGGGCTTACAAGCTGGCTATGGGCTGGCTTACATGATCACTCTACACAATTTCACCAATTTCATTGTAAGAACATCCACACTCTATCAATATTTTGAAAGTTGTACATACCTATTCCAAATCTGAAAACCTTTCGTATATTTGATGAGACTTTGCTAGAGACATCTGTAGTTCTTCTCATGAAATAGTGTATACAGATTTCGCAGCTGGTAATCTCTATATTTTTAAAGCTTAAGCCAGCTCATACTGTTTGAAAGCCCTGGCCCATCGTATTTAAGACTTCCATAAATGTTTCTCATTTAAATAAATACGCCTCTGTGAGACTTTTATAATTTATCTAAAATAAAGTGTTTTCTTATCTAAATTACTGTAATGGATCTGAGTGAACGTCTATCCAAATAAAAGAGAGAGACATACGCTATGACAGAGAGATAGAGCAAATGCTATAAATCAAGAGACGCCATCTTGCTGCTGTCTTTTATTACGCAGCTATCATATCAGCAGCAACATCTTGTGCTGCATTTGCATACCTTAATATTGTCGCGTGAACTATTGTATAGTAGTACAGCGAGTTTAACTGGATTCCCGACACCGACAAAGTTCTCCTCCTAACACAAGGGACAAGAAAATCACAAGTTATAATAAAAATATTACTACAAAGTCTTTTCGTAATCGTTGAAAACTTAACAAGATAATAATAGATCTTGGACATTAATAATACTAACGTGCCGGTAATAAACAGTGTATTGATTACACCACAGTTTTTTTTGGTTTCGATTTAGGGATAAAAATGCAATTAGGTAAATGGATCACTCATCTCTTAAAAAAAGTGATTTTTATTACTGAAATATGAACTTACCTTATAATCTCGGGATATGGCGCTTTTGACGCAGGCCATGCTGTTTCCATTCTGCTGGGCAGCATGGGGTTCGGTGGTCTTCAGCCGGAGTTTATTTACGTGGAAGCCAGATCCATAGCAGTACATGAGAGCCATTGTGGTGGGGAAGTAGTAGGCGCAGCATGACAAAATTCTAGGAATCAAAATACGACAATACAATTTAGGAACTGCGTTTGTTGCGGTAAGACGCTAAATATGCTGAAATTTTTTTTTATGTATTTATGCTATAAATCGTATCAGAATGTGACAAAATATATCATAGATTAGTTGAGTTAGACGTTTCAAAATTCTTAAAATTAGGAGGTGTAAAAGAAAAGGCAGCAATATCCAAAAAAAATTAACATAGTCATAAAAAACTGTACTGGATTCGTAATTTTAAAGGAAACAGACCTTAAATTTAAAGGAAAAATGATTTTGAAAGGGAAAGATATATAAAACCTAGAATTGTGTACACTTTACATTAGTTATCTTCGGTGAATATATTCAAAACATTTTTATAATTTTTTGAAAGTGAAAAATCATAATACAAGGAAGCAGTTATAAAGACAGTAATTACACATTTTAAAATAAAAAAGGAATTCGTTAAAAAGTACACACAGAAAATAAATTGAATGTATCATTTTATGATACAAATCATGAAAAACACAACTAGCCTTTGAGTAAAACTTTAGCACATTTTAACAAACTATAAAATCTATTACTGTCTCAGCAACTCTATAAACATTAAAATTGATCTAATCATAAAATTTTCTCTATGCTGTTAATTTGTTATTTCCAATTATTTATTATAAAGTATCCAAAAAATTTCTTAGAGCTAATATGATACGTTTGTATTATTTTAGAGAAACTCACAGTAATTTATATTTACCAAGGATCTTATAAATTAAAAAAATTATAACCAGCGTAGTTTTTTTGAGGTAGAAAAAAATAATGGTAAAAAAAGTTTACTGACAAATAAAAACTGAAATTCACTACAACACTGATGAGAAATGAGGGAGAAGTTTCGTATGAAACTGTGTAAAAGTTAAAAAAAATTAAATAGAACTGAAAAGTATAATTTTTGTAAGGCTTAAAGTAAATTATTTTTCAAAAAAAGTACAGTGATTTTTCTTCGAAAATATGTATGGTATGTGAGGACTTAGAGGTAGGTACTATAATTAAAGAGAGAGCGTCGAAATTAAACGATTGAATAACATTCAGCAACGTTTTGGCGGTTTAATTAATTATTTCAAATTTCATTCACACGTAATTATTGCCGTTAGTTTAACTAATCTCTCTCAATTAAATATCAAATTACATATTATTAACAAAAACCTCCCCTTTTATACAACACACCCGAGTTTCAAAATGTATCAAAATATTTGTTTGCGATTATCTCAAATTCCTGTGTTAGTGGATAGGCTCTTGTGATTATAAGCCCCGATATATTCTTCTTTAATACACAAAGTTGTTATAAAAACATATTAATACACAAAACGGTTATAAATAGTAATACATAAAGAAATTATAAAAACACAATGATATACTTTAAGACACAAAGTAGTTATAAAAACACAAAATTACGTAGTTTATATTACAGATCTCCTTCAAGGTATATTGTTCCATATCCCAAATCGTAACAGCAGACAGTCGCCTACATTTCATCTCCCTTTTTGCAAGACCAACTCTAAACAAAATTCATTCATCTTTATCCACAAATTCATTTAATGTAAATTACATCCACATAGACATTTTTAAGTCATCTATTCGGGACGTTAAACTACATTACAAACGCACCCTAAGTAGTTGACTTAATTTATATTCTATATACTCTCATACTTTTTACCTTTATCCTAATCCTATATCCTACTCCCCCCTTCTCACCCCTTACCAATATATAATGAAACTACAAAATGTCATAATGTCACACTTTTCTAATATCTTTAATAATTAATCTTAAGTGGAAAGTTTATAATTGGCATTATAAACTATTCTTTTATCTCTTGTATGTAAATTTATGATTTTAAAATAAATAAATAAATAAACAAATGTTCTTTGATACCTAAATACCTACTAAAATGATACGCAAATTACTGTATCCTATTCACGAGTGTAATATTAAAAGTACGTATATTATTCAGCTGCCTGTCAATTTTTCTGACTTTTCATAGATATTTGTACCCGTACATCCAATATAATGCCTCAAATATTAATTGAAAATTTCAAATATAGAATTCATGACAGAGATGGAGGTTATGCTTGTCATTTACTGGAGGCTTTCTTGACGGTTCAGTTACTGTCTTCCATTTCAAAAACGTTTGCATAATTATTTATTTAAAAAGAAATTGAAAAAAAAAATACTATTATTTGTAAGTGAAAATCTACTGACATTCTTTTATATTTCCTTCAGGTATTAATAAAACATTAATAAACTTGCGTCTTTTAGTCTGATATGAAATAAAAAATTAAAAAAAAAAAAATTATCCCACTTCAAAAAAAAATCCTCAAACAAAAATTCACTACCTAAAAACACTAAAAAGCTAAAATGAAACTGAATTATTTATTTGATTCAAATGACAAAAATGCGTGATTTTTTCTAATTAATTAAATCAAAAACTTACGACCTACCTATTCTCAATAATATTCTAAATTAACCTACATACAATATTATTTTAATTAGCAATCAAGTAATTGTGTTTACAAAATAAAATAACTTATTTACAAAATTACAATGTTACAATTCTTGTCTAAACCTAATTGCCTATTAATTTAAATAAAATATTATTATGTATGCTAGGTACCTACTGATCTCTTTGAAGTCGGTGCCTAGCCAAAAATAACGAGAGCAATAATACTTAGTGATATAATATTAATTTTACGTTACGTAGTTTTACCTTCCATCATCCGCTCACCTAAATAACCTGAAAGAATACAACTATCGGGCTATTCGTACGTATGATATTTAAAGAATTATCTTCCGACTCCTAACCGTTAAGAAGTTATACCTTCTTCACCAGCTCATCAACATGAGATGATTGATGACTACCAGACGCAAATACTTGAATATGTTTAGAAAACAAAAAACGTTGCGTGCCTAAAAAATTTCAGGGTTGCCCTCGATTTCCCTGAGATTCCATTATCAGATCCTGAGTTGGTGACAATGGAACCACCTCACGAGTATACTCTATCGAATAAAAAAAGAATTTTGAAAATCGGTTCACAATCGACAGAGAAATCGGTGAAAATACATACAAAAAAAAATACATACAGTGGAACATAGAACCTCCTCCTTTTTTGAATTCGGTTAAAAAAAGGACAAACGACGGCTGTTTTTATTATTGTTGTGGTTAGCTGTTTCAATAAACTGTCAGTGCAATTGAACGCACTCAGCCTCGTTCGTTTATAACTACTTTTCCACTACGCAGTCTCAAAAAGTTTATTTTAACCAAGTCATATTAACTCTTAATCATTATTAAAATGCGGTTACACATTTTCTGACTTAGTTGACCTGGGAGCCTACATGCCTATGTGGAAAAGGTGAACTTCGTTCATCTTGTAATCGCTTTTTGTACTATACTTATATTGATAACGTATTAATGTTTTATTTTAATATATTATTGTAAATTGTAATTGTAACTGTAGTAATCACCTTGTCCTAAATGACTATTCATCTCATACATACACAGTGTCATGTAACATCATCATCCATTTTCTTTCTTTCTTGGTAGACATAATATTTCTTACCTATAGGCGATTCTTGTATGGAAAGGATCGCATGCAAGAAGTCCGGAGGAGTTGAAGTAGTGTCCCCCGCGCGGTAGGACCAGCACCGCGAACAGTGCCACGGAAAGCACCCACGTGATGCTGATGATCAGCACGCACCCCTGAAAGGAATACTACATTTTAGCTTAGTTACTGAGCGAGGTCTTACGGACGGAGAAAGGATCACCAGCAACTACTAAGAGATGAACGAGTGACTCCCGCGTGACAGGAATCAAACTTCAAATAAAAAATATTATCAGTAAGGACATATATTATTTTGTCCTTCCGTCATCTCCTCCTTTGCATTTAATAGTGTGGAGCATCTAGACCTGCCCGGACCTTAGTCCTTCGTGAAAATAAATCAATCACGCTCGAAGCGATCCAACAATCAGGAGCCCGATGCGACCGGCGAGGTACCGACAAGCAGCCACTACTACCTGTACCACCCCTTCACTCTTTCGGCGACCTTCGTTCAGCACGCCACGCGATAACTTTACTCGTCCTGTATTATCGTAAACCTATTTCTTCAATATATATTACTTCTTCTTTAATACTTTTGTTATTGTATATTTACTCTGTAATTTTTTTATCTCTGTTATTTTATGCTTACTTTTGACATTATTATGTTATTTTATATTAACTCTGTATTCTACATATTTTATCTTTATTATCTTATACTTACTTTTACTTACTCTCTCATTTTATATTATAAGGTAATTAGTACAACATCAAATTACTGTAATAGGTTTTGTAACCGTTGAAATAAATAAATAAATAAATAACCTAATTCTTTTCATTCACCTGTATCACTTCCCGCCTCAGCTTGCCGTATACATTTTCAGCGGCCTTAATTCACGCACATGCCTTCAGCGTCACACTTTATCGCTCTATCTCTGCACCTTTCTACGTGAATATCATGTTTTGATAGATGGACATGACCTTTTCATAAACACGCGTCTTTCGATTCATTCACGAGATAAATTCAATCATAGCATATATTTCGCAATACACATATGATCCAACATCTGCCAAAATAGTACACGAAAGATTCTGGAAAGTTATACAATGATGAAGAATCTTTCTTTCATCATAATAAATAACCTTAAACGTAATACATCCTCATATATAAAATATTATTTACTGCATTGACATAGCAACAAAGTATTCTTTAAATAACATAAGAGCTATTACACAAATATTATTTAAAAAATAAAACTTTATATGTGCATTTATTTCCAAGTATTGAGAAATTTTTCTCAGTTGTATTCAAAATTAATGCCAAATATACTTCACGTCTTGCTAGAAAACTTTTCATAGGAAATTTTCAAAGGCAGTTAAAAATGCACAACGTATGAACTTAAGTTTTAACATAATTAAAAACTATCCGTAAAAATGAACATACAAAATACAACCACACTATTTTAAGAGACGTAGGTATCCAGGGACATATTTACCGCTAATAATTCACTCTAGGTAATTAACCTCCGACATTCCACCACCGAAATAGTTCATCGCACCTACAATTCAAAGCCTACAATTCACCTCTAAAGCAATTTATCGCCCCAATCGAATTATTATTTGAAAATCATTGTGGGTGTATTGTTGATGGCGAATATTCTTAGATCCGTTAGAATCGATAAAAATTACGATATAAACAAACAATATGGTATCTTCTGGGCTTAATTGTGACAGATAAAAATAAATTTTAAATTAAAGCATCTAATTTATGACGGTAATGATGTTGAGAGCTAAAATAATTGCTTTGGCGTAGAAATTATGTACGAATAATTTGTGAATATCGAGACAACAGATTGCATCGTCCGAGAGTTCTTGCTGCCTCAGATAGACAATCTTTCCGATTTATAATTACGAAGGAAGATTTAAGAATAAAAATCCCAATTACAATAATTTCGTTGTCTGTCTCTCAGTCCGTTCGTATATCTGTCTGTCTGTATGTCCCCGTAACTTCATGTAACGTCCGTAACTTCTTTATATTAATTTGTTTTCGGAATTTAAAAAAAAAATTTCGAACAAATTTTTTAAAGATTTTTTAAAAAATAAAATAAATACTTATTCCTTAAGAACCGACACGTCAAAGTACCGCAATTATTGACGGGTTACAGCTTTTAACTAACTGACTATCACGCCATTTCCCAGAGGGGCGCTTGCAGAGCTTGCAATGGGGATAGAATGTCATTTTTGCTTCGTCCACTTTCATACATCTTCTCATGCACGCGCTTTGGTTGTCGAACTGTCTGATAAAGCCATCTTCCAATATTTGATTTATCTGACCATGCCAGGTCTTCCACGGACGCCCTCTGTGTCTGCTGCCTTCAACACTCACCTCATTCAGAAGGTAATGTATAAATGCAGATGGGGTTGCTTTTCAGAAGTTAGTCATTTTAATATTATTTAAAGCGTGATGAAATCAAATATAATTAAGAATGGTTTGGCCGTGTGAAATATAATGATTGAGGAAAGGATCAGTAAAGGAAATATATGAGGCGAGTGTTGAAGGCAGCAGTAATAGAGGGCGTCTGCGAAAGACCTGGCATGATCAGATACTACAAATATTGGAGGATGGACCTGTTAAAAGCCTCGACAACCGTAGAGCATGCACGAGAAGATGTATGAATGTAGCCGGAGCAAAAATGGTTTGTCGAGATAGAAGAATATGGTGTTCTATCCTCTCTGTTTACTCCCGTGGAAAAACAGCATAATAGTGCTGTTTTCTTAAATATGCTAATGTAGCTATGTGCTAAAAATGATAGCTAAATGTGGAGATCTGTAATTGGCCATCTATATTATATCAATGTTTTCTATGCTTCTTTGTTGTGCTATTGGTCTTCCATGAACATTAAATAAATAAATAAATAAATAGTTTAAAAGTACCTATTGATTGTAATCAAGAAGAATTAATTTGCAATTATAATATACATTAATAATATTTGAAGGAATGTTTAATTTACTGTATTTTTTTGGAATTAATTTATGATACTCTTAATTGACTTTGCAAAGTTTTACATACAAGTGATGTAAAAATAAAGTATCTCCTAGAAATATGATAATTTGGGATGTGTGGGATGCAACAGATGTCGCCTATTGAGGTTTTTCAGCCTTATCCTGGCTGTCTTATCAGTATTGAAAAACGCCAGTTTAAATGATGAACCTGATGTTTTTAAATTACAATTAATTAATTAATAATAAAATTATTATCTTGAAATGGACTATTACCGTGTTTAGTTCAACACAACTAAAAATATTTACTCCTACTACGGACCACGTAAGTATTAATTGTTTAAGACCCAATACGCTATCTTGATTAAACAGTTGAAATTAAATTTTAAATTTATTTTCAATTTAAAAGAATAACATGCATCATTTAAATTTATTTACAAAAAGTTGTGAGTTTTGTAAAAAGGTTCGAAAAAGCCACACACGCAAACGAATGCATAAAAACACGTCTAAGGGCCGATCGTATTAACTTGAGGATTGTAAATCTTTCGTAAAAACAATCGATTTTTAGGAAAGATTATTATAAACTATGTTGACGCAACCGATACTTACTCGGCCAGCGTGCCCCCTGCTACTACAGAGTGTAAATTGGTAATCTGGGACCACGCGCCCTGCGCATTACTGAGTGCTGAATGCACCGCGCAATGCGCTCCCGGCACCAATAAATACCCCCTATAATACATACACGTTTTGACAAATTAACGTCAGTTTCTCCGAGAAAACATTTTATTTAGTGTTGTTCGGTAAATTTGTATATATTATTGCAATTATTTTATTGAATACATAAATATATTTTGGAGGAATACTTAAAATCAGGGTCCGAAAAAATCCGATTTTTATAATAAAAATCAAATAATCGAATTTTTTGATAAACATCCGATATATATCAAAAATTGGATATATATATATCCAAACTTTTTTTTCTCCTTTTTTGCACACGTCGATTGATGCAAACTTGAAATAATTAAAAAGATTATTTTTTTATTTTGTATATGAATTATTATTTGTTAAATAAGTAAATGAATTGCATACTGAAAAAAGCCTATATATGCAATTATTATATATATAAGTTATAAAAGTTGCTGTTTCTAATGTAGTGTTATGGGTGTTTGTTTCTTTGTGTGAAATAGAAAACGGATTATATGAAACAAATGAAACTAAAAAATAACTATAGCACTTTTTAAAATACAACTAGCGCCATCTATTAACATTTGCAGAAAGTTTTCTTGGATATATCTCCAAAATAAAAATCGAGCCATAAATATCGTGATATATATCGTGATATATATCCGCGGATATATATCCTCGAACCCTGCTTAAAATACGAGCTTTGTATTTTATATACTTACAGAGATAATTACATAATTACAATGTCAATTCAGTTCACACGATAGGCGAGGAAAGGTTAAATGAATATAATAATTTAAATCACAAATAGCGTTCTACCCGAATCAAATAAACTTCCCGAAATCCAAGTAACTGAGCGTTTAATTAACCGAACATGATATTTCGACTGTTAATTTCCTTTCGCAACATCTCCTGTAAGCCCGCAGTGGCATCTTAATAACAGTTTATCTAAGCCATGGACCCGCGCGATTCGCTGGCAAGTCAACAAAGGCGAGAGAGGCCACAAATCTGACCGTATTTACCCTCCATAACCTACCATCTTCATTGACTTAACCCCGCTTATAAGGAACATGGCGAGATTCTCCCAACTAACTTAGCTATGCATTATAACCACCATCAATTATTATATTTTACATCCAATTCATCTTAAAGTTAGGCTCCAAGTCTACGGTTATTAAGGGTGATGAATTGAGTGCTGACTTCCTGTTTTATCTTTTGAAAAATAATCTGTAGTATTTTCCAAATATTGAAATATGATTGTGAATTTTTTTTTAAACAAAGAAATAATAAAAAATATTAATATTCGTGTGAAATTTGTAACTTCTCTAATGTCCCGAAACTGTAATTTTTTCGCTCATGCCCATGGTGCGATATGATTGAAATCTCTGGAAGATGGTCCTTTTAGAAGCCTCAATAATGAACGAGCTTGCAAAATAAAATGAATGAATTTAGATGAGACAAGACTTTTGTACAGAACAAAAGAATGGCCCTCCATTCTCGACTTTATTAGTTAGTTATAAAATGCGTGATTTCTTATGTGGTTTTCCTCCTATCTTTGCGACCTCTATACCTATGTATAATCGAAGTACATGTACTTTTTCCTTTCTTGGTTGATCGGTGATGAGTCCGTTCTGTACTAAGTACCACGATGTAGTACTTCATTATACTTAAGTGTACACTTCACGCATTTGTGAATTGCTCACTATAAATTATACACTTCAAATTACGTATAACAAAACTGCACAATTCAAATTGCACACTTCAAACATCACACCTTAAATATCACACTCAAATATTAAATTGAAGTATGACTTTTTTAATATTGTAAATTTTTGGCGAATTTTTTTGGGAAGTTGGTGTACATAATACGATTTTTTGAAGTCGTCCCTTTTCAATCGTCAGAAATAATTAATGTAATAGAAGTGGAAGGGAAATAATTAATGTGCTTTGAAGTCGATGATATTGCAGAAATATCTGTGGTGGCTGAATGAAGAAAAGTTTGTACACCCCCCTCCCCATGGATTTGAAAATTTTGTGGTAGCAGAGTTTTAAAGTAGTACGATTTGTAGCTCATTGAAGTAGACGATAATTTTTAGCTACGTGCACAATTTTGTATTACTGTAATTAGCACACTTCATGTAGTTTATTGAACTAGATGAAGTGTGCTAAATCGCATACTTTGTAGTCTTCAAAGTGGTGTACAAGTGCGAGTTATAGTCTCATTCTGAAATGAAGTTTTTTCTTTGCTAACCAAGATAATGTCTCACTGAATGCGAAATAATAAATTTATTCTTAGAATGATGATATTCTTAGAAGATGAAAAGTATATTTCGTAATATAAAGAGCAACACATTGATTCCAGGATAAATTTATTGTTAATAAAATTTCACGAATATCTGTGCGAGCAACATTATTGGAATACGCGAATAAATACCGATTTATCCATATTGAACCGAATTGAAATTGAATGATGGAAAGCGTGACGTAACACGACACGATGTTTGTACGAAATTAGATTCTGCGATGCGAAATCATGATACAAGACTTGTATGGATTTTATTAAATTCACACTTGTATTTACTATTCTGATCTCATTGAATAACTGAATGTAGAAGGCACTTCTCAAAAATATATTTTCTGTTGGACATTTTACTAATTGAAAGTTTTACTAACATTGATTTTATGTATATTTTCATTACCTGTTTGTATTTTATCGTAAAAATATTCATAAATGTTTGTTCTAAGAACATATTAATAACTCGATTATTTCCACAAAGAGTAATCATTAATTATGGTAAAATAAAGATGTCTCTCAACCTACAATTAATCTAATAATTGAGTGATAAGAACATATTAATAAAGTATTGTAAATTTAATTTCTATAAAAAAATTAGAAAATAATTATCAGTGGTATTTTAGTGCATATGTCAAATAATTTTGATGAATATCATACATAAATCAAAAATAATATTGCTTCATACTTTAATCAAAAATATATATATTTGTCTCATTTACCAGCGGTGAAATATATATACTGTTCTAGGGAGAGATAAATTTCAACCATGGATAGCGGTAGCGTTGTTGTATTAAATAATTAATGAGGTACATAAATAACACATATAAAACCGTCCAAAATTTGATAGATATGTGGATGATCCTGGGTGGAATCAGTAAACGTTAAATTGTGTGAATTGTTCGCTCAAGCCAGCCTAAAGACAGGTGGTAATTCCTGTAAAAGCTCAGTAAAGACTTCCACACATACTTTCCCATATAAAGAGCTTTGTCACTGTGACGCATCTATAACATCTTAATTGTAAACATATTAAAAACTGTTTTTGCTCTTCAGGACACGGTTACATTTTTGAAAATATATACTAGTTTATTTTATTATTTATCATATTTATTCTTATACTAGTTGCTTTTATTCTTCAGTGAGTGAATTTTATGGAAATTAGATTAATTGGAAAAAAAAAATTATAAGAGAGTTTATTATTAACATTATATTACATCTAAAATTATGCTTGCGGATCAGGAGTATCACAATCATGTTCGCAATTTTCCAAGATGAAGGGATTTTTCGACTCCTCGTATCAGTATGTGATCATGACATCTATTCTCGTATCAGTATGTACCTATATACCTCGTATCAGTATGTGATCATGATATCTAGAGTTTTTTGTTGGTAGTGAGATATTTTTTACAAGATTTTTTAAAATTATCACTTTAAAATATTGATCCATATATAAGTAGATAAAAACCCAAGTTCATAACTTTTATTTATAAAAATAGCCGTGCAAGATCTCGTGGTGATTATGGGCCAGAGTCTAGATCGACACAAATTTTAAAGCGCAAGCGGGCCAACCAATCGAAGACTGAAAAGCGTGATTAATACTAAGGGAAAATGATCACATAACACTTAAAACCATGGATATGTTGTATGGGTCATATAATTTTGTTTCGGCTTTGTTGCAGTGAGACGCATATGATATTTGAGTAGCTAGTTGGTCTTGTGGTTAGGACACTCGCCTCGTGATCCAAAGGTCGCGGGTTCGAATCTCAGCCCAGACTAGCTAGTTAGTCCTATTTTCATAGCACAAGCGTTTAGCTTAGTTTGAAAATAGTAAGAATATTGATGTGACACGTATTCCGTGTTCGCATCTCTATTTAAAAAAAAAAAACACTCGAAATTAATTTTATGTAACGAAATCAGTTTTATGAATTTTATGATATTGTCACTGGATCGTAGCTGTGGGAACACTCAAGATTATTGAAGACTGAAAACAAATTAAATCGGAGCATCGTTCTTTAATTCACAAAAATTTCGTAATTCGCACTTATTGTCACTCCTGGTTGTTGGTAGGTTATGTTTTATATTTTGTTTTACTCTTATCATTTGCTTGTTTATGATCAATCGCTCTCATTATTACATCATCTCGCTTGTCAAAACAATAACACTGTGTGTCTGGAGCGATCCATATTTATTTCGTACGATTGCATATTTATAAGACCCGATGTTCGCGATGTATCAGAATCTAGTAAACTATCCCATACGTTTGTAGTAATTTGGAATAAAAGTAGAGTTTCGAAGGATCGAAAAGTCGGTAAATACAAGGGCGTCACGGGACGCAGAGTCAGTTATTCTTGATGGTTAACCAACGTGATATAAGCAATAAGGCGAGCGCAATATGACCAGCGATAGTGATACTAGCGATAATAAATAAATTATTATAAAATTAAGTAAATAATAAATAAAATTAAAATTAAAAAAAAAAAAAAACAGCCGGCGCGAAGTTTTTCTGAACGTGTAATAATTTGTTAGAAAATGATTGAGGCGATTGAAACCGCATTAATTAGTGCAAAGTAAGAAACAGTGTAATTACTCCGATTTAACTCATGTCTAGTGACTTTTTGCGTAAAGAATAAAAGTTTAAATTGTTTTAGTGTTTTTCGTTTTCCTTCTACACTCATGTCGGGTGACAATATTTACGTGATTGTATTTTTTAAAAATTCCCCGATATAATATCACGTATTTCCTGACAACCCTTCTTGTTTTTTTATTTGGGAAAATGTCTCATTCCTTTCCGATTTTTCATCCTATCGTTACGATTCGTATGAGCAATGTTGATCCATCGGCGTAGAAAATCTACAAAAAGCCATACACATATCTGCCGGCGCAAAAAATCCCTGTAACTGCTAATTCAATTTGGCGAAAATGAAATATGTAGGACTTGTATTTCAGGCGGGGAACTGAGAAGCACCGATGTGAAAAAGAAGGTGAAATAATTTCTGGGAATTTTTTGTCTCGTCGGATTAAATAGATTGAATTCGAAGAGTACGACGTTGGGTTTTTTGTTGTGTACGCTAAGATCCGTACAAGCGCGCACATAAAAGGTGGAATATTAAATGAAAGTCTCGAAAGTTTTAAAATTGAATTGTAATGTAATCACTAAATAATTATTTTCAAAGGACACGAATTTTGAGAAAGACGTCATGTAATGTAGTTATTGTAGAATAATTTTCATTTTAAGCACTCGCATATTAATTAAAGTGAGTTTGAGTAGCTGAATTGAATAATATCATACCATGAGTACCCACTTTAATGTATTTAGTCAAAAAGTATCATATTGTCACTTGACGTGACTTTGAGAGGCAAATGAAAACACTAGAAATTAATTTACTTTAATTTATTACCAAATAAAGTGCTGGACACGAGTTAAATTTTAGTACCGTCCTTTTTTTTCTTTTATTACATATAAAAATTATAAATATATAGGAGAAACAAACAAATACAAACAATATAATATGACATTTTTAAGACCCTACCAAGCCACTTTTTGTAATCACTAAATGTCTTCCGAATATTTCACACACTTAAATCACTGAATGATGAAAATTTAATCTAAAATCTTTGGTTTCTATATGCAAAGGTGTTGGTTCGTTATAACCAAGCGGTTTTTTATTAATAGATAGTGTGTCAGTTTGGAATTTAAATTTTATTTTTATTACAATGCAGTGTTTGGTGAATCTAGTAAATACACTCGAAATACCCAGGCATGAGTAAATCACAAACACTCACAATTGTGACCTCACCGGGAATCGAACCCGGAACCCTCGGTATGAGATGTTGAGATAGGAGTTAGTGTCATGCCCATTGGGCAACGAGGGTCTCCTCTCGTTGTCTGTTTGTTTAATGTATGTGGAATTGCAGTCTTCCACATGTTAATCTTTAAATATCACTTTTTTCTAATTAAACCATCATAGTTTTAGAATTTTTTTAGGTGTGTTCTAAAAAAATTACAGGATTGTTATTTGAAAAAAGTTCAGAAAATATACGAGATTACACAGTTCAGAAAATTAGATAAAAAATATGTCAGAAACGAGGTCAAAATAATATGGCACAATGATATATTTGAAAAATAAATGTTGATATTGTGAAAGGAACTCGAGTCTGAATAACATTACTCGTTATTTTAAAACATCTTTATTATTGCGGAAATTTTCTGTAGGCATTTCACCATCTACTGAAAAGCGACATATAAAATATTTTTTTTGTGACATACATTATTTGTAATTTAATGATTACAAAGTGTATACATAATGTTTTCTCTTCATTTTAGAAATTTTTTCAATTAGGTAAAGAGTTTTTTGAACTCGGAGGATTACTTTTTTCCGTCTGCTATATGAACTTGATATTTTTTTTTTATAATACTAATAATTTTGAATTGGAATTATTCATGTTGATATAAATTTAAAATTTTAAGTTTTCTTCGGAATAAGCTTCAATATAAAACCAAGTCACTCCACTTTTGTTGTGACTTACAATTATATTTTTGTCAGTGAATTTTATTACAACACAACTGAGTATTATTTTGAGGTAACTTAGATGAACACTAGAAGGAACTATATTAGTACTCTTAAACTACTGATGTACGTGTGATTGGTATTGGTTAAAATCAATGATTGAAAACTGTAACTAAAAATGTTACAAAAAATTGCGTGTAGATAATATTCACTTATAAAATCACATCATTCTTAAGCCTTTCTCTGGTCAAAAAGTATCGAATTAAAATGTGTGTGACATAATTAATATAATTTTAAAATAAATAAGTCCACGAACAAATTAAATCATTTCATAAAGAATTTTTCTGTTTTAATGAATGATATTTTAAAATACTCAATATCTGAGTGATTTTGACTGACAGGTAATTGACTCAAACCGTCGATTTAGTAAAGAAAAAAACTAAAACATTCTGTTGGATAACTCATTAGATGTTCTATATTGTTTCAAATCCAAATTATAATATCTGTCCCTCTATCTGCCCATCTGTCTGTCCCCGTAACTTTGTTTAACGTCCGTAATTTCTTTATAGTAACAATAAAAAAATAAATTTTTTAACTTAATACAAATTTTTTTTTCGATTTTTTTTCAAAATTTCTTTTTTATAAATATTTCTTAGGAACCGACATGTAAAAGTACCTTCATTTTTGACGGGTCACAGCTAGTATACATTAAAATACATTTACTTTGAATACAACCATTCGAAATTTATGAATAAAGTAGACTTAAACCGTGGATTAAGCAGCTATGAATAATGTATGAAGGTGGATGGTCTACTATCTGAAATTTTAGGTCCGACGCAGACATTAATTTTAGATTTTGTTTTCAATCGTTCAATCGGACACAAGTTTTAGCTGTTCGCTTGATAAGATCTAGTTATTTTAGATTTTGGTTTAATTATTATCATACCGTTTTGGTATACGAGTATTTTGTTGCAGGCTTCAAAAAAGTATTTTTTATTTTTATTTATTAATTTATTAAAGTCATATCATAGTACATAATTTCGTATATTCAATAATACATTCATATAAAAAAAAAAATTTTACTCGCCATACAAGAGCTGACGCTGGCGCGTAGTCACATCAGTTCGTTTCATGGATATTAAAATTGTAATTATAAGATGTTAAGAATATTGAGAAACAAAATAAATAAATATGTAGTGAAGCTTATGGAAATATTGAAAATGAATTATCGATATGTTTTTAGATGGAGATGAATTTGTAAATGTAAAATGAATAAAAAAGGAATCAATTTTAAATACAATGATTAAAAAATTTTTTTTTTATATATTTAAATATTTAAAAAATAATTTTTCAAATAATTTAGAAAACCAAGAAACAAAAGACATTTCATTCTGATATTTTGATAGTTATACAACACCCTGACAATGGAAAGGTTTTTCTGAAACATGTTGGTGTAATTAATCAAATACAAGAAGCAGATATATACAAATAATACAATCAACTTTTTTTTTAAATTCAATCATACTAAAAGTATGCAGAAATCGGTTACAGATTTATTCCGGAAGAGCAATTAATTAAAAAAAAAATTACGAAAGTTAGATTAAGAGAAATAATGGATAAAATACATATTAACAGGAATGTTAGGAAATAGAAATAAGTATTTGATAACGAGAGATAGTCGGCCATTTGCGTTCGAGTGCTTGACTTCAGGTAATTGATTTCGATTTCAAGTTGCCTAGATCCCCAACCATTGTGTTCGCCCATCGGTCGGTGATCTTGCCTTAGCTTGCATTGGGCAAAGGACATGAGCCTATTAATATACTAGCGCTTCAGTTAACTGTTCCTCAGTAACTGGACATTGCACTCGAAGGTCGTTTTGGTAGTAAAGTGAGTAATCACAGTTAGGCCCGACGTAAAGCGTGAGACTTGGCTTGCTTCCATCTTGTAAATAAGGAAATACGCGCGAGATGATCAGCACTGCTGTGTCCATGAACTCGTTTTATATAAAGAATTGTGTCAAATTAGTTTATTATTAACTCAAGATCGAGGGAAAGCTCCTCTAGGGAAAATAGTGTTAATATTTGATGATTATTTAACTACGATAAATTATAGAAATCTCACAGAGACAAAGCTACATATGTAGCAGAGGCGTGCAGTGGGAACACCGCAGCATGACTTTTACGTAACCATTATTTGGAAATTTATTTCCAATGGGAAAAAAAAATTAATTTATTATTTGGAAAAAAAATAGGAATAAAACATATATTTTGTAATATTTCTATCACAATTATTATCATAGTATTCATTTTTGATATACCATAATAATCTGTCGCATAAATATTTCATTTCTATTTTTTTTCCAAAATATACGTTTACAAAAAAGTCATGCTACAATGTACCCATTGTACGCGCCTGATATGTAGGTATATGAGAAACGTGTGAGAAATATTTTTTAATACAATGTCACAGGGCTCACAACCTGTATGAGCTGGCTTAAGTGATCACTTTACACAATGCAACGAACAGCAATTCCATCGTAATAACATCCACACGTTATCATTTTTTAAAATATTATACATATGTTTCTAAATTGGAATAATTCATGTATTTAACAGGATAAACTGCGAAAATCTATGTAAAGGTAAACGTCGTTTTGCACCGGTAAGTACCGAAGACGTAACAACCGAAGATGTGAACGAACTGTTAGACGTGCACGACCAACCACTCTCAAATCAAGAACTAGAAGAGTTGATGAAGGTATGAGATCGCCCTCAATCAGAAAATCCAGAAGAAGAAGAAGAGGAGGATGAGAAAGAAAATGATGGGAAAACCCTAAAAACGACCGATCTAACTCGTATCCTTTCTTCTATAGAAAGGCTAACAGATGAGTTCTGTGAGATAGATGGGGATTTCAATCGAAGTGCAAATGTTAAAAGAAACGTCACAGCTGCCGTTCGACCTTACGCTATGATTCTGCAAGAAAGGAAGCTACAATCAAAGCAAATGAAATTGGAAGCATTTTTTAAAAAAAAGTGTGAGAATTTATTTTAGTACCGACGAACTAGTGAGTTACTATTTCTTTAAAAAAACCCATTATTTATATCAAGATATTATTATTTATTTTGTAAATTAATTGAAACTGTATTTATTAAATACATTTATAATTTATTTTGAATACATATAGGATATGCATTAAATAAACGTGTTAGATTGTACTGAGAATTTCCTAACCTTATATCGTCATTCAGTATATTTGTGTTCATTTTACGTCGATTTTTTTACGCCAGTGTCTCTCAGAACGGAACCCCGGCGTAAAACGACGTTTACCTGTATTCTGTTTCATGAGAAAAGACTTGAGAGATGTCTCTATCGCAGTCCTGTCAAATAAGTTTCAAAAATTTGATGTGTGGATGTTCTTACGATGGAATTGGTTAACGTTGCATTGTGTAGAGTGATCACTTAAGCCGGCCCACATAGGTTGTAAGCCTTGGATCATCGCATAAATAAAAAGACTTACATCATCCAGACTTCCATAATTTATCTAAATTAAATAATCATCGTCCCTCTCTGGATAAAATCCAGTAACAGTGTTCTCAGAACATACAAATAACAATATTGTTAATATTTTATGAATAAGTCGTAAGGAACTTATATGTTTGTTACATATTCTTCTGGTTTGTGAAGAGGTTGCACGGGATGGATCTGTCACAAAGTAACGACTTGTTTCCTATATAAAAATGTGCAAGCGCTTAGTATATAATTATTATGTAAATTTATACAAAAGTTTACGTTTTATTTCCACTTTCAAATATAAATATACAATATAAAATGCAAAAAGGTTAGTAAAAATGCTTGTATAAGCGTTTCTTATTTAATTATATCATCTTTGCGGAACATTAAGTACTAACGAATTTCCACCCCGCAGAATCAAACATCGGGGGTAGTTTTAATGGAGATCAATCTCGAACAAACAGCGTCAAGTTCTCACAACTTGATATGTCAACTGTTATATTTACGTCAGAAGCAGTTACCGAGCGCACTATCTGCTAATGCGAACCACCGCTTCTCAGCGGCTCGCAGTCGCTTCGCTGTGGGACTGTATCGAGTACCACACGAGAGCGTTTTGTTTAACGCTATTTAATGTGCTTAACGCTTAACGTGCTCACTGCGCCGGCACGCTCCACTGTTAAACCGAAACGGTTAAAAGTTGGCAGGAAAACTAGCGATGTACAAATGGCATCGCTAATTTTCTAGCAACTCAATACGAACAACACATTTAGTCCCAAGGGAATGGCTGTGAGGTTTCACAACGCCCGGATGGAATTTTTCAGAATTCTTAATTTATAAAGAATGATCAAATTATTATAATAACCAAATTAATTAATCAATTAGAAAGACATACAGAAAAATCTAATTCACGAAAAAATATTAGGTTACTACTGGGATTCGAACCCAGGTCACCTCCTTTCCGGGGCCGGTGCTCTGACCACTAAGCTATAGCAACCCTCTATGTTTTATTTGTTTATTAAATATTTCACAGAAATTTGTTCTGAAAAATTACAACTTCACAAATATGAATGTGTTCTTGAATATATAAATTATTATAAGCTCATTTATTTGTTAATAATAAACGCCCTAGCGAGCTTATACGGTACAAGAAAATTAAAAGGATTTTTATATACCTAATAAAAAACACGTTTTACAGTAAATTATTTTAAATAATAATATAAATAGAACATATTTAAGATAAATGAACAATATAAAATGTAACAATACAAATGTTATAATATAAAATGAACTTTATATATAAACGATGATTAGTACACAAGCATAATTAGAGACCAAATTAATTAATCAATTAGAAAGACATACAGAAATTTCAAATCACTGTTAATCAATTAATAAATTAGACTTACAGATAAGGTCGATATATTCATGGAAATATACAAGGCCGCTGTAGCGTAAATGGAGAACGCGCCTGCCTCGTAAAGGAGGAGATCCGTGGTTCGTATCCCGATAGCAGCCAACTATTTTTTCGTGGATTTGATTTTTCTGTATGTCTTTCTAATTGATTAATTAATTTGGTTTTCAATTTCACAGAACTTTGTTCTGAAAAAAATTGCAACTTCACAATAAGAATGTGTTCTTGAATATAATAATTAGAAATAAATATGAAAGATAAAATCAAAACACATTTAAAAGAGAAATGAACAATAATTAGGATACTTTAAAATAAATAAATATATATATGTCATGGGGAACAAAACATAAGTAGAAATTTAGTCCATTAAACTGTAATTAATTCTATTGGTGTGTCATATGTGGGATATAAAAGCAAAGGCAGCAATATCAAAAAAAATAAAAAATAATGCCGTAATCGGGGATTAATTTGTAATGTAGGAAGGAACAGCATGGGGGTAAGTAAGTTAGAAAGTTAAAACAAATGAATAAATACTACGCATTTCTGTTATTGCCAAGCAAAGAAAAAAATCGTATATTCTATACTTATACACATACGCGAGCTATAAAAGCAAAGGCAGCAACAATAAAAACAATTAGAATGCCGTCCGTCGAGGACTACTAATATACTAGCTGCAACCCGTCAAAAATGACGAAACATTAGTTTGCGTCTTTGCTCAGACTTAGAATATATTTATAGCACCTTTTTGGCGTTCTACGGAGGGGCAACTGTGGCAGCATGCGTGAAATGGCCAGATCGGGTTTAGTGGCCCGGAGTTCAAGCCTCATCTCCGGCCGTGAATTCGAACGAAATTACGAATGTTACACGAAGTTATGGGGACAGACCGACAGACGGATGGACGGACAACATAATACTGCTGCCTTTGCTTTTATACCCCACATATAGAGCAGTTTGTAGTCGATATATTATAATAAAGAAGGGGCCGCTGAGATGGTTTGGGCACATGGAAGGCAGGAGTGAAGAGAGAGTGGTCAGTAAAATAAAAGAGGCCAAAGTTAAAGTCGCGTGTAGTCAGTACATCGAAGAATGATCCGTACATAAATACAGTACGACAAAAAAGCAAAATTTAACATTTACCTGACAGAATATTACTATATATTTAAATCTTAATGGAGATCCAAAACTGGATAGAACTAACACAGGACTGAGATCAGTGGAGGAAGACTATTGAGGAGGTCTAAATCAACCAGAGGTTGTAGAGTCAACAGTGGTGATGATGATACACATGTTAATAACTGTGATCTTTTTTAATGTTTTTTACATTAGTTCATAATTAGTTATTCATATATATTTTTCATATATATATATTTCTATTTTTTTTTGATATTCTTAATATCTTTTCTTTGAATTTTATTTTTAGTACATATACTTTGTATCCTGATCATAGGACCATTGGCCCCGAAATATGTTGATAATTTTATATATCGAGGCTAGAAGCCAAAAGGTTATATCGAACTTTACAAGGCGAACGAAATAATGTTTTGTCAATCTGGTTTTGTCAATATTTATTTAAATATTAAACGATTTTCGTGTGTGTTTTGGATTAACAAATATGGAAATCGTTTAAAAATAAAATAAACATTGACAAAATCAGATTGACACAACTTTATTTTGCTCTCCTGCAAAATTCGAAATATTCACTAGCGCCCTTTTGACTCTCTACCCTTGATATAGTGGTTTAATACAATGTGTTTTCTTTTTATTAATATAAATAATGTAATGAGAAAGTTATATTGCAGTTCTTGAAGGGGTATATTATTCTTATGTACAATTTGAATAAAATATTATTATTTTTATTTTTATATATTTATTCTATTGAATGTTTCGCAATATTAACAAAGACAATATGGATAAGAAAGCAGGATCTTCATTCATTCTGTTTCCATATTCCTTAGCTGTCACCAATTTGGATGCCAATAAGTTTGCGTTACGTTCAAATCCCATTTGCATGTGTCGGGTACGTTTCGTGATTTGACCACACGCAAATTAGATAGATGTCGCTCATAGCAGCTTACACCACCCAGGCCCTGGGGACGGGTTGGGGATGCGAAGTAAGGGATGAAATTATTCCATTGCCTCCACCACGATCAATCCACTGTCAGGTGCCTTGTCACGTTTTGTCAGCAGTTGACACGCCTAGATCCATCCCTAGAAATGGCCCAAGGAACACCTGGACCAAGGTCAGTTAACTAAGAGCGTAGAAGGTTGCGTTAGTTATGTAACATGTCTAACTATACGTAATAAAGTAAAAGCCATTTATAGATCCTGGAGGATAAACAGATACATCAGTTATAAAACAAGGAAATTATTAATATTATGTTATATAACTAATTACGTACAGATCCCCTGGGTTTTTTTTGGTACTCCAAGATTGTTTGTAATGAATGCTTGGTAACATCCAAAAGATCGAGCTACTGGCTCATATTATGGGGAGTAAAATATCGTTAAATTGTAATAAAATAGATTTAATTAATTGTAAGAATTATTATTATGTGTATACTGTATAAATAAATAAATAAAATAATATATTTTGAGTAGGTACTTTATAATGAACTGTTTGTAATACATTATTGGTAAGAAATTTATGAATAATTAAGATGAATTATAAAAGTTTCACAGAGACGAAGCTATTTATATGAGAAACGGGTATGGAATCTCTTATACGATGACCCAGGGCCAACAAAATATATGAGCTGGCTTAAATGATCACTCTACACAATGCAACGTTCACCAATTCCATCTTAGGAACATCCACATTATCAAATTTTTAAAAGTTTTATCTTTCAAATCTGGGAACCTTACGTATATTTGATTGGACCATGCTAGAGACATCTATAGTCTTTTCTCGCGAACAAATTTACATAGATTTCGCAGCTAGTAATGACACCTCTATATTTCTATGTATTTTGCGATGAACGCTTAGTACCTAATATATTTCTGAATACTTTGCAGCCCGTTTCATTATTTTTATCATGAATACCTACGTCCTTAAAAGTGGTTCGAGGCATAAATCAAACCTTCACAAAAATTTAAGGGCTTATATCTCAGAAAGTATCCAAGGCAAATGGAAATCAATGATGTCAATGAATTGAACAAAGATTTTTTAATCCGCCGCCCTCCCTACTGCGCCCTTCGTGATTGTATAAGGAACGCGGCACAAATGGGCGCGCTCAGTCAACTTCAGAATTACTTGGCTTGAGAAGTCTAATCGGGACTTACCGCTTATAATAATATCGGGAAATAAATGTTTAATGATACCTTAGAATGCCCTCTGTGCGTATAAAGCAAAAAAGACGATATGCAAGGTCAGTGTGACTTAAAAAGTGAAAACTATTCATAATGTTGAAGTATTTGTCCAATAACTACAAGCAGCAAAGGCTAGAACCTACAGACTGAAGTTTAAAGAGCACCCAGTCGAGGCAAAATGCTCCGCTAGCACTAGAGCGCGTGCGATCGCCGCGGTTACGCCGTCTTTTATATTGCTAACATATTAAAAAAAAAAAAACTGCAGAAGATTTATACATTCTCATTATTATCACACCCAGTTGTTTAAAAACATTGCAGAAAAACATCGCACAATAATTTGTGCGATATTTTTCAGATTCCTTAAAGTCTAAGATACTCTGAATACTCTACTTACTATAAGTGCATCAGCTCTTTACTTTGACACTTTTACTAACTACCTTATTATAATAAAAATTATTAATTTCAGGCTTACCATAAAATCGGAAGGGTTAAAAAGTCAAATAAAAAACCCTCTAAATTAATTAAGAACTTTGTATAAACCACTTGGAGTAACTTTAAGTCTACGGGTTTTGATACCACTATATCTATTTTTTTATTTTTTTTATTTTTTTATTTGAGACACTAACAGGATACATGATACTCTGATAATAAACATTATAGTGAAAACTATTATGCCCATTATCCCAATTACAATCTTCGGCACGCTCTAGTAACATGTATTTTTGCAATTAAGTATATTTTACATGTACATTTATGTGTATTGTATATTAAGTGTTTAAATGTAGTGAGATTACTATTTAATGAATGATTGATTTAATGGATCTATAGGTTCAGGTCAACGTTTAGAAAATGGATGTTTTGTATGAGTGAGTTTTTGAACGAAGATAAGGTATCTGCAAGAATATCAGCATCAATGTTAGGGTCAGCACAATACAAATCATATGTGCGACACAACCTTGTGATGGGAGAAAAGTAACCGACATTATTAGTGTGCTGGCTTATTCTAAAGAACTCCATGCAGGAACTCCATGAACTCGTCAGGGTGCAATTTTATGCATGACCCCTTAGTTGATATATTCCCCATTTCGGTATCTAATTGTCAATTACCCCCACCATAACTGTAACCACACCTCCGTTTAAAAATTAATTTGTTTAATAAAATAAGTAATGAATAGTTAGTTTGCATCCATTTTTATGAAAATACAGTGGTATCTAAACCGGTTGACGTAAAGTTACTCCAAGTGGTTTATACAAAGTTATTTATTAATTGAAATTAATCATTATGTCCAACTACGAAGTTAACTATAGTTAAGCTACAAACATCAAAAATAATCCTTTTAATCATTACGCGGCATTCCCTATTTATTCCTCGTAACTACATATATTTAAAGGTTTTAGGTCACCAAATGTTCATATTTCGATGTTTCGTGCACCAACGAAGTCAGTGGCGTGCCTCCGAATCGGATCACTTCGCATGAACGAGCGGCTTCGTTTCACGTAAGTGAATACGTCGTGGTTTGGATGAAGGGGGAAATTGATTCATTGCATTAATCGACATTTGAATTAATAAAGGGTGTACCCAGAATCAACATTTAAATATAAAATTACTATATCTTAAATTAGTTAACAGGTAACAACGCCTTGAGGCAACGATGAATACATTCAAATTCAAATATTTTACACAAACAAGATTCCTTTTATTATTCTGGTCTGCGGCATTAATTAATTAAAATGTTTCATTAAAAGGTTTCTGTTATCGTTCCAGGACTACAGGACGTTTTGAAGATGTACCGTAAAATGGGATTGCTTTGACTTTAAGCGTAACTTTGACATCTTTTGGGGCTATCTTAATAGAGCATCAAAATACGGTTTAAACGTATGCGGAACGAGCCCGCGTGACAAAGTCATGTGTAAAAAAGACTCAACTAATCCTGCCCATGATTTTGGTGTGTTTGATATTATTATGTTAAATATTTTTTTAATAAAAATTTCGAATTGACTGTCAAAACTCATTGTTTTTAATTTAATTTCCCGTATAATTCTTTAAGTATTAATTTTTTTTTTACCAAAATGATGTCAAAGTAACCTTTACGCTTTACATCTTCGACTTAAGTTGCATTTCAATGCTTTGAGGTAACTTTAAAAAAGATATATATATAAAATTGTGGGTGGCTAGTGGTGCATAATATTTTAATGAATTTGATAGCCAAAAGACACACTATACTTTTGGAACAAAAAACAGTTATTTTTGGCTAATTTAAAAAAGTAACCACCAAAAAAAAGCCCAAGGATGTGCAAAGCAGTCCCTTTTTACGGTAGTTTAAATTTACAAAAACAATTTAAACACTGAAGGCATATTTTTTCCATATAGCTAACAACATGCCTGATATTGCACGCAAACGTTTGAAACCACTGGTTAGAAAAAATAAAGGCATATGTATCAATCGCACACTTTGGCAGACGTTGTTCAACCAGTAGTTTGCCGCAATCAAGAGTGAACGTTCATGGTAACAATTATTAAAAAAAAAAAACATTTAAAAATAATATTGCAACGTCACCAAAATCGAAAACAATCTCAAAATATACTATATACAATTATCATTCGAGTCTATAGACCCCATCTACGTCAATTACTGCTTCACTGCTGAGGTCCTGCTAGCCTAGCCAACAAAATTCGAAGATGGACAGTTTCCTGACTAACAACCCACTCCCACCATACCTTTTAACTAATCGAAAAAATCGATGAGATCGCAAAACGACTCAACAGCTTTCCACCTTTTCTCGATGTGGTACATCATAAGGTTTTCAATGCAAATTTTAATTTTCTAACACTACAAACAATTAATAATTATGACAAATACTCTATTAATGTTTCGAATTGTTCAATGAACCGTCAGCAAATATGAAGGAAGTAATTATTGTCACTATTTTTCGTGGGCTAAGTCTACAATATTTTTATTGTATTAATATTCTAATAGTATATGTTATTTTATGTTTTAAAATATTTTGATATTTTATTTCATTAAAAAAGTTTATGTACTAGATGTAACATGTATTTTTTTACAACAAAAAATATATTATATTTCTTAAAAAAAACGTTGGATAATAATGCGTTAACCTAATTATTTGGATGCTTGTTGTAAATAAAGAAATAAAATGTGACATACATTGAGTAATCTGTAGAAATTTGATATCAAAACTGTACAGATTTTTTTTTTGTTGTGTGTTTCTATTTTTTGGCCCACTCTGTATATGATCATTTTTCACGAAAAATTTATGAAAAATCAAAGATCTTGAAACTCAAACACTCACACATTCATTGAGTGTAGAAAGTCACGCGCGTAGAGGAGAGCAATCTCGCACAAAGCGTGTTGCGGAAAAACAAGTGCTGAGAAGACATCGGCGCCAGTAATGATCTGGGCCGACCCAGCTGCGAGATCTGGTTGTGCAGGGAATAAACTCAATTTAAGAAGAAAATGTAATAATTGGATTCTTACAAGTAATGATGTGCCCACCCCCTCTGAAAAGAAAATAAATCTTAGATTTTCTGTTGGTTATAAACTGCTAATACAGTTTTGTAAGATGCCGATAATAATAAAAAATGAATAAATAAATAATAAAAAAAATAAAAATAAATGTTTTATACCTACTCATACGAACAAGAGACAGCATATTCAATACAATATACCCTGTTTATTGATGATACAGTTTTAATCATTCATTCTGAATAAGTTTATTTTTAAAGTTATACTTTCTTAGGCGCGCTTAGACTTAAACGTAAACATTTTTGAATGCAACCAAATGCACGCGCACGGAATATTTTCACACCATGAATTTTTTCACATACAAATCACCAATCAAAAGCTAAGTTATGACATCTTACCAATAGCAATTGTTGTAAGTGACGACATTAAGTTGTTTGAAAATTATGTTATGAAAATTGCAGATGTTCCATAGCCATGTTAGAATTTGAAGATGTTATATCGTACCTATCAATAAAGTTAAAATACTCAAACTGCACCTGAAAAATAAAGTTCTGTGATCGAATCATCATTACTTTTTTTTTTTCAAAAGTACAAAGTCTTACTATCTTTATAAGTATCTGATTATTTTATGCATTTAATTAGTGTGAATTATTATGGAATAATAATACTATAAGTGTTATACTAATTTATCGACAAGCTACAAGGCTTTATTGAAATCATACAGACATATATTTGACTTCATCGGGAATCGAACCGGAACCTCGGTACGAGAAGCTAGTGTCATGCCCATTGGAATATAAGGGTTCTGTTCTACGACCTGTGTTCTTTTGTAAATTCTGGACTATGTTCTGAGAAATGGTAACTTCACAAATAAAATATGCTATGTTTAAAATTAATATTCCTAAATTAATCTACCGTTTCATTATCCTGTTACTCAAAAGGTTCACTCCTAGGAATAGAGCTGAGCACACTAGTAATTAGAGCAAGATTCGTTCTCAAGAATTAATTTTACATATTTTAATAATTTATATTCACATTTCAAGAAATTCATAAGAGCTGTTAGGTTTCTCAAAAGGTAACGAGGACAGTCATTCTGAATAGTTTTTTTTTCTCGTAATCTTTGAAGCAGTTAATCAAAGCTTTGAATCAATTTATTCTAAAATTAAAATTATAAATATAATAAATAATATTGTACTTTATTTTCACCACTTATTTATTGAAAATATCAACATGTTTCAGAGCCAATGGTCGTTTTGTTAAAATTATTAAGTTAAACCTCAATTCAATTAGTTAGGATGCCAGCCACTAAATGAAATAACCGGTTATGCAATAAATTAAATCGTGTAAATAAGTTTTTCAAAATATTTCCTCTTTCGAGGGCTCTTTTCGAGACTTATATTTATTGACACAATAAATATATGGATATGAACTATTATGAATATTCAATGATAAGCTTTGGTGGCTAATTCTAATTAATAATTAAAAGAATAGACTGAAAATTTATGCTAAAAAATTCATGAGTATTGTTATGAGTGACACTTTGTAAAAAAGTTTGTTTTCTGATAATTCAGATAATACCTGTATGACCAATATAAAAATAACGTGGAACTTTGAACCTTGGGTTCATCAAACATGGAATGCGTGCCAGATATTTTTTTTATTATTTTCAAACTAAGTTAATCGCTGGTTATATGAAAATAGATTTAACTTTCCGATCTCCTAGAATAAGGCTCGATCAACAGACCACTGAATCACGGTTGACAGGAAAATGATATCCTTAAGATTTCAGAATTGCAGAAAACTCCAATTTACATAACTTTGTTTATTTATTGGTTTGGAAATATAACAAAAATAAGTTAGTGATGTATGTAAATATATAAGAGTGTACATAGAAAGTATTGAGCATGTTAGCTTACGTACTAGCATATTTTACACAGATAATTTTTTTTTTTTTTTAAATAGAGATGCGAACACGGAATACGTGTCACATCAATATTCTTACTATTTTCAAACTAAGCTAAACGCTTGTGCTATGAAAATAGGACTAACTTGCTAGTCTGGGCTGAGATTCGAACCCGTGACCTTTGGATCACGAGGCGAGTGTCCTAACCACAAGACCAAAAACCTACTCAATTATTTTGAAAAATACAATTAATAAAAAATAAAATCCGAAAGTAGTAATAAAAGTACATATAATAGTACATAAGACAATGTATTAAGATAAGTAAAACTTTATTTGTACCTTGAATCGCAGAGTGTTATTAATTCAATGTTGTGACGCAGAATAATGTTCACTTTTAATCTTAGATGGTAAAGATAAGATAGATGTCAATGTCGGTGAACAAATCTTTGTAACTTTGGCACATTCCTACTATGGGCGAGCAATATCATCTCAAAAATATTTTATAGTCATAAAATGAATATTTTTCTTATAGTTGACCCAAAAAACATAATCGATTTTGCAATTAACAGGTATAATTTGTTATAAAGACATTCATTTAATATTTTTTTTACATTATATAAGTTGAAATTATAAATAATAGATGGAGTTCACACACAATATTTTACGCGCTTTTTTAATATACGCACGCGCAATATTCAAAGCGCAGCTCTGAGATAATAATGTTTTTAAAAATTTTGATTAATTTACTTCAATTAGAGCAAGTTGTCTTAAAATATATAAAATGATAAAAATTACAATATTATGTCTTGATTATGTATTTCGCGTAGCGTAAGAGTATAATAAATGGCTTAATAAATTATTCAGAACACAGAAAACCTTTTTTTGTAATTCAATTTTAGAACGTAATGCTTTTTGAGATAGATCTTAAAACATAAAACAATCATATTTTAAAATGCATTATTAATTATCAACATACATTATAAATCTGAAAAAATATATATTCAGAACTAAGGTATGTAGAAAGCCTTAGGCGAATATAAATTCGTGTGATACAAGCAATTTCGAGATTAATTATACACCTAGTTTATATTGCTGCAATGTACACCGGGAGAACTCCGAGATATAAATTTTAATCAAACTGCTTAATTTCCTTATGCAACATGTTGGAAATTGGGAGAACGTGATTGAAATTCATGGAATAGTATTTCATTTCAAATACGTTCATAGCATACAAGTTTTGATTCAAGCCATGCGTTTTCGTTACATTTATTCAGTTCGATTAAAATAATCAAAATAACGGAAAAATAAAAGCAACGCGACATATTTCTGAAAGTCGCAAATTGTATTACTTTTATATACAGGATTCATATTTTTATTCTCGTTTATTTGTTGAGAAATCTTGTGATTGTGTATGCAATTAATTTAGTGAGTAAAGTCTTGACAAAAAGACATCCAATATGTAATGAGAAAGGCATATGCATATGCACTTAAAGATAAGCACCGGATTGAACAAGATACACACATGGCAAACAGTATGAACAAAGTTCTTAAATATGAAAAAAGAGGTAATTGAATTATTAACAAGATAGTCTTGTAATGAAATGAATTCCACACCATCTGAATCCCTTGTAATATCACTTTCGAACAAAACTATAAAACCCTCTAGAACACATTACAGCACTCTAAGATTATTTACAATATTCGAAAAACGCCCGAAATAGCCTGGAAGCGACGGGAACCTTCTCGCAAACAGTGGAAATGAAAAGAATGTTCTCGAGGATTCGAAAAACCAACGTATAAAATGTTACTTTGACGATTCTACCGTAGCAAAAATAGTGTTACCGTCGCGCGTTGCATACCAAACGACAGATAATTAAATGGAGTACCTACTTTTGTGCGATAGTGAACAGAATTCACTCGAAAGTGTCAAGTACCCAACAATTATAAAGTGTTCAGAGACGAGTGATAAATTTTGAATTGGAGATTGATTTTGAATAATAATTCGCGTCTAGTTACTTTGACAATTTATTAAAATAATTAATCAATAATTAATAAATCGTTAAATAATTTCCAGTGTTTTCATTTGTCACCCACAGCCACGTCCTGTGACAGTATTATAAAATTGTAGATTCTTCTGATTAATGACCTTCCGGTTACTACACACCTTCTGCTGTGCATGTAAGATATTCAAAATAGGATTATTGCCTCAATAATTTTTAAACTATCGTTTGCATTTATTTCCATTTTTTTCCTGCATCTCGCATGATACTTTTATATTTTTACTCCCTTTCTTTTAACTCGTAGCGTCTGTTTGTCTGCCGAAAAAACTTGTGTTAATTTTTAATCCTTTTCCTGTGATCCAATCGAGCTGAAACTTTGCAGGCCGACTCGTGGCAACGATAAAAATGATTTAATAAATTTTCGTTACAAAAAATAAATTATAGTATAATTTTGGATTTTTCGAAATTTTAACGGTTTTTTCAAGTTGGAAACCATACAAATGAAAAAGGAAACCGACGCGTGGAAAAAGCGCGAAACCTGTTTTGACTAGTCTGACTGGAGCCGTGGGTCCGATCAGATGGTTTCGCTGACGCCGTGCCCCCCTATACCAATTATTACGTTTTCAATATTCAATAAGTTTTAAGGATAATAATATACACGGAATACATTTTCCACGTGAATTAAAAGCAAAAGGAATATGTTGATGGAATATCAAATTGGAAACAATACAAATGAGAAAGAGAGTATAATAAAATCTTGGTTTTTATGGGTTAGTTTTTATACTCTTGATTTTTACTGTATGTTCTATAAATATTCGATGTCGATCTAAGAGGATAAATTGTGATAAAAGCTACCTACTTCAGAACAGATATTTCTACATATATAGCGTGGTTGGTAGTAGCCGAGAGGCTTGTTATATATTATCCTTATTTATTTGTATTATGTGTATGTATCAAGCAATCAAATGTCTATTCTCGTCCAATAAACGCCGATTCATCGGCAATGGAATGGAATGAAAGAAATGGAATTAAGGTGGCTTGGATATGTTTTAAGGATCCCGAAAATGTGCCTACCAAGACGCTTCTTCTTGGCAACTTCGAAAATGTCAAGTGGATAGATGATGGGTTGCCCTAGATTAAGCTAGAATAATCAACAAATTTATTAAAAACTAGCTGAAACCCGTCAAAAATGACGTACACGTCAGTTGATAAAGAATGAGTATTTTTTTTTAAATAAAAAATAAAAATAAGTTACGGACGTTACAGTCAGTTACAGTCAGTTACAGACAGACAAACAAAATTTTTTTAATTTTTTGGATAATAACAAGAATTTTGTCGCATGGGATTTTCGTCGTGGATTTTTATAGTTGGACCAAAAGTTCACGGTACATTTGTCGTTAGACCAAATGTCCGTGGACCTTTTGTGTGTTCACCAAAATTTAGTGGGCCTTTTATTGTGGGATCAAATGTCTGTACACTTTTTGTCTTTGTACAAATTTTTGTGGACGTTGGATCAAATTTTCGTTGATTTTTTGTGATCAATTATTTGTGGACCTTTTGTTCGTTGGGTATTTTGTCGTTGGAACCATTAAATTAAAAGTAAATTTTCTTTTTTAAAAATAATTATCTGTTAAATTTGTTTTCATGTTAGTAGGTACTTCATTATTATTTATTTTCCATATATAATTTTTATAATTTGAACGTCGATACTTCGATTTTTGAATTTAATTTGTTGGTATACAATTGTATCCTGACGAAGGGACCGTGGGTTCTGAAACATGTCGATATGTTTCAATACACAATTGGTGAAAACAAAGTTCGTTCTTATTTTTTACTCCCTTTATATTCGTGGCGTCTGCTTATCTTCTTGTCTGACGAAAAAAATTTGGGTCCATTTTTATCCCCTTTCCCGTAATCCAATCGAGATGAAACTTTGCAAGCAGACTCGTGGCGACGATCAAGAAGATCTATCAAATTTTCGTCAAAAAAAAAAAAAAATTTTTTGGATTTTTCAAATTTTGAATGGTTTTTTCATACAACATATTAAGTTGTATGAAAATATTTCAACGCGTCCGGTAGACGAGAAACCTGATTATAGTATAATTTTGGATTTTTGGAAATTTCTCATTACTCCCTTTTGTCCAACTCGTAGGTTAAGCGAAAAAAAAAATGTAAATGAGAAAGGGAGTATTTATAGTTACTTTTTTATACTAATAATTTCACCACAAAAGTATTTTGCTGTTTTTGAAGAAATAATAAATAAATTTACTTATCCAGATTATATATTATATAAAACATTATAGTAACGTAGGTACGCTATATTGTTCAGGTCAGGACACGGATCCTGAAAAGCCTAAATTTTTGTTATTAATGTCTCCATACAACATCGCATCAGCTTAAAAGCATCGCATGTTAATATATTAAAAACCTTCCGTGGATCATGCTGCATATTTAAAGCGGCGGAATTTTACACGACGTTGAAGATGATGGATGATATTTGGCTGTCCACAATATTCTTTATCTCCCGCCAGGATAAACTTCTCCATTTAATCTTTTAGGTGTGCGGGTCATGATAAATTACTAAACCTTATAAATGTTTAAATTTACCACCATGGCCGTCCACCTCCTCCGAGCGACGGTTGAATTGAAACCGAAATACTGGAAAATCATTGCGGTGAAAGCGAATTAAAATCTACATTAATGGAATAATGAAATTGTCGCGTCATGCAAACAAATTTGTGATGAAAGTAAACGACAATGCGCCCTGTAAAAATTGAAGATCTTCATTAATTCTTACCGGCATTACAGCCTTCGTACCGAGGTTTCGGGGGTGGGAGAGCTCGAATCAAGCTACCCTTATGCACCAAGAGAACATATTTAAAAACACTAATGACGGTAACCTCTCTGTTAAACATTCATTCAAAAGCTCTACGGACATGCCTGCTTCATCAAATTTTAGTCAAATTCAGCTTGATAGTTTGTACGTTTTTATATAATTACAAATTAATTATAATTTATTTTTTATATAACTTTTTGGTAAGTATTGTTTTATTTTTAGTATCAACCTTAATGAGTAAGTATTGTAAGTCCTCTCTAGACAAATATTCAACTTGCGAACTTTCAAAGATATGAATATCATTGTTCTCATTGTTCGGTAATAAATTTAATTAAATAAGTGCGAAATTCAAAACTTTATTCAGAAAAAAAAATCAATTGGAATTAAAATTTTGACGGCAGCACGCAAGGTCACATTGTGTCTCTGTCGTTTGACGGCGGGCAGCACCCACACTTTCAATAATGTTTACAGTAGTCACGTGCAGTTTTCCTTAAAAAGTGTGCTTGATCTTCATTTCATTAATTTACTATGAGATTTATTTAAAAATGTGGTGGTGACTATTACAGTAAATGCTGGATATTTAAAATATCTTTGTTCGACTTAAAAACAAATTCGACTTGCAAACAATTTTCTTTAAACAAAACTCGTGGCGTCTGCTTGCTTGCTTGCCGGCTTGCCGTCAAAAAAAACTTTGGATCGATTTTTGACCCATTTCCCGTGATCCAATCGAGCTGAAAATCAAATTTTCGTTAAAAAAATAAATAATTATAGTATAATTTCGGATTTTTAGAAATTTTATTGGTTTTTTCAAATTGGAATCATTAGAAAAGTTTGATTAGCAACGGCGTCCCGATAACGTCGCGGAATATTTTCTAAATTCGAATTACTCCGTCGGTATACATAATAGGTACTTCACTACGAATGTTGAAAATTTAAATTGACTGACAAATGTTTTTAGAATTTAATCTTCAAAGCATGAAGTGTCTTATCAAAGCTCAAAACATCTGACATTTTAGAAATATATTAAATTACTGTAAGTTTAGTGTTATGTTATATGTTTTAATTCGTCGTTAATTGTTGTTATATTTTACAAAGAAAGGGAGTATAATGAAAACTTGGTTTTTATGGTTTACTTTTTTAATCTTGCTAACATTTGGAATGACACTGCCAATATTATAAATTCTATATAAACTGCTTTATAACGGTAATTTCAAATACCCTACATTTTTAATTTAAATTGGTGTAATAAGAAAATTTAATCGACTTTAATTTTTTTTTTAAATTTCAGTAATAATTGTCAGCCAAACCTGGTATTAATTTGCAATAACTGTTAAACTCATCTTAATAAATTGTGTTTTCTTATCAACTGACATAATTTTGGTTTTAATTTCACAGTATACCCATGCAACCACACAGCCAATTATATTTACATGCTTGTATAATTAATAATTATATTTTTCATACTTAAAAAATAATATTAAGGACCCACATTCTTACTGTTCTGCTACTAGCTGGTCGGTGGCGAATAGAAATTGGTTCCGATTTGCGCCCTAGTATGACGGGCGGCATATTGGATGGATCTTAATTGAAATTTTAATTATAAATCCAGTTTCTAAGCTCGCAATCTTATCTCACACTAAAGTAATAAAGTTATTACATCTTATCACACTCCAACGTTTAAACCAACAATGTGTATTATGGGATATATTGTAAACAATATTTTTTCATTATTTAAGAATAAATTGTTAAGTAAAATTAAAAAATAAATTGATCGATGATTTCGCGAATATAGGTAAGACACCGCGAGATTTATTTGAAATATAAATGTTTGGGGTGGAAATACGGTCATTAAGGAACTTGAGTGGAAAATTTTTGATCGATAGAGTGAGGAATGAACAAATTAGAAGTTAGTGTGATGCTGGCTATAGTGGGGCAGATAGAATAAACAAAGTAGTGCTAAGATGGTTTGGTCATGTTGAACGTATGAGCGAGTTAATGATGGTTAAGAAAACATATGAGGCGAGTGCTGAAGGCAAAGTGAGTAGAGGGCGTTCGCGAAAGACCTGGCGTGATCAGATATTATAAGTATTGGAGGATGGCCCTGTTGAGAGCCTCGACAACCGTAGAGCATGCATAAGAAGACAGTATGAATGTTGCCGAAGCAAAAGTAGAATGCCAGGATAGAAAAATATGGCGTTCTATTCTATCTATCTACCCCTGTAGGAACGGCGTGATGGTTAGTTATAAACATTTAAAAAATCTATATGTAATAACTCATTACAAGATTGTACGAAAACTATTTTACTTTAATGTAATTCTTTTTTTAAACATCCAAACGAATTCTCTGTATACCTACAGGCGCAGTATACCCAGAACAGTAGTTTATCTCCGGCCTGTCGGCGAGTTGTGTTGACGCTAGGGTTGTCACTTTATTTTTACGTCTGAGATTCCGACGCATAAGGTAGACACGAAACCCGAAAATTTCTGTAATTAGTGTACCTAGTTTCTGCACTTAAATTGCAAGAACGCTGATTAAAATCAACGTAGACTTTTAAAAACTCAGTCTTTGTGATAATCAACACATCTTTTCAGTAAAGCACCACAAACATAAAAAAAGGCATTTTTTTCAGGAAGCGCATTTTTTTCTAAAGCGGCGGCTGCGAGCGCGAATGGCACCGAAGGCACGGCCCTTACTGCCGCCGCCTTGTGCCCCCATATTCTATGTCAATGTGTGCGTCACAGTGCGTGCGCACACGGCGCCGGCACTCACACATTCTAATGGGTAGCGGCCAGTTTGTATGAAGACGTATTACTGTTCTTAGTATACTGTGATACAGGGTTATTTGGAAAACAATAATATTATTTTATTTAACTTGTATTGAAATTAATGAATTTTTCTTAAACGATATATATTATTGTAACGATAATTCAACGTTTTGTAAAAAATTAGTCATAATATATTAAATAAGTAATTATATATTGAAAAAAATGTGAAATCTTTGATATTGCATTACTAAAAACTATTGATATTAGGTCATGGCTGCTGAAAATTTTCGAATCATTATCAATATAAGAATATAGTCCTACGAGGTTTTTAATGTTTTCCAAATCACTCTGTATAATAAATAAATATTTTATCAAAATATAACTTTTTTGCTTCTATAAATTATTTAATATTAACGTTAATTTATTAAGGTCAAGTCAATGTAAACTAAATATTGTTATTATTTTATTTTACATGAATGCAAGATTAACTTTTTATTTTAATTGCTTACCCTATTCCTTTAATTTTGATTGAATTGTTTTTAAATATTTGTGTTGCGATAAATAAAGCCTTTTATTTTAGTACTAGTCATTGTTTTTTCAAAATTAAATACTATAAATCAAATAATAAGTATTCTTCTTTAATAACTGCAAATTGACTTCGTGGTAACATTACTTATATTAATAATAAGAAAAAACTTTCTATACAGTATTACAAATTTACTAATTTTCGTTAACGTGTTTTGGGACCAATAGCCCTTTCAACAGGATACAAGGTATACTAAAAATTAAAATTCCAAATTTACAAAAAGCGAAACCCACATTAACAAAAACAAATTTCGACAAATAGTTAAGAGATACAAACCTTCTGGTATCGAATTCAATTATTATCAAACACATAGGAAGCGGGTACCTACGTAGATTGAATTAATCACGCCTAGCGTAAGCTTTAGCTGATTTATTTTATTCATATCCAGTTAAGTGACAGAGTATCAGATGATTATAAAATTAATTAAATGTATTTATTTAAAATTTAAATAATTTTACTTTATTTTGATCAAAATAAATATTTTAAATAATGTAAATTTTTTATGTAATTTAATTATACGATACTGTTCATTGTAGTTGATTATGATTATATTAAGTGGCAAGTATTTTTTTTACTAAGCTACAGCACAGTAGGGTACAATCACTGTAGCATAATAGGTCACAAAAATATTAAAACATATATACCTACACATATATAAGTATGCCATGTTATCTAGAAATAGATTCTATCTATCATATTGTAAAAGATATAAAATCGTTGTAATATATATATATATTTTAAATGCGTAGGTACATATGACTTATTAAAACGTACAAACGACGAAAATAATATTTATGTAAATTATTTTATTATGCTAAATATTGTGTAATCTCAGCAATAGCCGGACAAATATATAAATTTATTTATAATTATTATGATAAATCTTGAAATAACATAGATAGTATGTAGTTACAAAAATAAATGTTCCCTAATATATTTTTCATCATTAATTTATTATATGGAAATTGTGTTGTGCCAAAATTTTAATATAAGAACCATGTAGACAAACAAGAAGGCGGTTCGAATATAATATGTTTGGTGTACCCATGCGTGAGCAGCATATTTCAATATTACATATCTTTTCGTTTTGTGGAATTCTTGTATCCGTGAGTGACTCCTTGATCCCGCATGATGTATGATGGCTTCCACCCCAAACTCTCTCATGCATCATCCCTTTGTCACGACGATTGATGGACAGGGCTTTCAGATATTATTTATTCATTGTAATGACCTAACACGTTAACTTTCCAGTAAAATATCTCACGACGAGAGTAAATCAACGAATTCCACCAAATTAATAAATTATATTAATAATGTCGCCAAAAAATTATTTTTCTCTTTTTGAAGAAATTAAAATTTTGACAAACTTTAATTTTTATTTCTATATCGCACGTGGTTGCTATAAACAATTTCATTACCACCATCATAAGCTGGACAAGAATTTATTTATTTTCATATTACTTATAATTAGTGCCATACGCAGCTAATCTCTCAGTGTTCATTCTTCTTCTTCTTCAGCCTTCATCTCCCACTGCTGGATATAGGCCTCTTCCATACCCTTCCATTCTACTTTAGTTTTATTGAATATTATATTTATTTGTATCTGCATACGGTGCATATACCATTCAAAACAATAGTAAAAAACAAAGAGACATACTAATAGTGTAAACACTATAACGAAGTGCACACTAAACCAATTAAAATAATAATCGCAAATTAAAATAAACAAAAAATATTCATAGAAAATAAATTTAATAAAACACTTTATTATGATGTTAAAAATTAAAAAGTCAACAAATCTATTAGTGAAATAGTAAAATATCAGCAGATTTTATCATAATATAGAAAATATCATTGTCTTTATTGGATTTTTTTTTATCAAGTTGTGAAGATATCGTGCAATAAATCTACAAGATTGCACATGTACTACTCGAGTTTCTAGAGTAGCGGAAATTGTCATTTAAATGTTTAATATTATGTTAATAAAATTAATAATATTTAAATAAATAATTAAACTCAAGAAGAGTAAAACACCCTTTTATTCCATTCATTTTGAAAATAATCATAAATAATCTTTACAAAGTCACCGCCGATTTTATCAACAATATAATAAATGTATTGGGAAACAAACAATGCTTTTTGCATAAAACATGATGCCGGAACGCTTTCACAGTTAACATAATAAACCTTTACCCTATATTTAAAAGTTTACAACACGAAATGTGACAATTACAGTTTTGTAATTGTAACAGTTCATGTTTGCGATTTAAAAATCTAATTCTTTGTTTTATCTAATTCTTAGTTTATTTTTTTTTATATTTTGGAAACACTATAAATAATATATTAGGTCCTTACATATGAAATTGGCGTTTAGTATGGGAGGAACATAAAGCCGATTTTTTTTATTATAATATATTTATTTAATCAAAGTATGTACCATTGCTATCTATGCACTTTTGCCATCTCATAGGTAGTTCATCGATCCCTTTACTAAAAAAAACCATTCGGACGGGAATCAATAAAATCTTTGAAGGCGGTTTGGACTGCCTCATCGGAGTTGAATTTTTTCCTTTGCAAGAAGTTATCCAAATTTCGAAAAAAATGGTAATCTGTTGGGGCAAGGTCCGGAGAGTACGGTGGATGTCTTAGACATTCCAATTGAAGCTCCTCTAATTTGGTAGCCGTCTTTTGTGCAGTGTGTGGTCTAGCGTTATCATGAAGCAGCAGTGGCTTAGAGCGATTAACCAGCCTCGGTTGTTTAGCAGCTAGCTTTTCCATCACGGTTTGCAGTTGCTAACAAAAGACATCTGCCGTAATCTTCTGGCCAGATTTAAGAAAGCTTTAGTGAACGACACCAGCACTAGTCCACCAAACGCTCACAGGTAACTTTTTTGGAGTCAATTTTCGCTTGGGACATGGTTTGGCTGGTTCGGCAGGGTTCAACCATTGCGATGAGCGCTTCCGATTATCGTACAGGATCCACTTTTCATCACAGGTAATGATTCGATTTAAAATCCTTTCATTATTGTGCCGGTTGAGTAATGCAACGCAGCAGTCAACGCGCGTTTGTTGATTTGCTTCACTCAATTCGTGAGGTACCCACCATTCAAGCTTTTTCACCTTATCAATTCGCTTCAAGTGGATTAAAACAGTTTTATCACTAACACCGCAGCCTGCAGCTAACTCGGATGTGGTTTGCGATGGATCCGCTTCCACAATAGCCTTCAATTCTTCATTATCAACTTTGGTCTCCGGCCGTCCACGGGGCTTGTTCTGCAGGTCGAAATTTCCAGAACGAAAACGTTGGAACCAAAAACGCACTGTGTTTTCTTTTGCGGCACCGTCGCCATACACATCATTAATCCTTCGAGCCGTTTCTGCAGCACTGGTGCCACGGTGGAACTCGTACTCGTAAATAACGCGATGTTTCAAGTTTTTCATTTTGTAAACTGAGTGACGCAAAGAAAAAAACAATTGAGGAAAAAACAATTGAATTATAATTTTCAAAACACAAATACATGAGTAAATAGCTGTATAAATTTGGATTTGGAATTCCTTACCAAAGAGAAGATATTTGAGATCAAATTTGCCAGTACAGCAAAACGCCGATTTCATATGTAAGGACCAAATAATTTAGGTTTAAAGTGTTTTCTTTCATATTTAATAAAACGCGTGTTTTGCACAAAAATACACTAACATCGATAGCAACCCATGTTAAAAAGATCATGTGGTTAATTTTTATAAATATTAATAACAAGGAAACAGTTTGTATAAACCTTTTTTGAATTATCAACCAATAAATAGTTGATTCGACAGGATATGATATATACTAATAATTGGAGCTAAAGACATTAAAAAAAAAGAAAAAAATATACAGGAGTTGAATAAATAACGAAAAACAAATGCGAAGACAAATTTAGAAGGTAACAATTTGCAAAATAGATTTGATTATTTATATTATTTTATTTGCTTTAGAATTAATTCTAATTTATAAAATTAAACCTTGAAGTATTTTGATAATTCAATAAATACTGGTAAGAAAAAAGTATTTTTATTAATAATATAAATTATGCTACCACAAAAACATTTTGCAATTAAAGAAGATTTGAAGAAATTTTTAAACAATTTGTTTGTGTTTTCAAATTACTTAACTTCTTTCGTCTTGTTTTGGTAGCACAAACATTTATCGTAATTATTCTTGCTTATTACGCTTAATTTGATAAGCTTATAAGAAAGTAGCGGGGATATATCACGCGCCTAGCGTAATGCTCTGACGTGAGCGTCTGACAATGTGGTGTTAGTTTGGAGATGATACGACAGGTGCCACACTGTGCTACCCGTTAAGTTCTATGAATACTTGACTATGATGGCTTTCATAGATACATTTCGAAGCATTCAAGCTATGGTCATTTTTTTAAATTATAGAATTCGCACGTACATGGATTTTGATTTAAAACATTATCGAGAAAGTTGAGGGAAGAACGTTGGGAATTTTAAATCGGTCAGTATGACTCTCCCCCCGGCCAGGATGACACCAAAAGTGTGAAGTTAATGACCCAAGTTTATTTGTATTCAATTTTGAATGGAGGCCTTTGACATTTCGGCAAAATAAATGATGCGACCGAGATATTAATCTTCCCTTGCTTAATTCAGATACAAGGGTTGGAATTCATTAGGCGTAAGTAATTGAAAACGGTTGTGGAAGTTATGATATACCATCATAAATAGAAACTCCATCATCAAAGTCAGTTTAGCAATACTAGAGGATTTTTTACATCGTTAATTATATGAATTTCATTAATAACTGTTTAATATACAACAAGATGTTTGCATTTTAATGTGGACATTTTTTGCATTACTGTGTAAGTAATGATGAACTTGTAGAAATCAAAAAAGGGTAATCCGTGATAATGAAATGACTTTCTATCTAAAATATTTCATCTTTGTTTCTTACTCCGATGGCTTTAAAGTACTTTTTAAACATTAAATAAGAAAAACAATCAATTTTATTACTGTATACCTATTTCAGCCACGATATTTCTATTTCTGCAAGAACAGTCCTATCTAGCTAGTGTAGCAAAGCGTCTTGGTAGCGTCATTGACGGATATTGTTGTATAGAGATATTTATGTTTTTTTATCGAATTTTATGCCCTATCATTATTTGCGTCATCCGGTAGCGATGATGGATACTTGTTTTTATGATTTATATGTTTCATAATATTCTGTCAGATATACAGACATACTTCAATATACTAATTAATATTCAACAATAATATAGGTATCTTATTAATTTTCCATGTAAATTAATAGAAAATCGGTCATTATTGAGAACATTTACGTAGAATTTATTTATTTCTTTAATAAACTCATGATTCTATACACTAAATGCGCGCGCCTGGAAAGTTTAATTATTTATTTTTATTTCATTTTTAGTTAAATTTTTTGAGTGATTAATGAAGTTATTATCTAAATATTCTTCCATGATGATTGGCATTGTTGGTTATGAAGTGCGGTATTCAAAAAAAATATAAGTAGAGTAAAGTTCATTTAAAAATAATTTTGCAAATAGCCTTTTTGATTTGCATTAAATCAACCCGGATATTGTGTAACTTAATAAATTGAAAATCATTAACAGATAATGAAATTTAAATAAGTAATTGTGGCAAATTGCGTTGTTTCGCCAAATATGTGAAATAAGTTAAAAATACATACATAAAACATGCAAAAACTTAAGAGATGTTTGACTGTTCTTTGGTGGAACCGGTGATTACAAAAGCCAGCCAATAAGGTCGTTAGCCCTGTTGATTACACCCAATAATTACTTCCATACATGATTTCTCACATAAAAAGCATAGCCCTTATGAGACATCTATAATTTAACTAAATTAATGTAGCTCCATAAAGCTTATAAATGCTAATTTTATGAAATGAGTACGTCAGAAGTCATGCATTATTGAAATCAAAATTGGTAAATTAAGTATAAATTACAGAAGTCTCACAGAGACGTAGCTATCTATTTATATATGAGAAAAGTGGATGAAAGTCTCTAATATGATGACTTAGGGCTTTCAACCTGTATGAGCTAGCTTAAATGATCACTCTACACAATGCAACGTTCAGCAATTCCATCGTAAAAACATCCAGACATTACCAAAATTTTGAAAGTTCTATATATCAAGAACATTTAATGTATTGCACTGGTCTCTGCTAGAGACATCAAATTGAATTTACTAATATGTGCTTTAAGCAATACAAAAATATGTTTTAAAAATTATAGGAAATAAATTTATTTAATTATACATAAAATTGGGGAAATTATATAAAACTCACTGATGAAATTATCGCCGTAGCAAATATGTTTATTATCCGCTGTGGCTGGTGTAATTCCCTAAGGTTCTGAGGTTTGATGCGATAGCTGTTGTTTTGACTGCGTGGTACAACTGGACTGCCATGTCATGAAAATGAAAATTCGATGGAAATAGAAGATTAATGCGACTGAGAAACCAAATAAAACAGAGCCTTATTCGAAAAAAAAAACATTACATTCTATGTCAACGAATCTAATTGATTGAAAATATTGATTTAGTTATTACGAAAAAATTAGTCAGAGGCTTGCAATGTGTACGCACAAATAAGCTATTCATTATTAGAAACAATTTAGTAAATATGTATAATTAAAAATATTAAATTTTTTATGTGGCATTTTAAGAACATAGTTCCTAACATATTTTAAACAAATAATATTAATCAATTAGAAAGATTAGCTGCAAATATCTTAGTCCGGAAAAACTATATTTAATAATTTTAATTAATTAAAAAATTATATTAACCGCTTGGAATAACTTTACGTCTGCCGGCTTCAATACCACTGTATCTTCATCAGTACGGACGCGTACTAACTCTCCATTACTTGTTTTATTATACAAATTAATTTTTGAATGGGAGCGCGGCTACAGTACATTAACATCAAAATAGGGAATATATCAAATAATGGGCTACTCATAAAATTTAACTAGTTATTTATTGTATTAGCTTTATTGTTCAGGCATTTCTTGATTTCTAATATTTCTATATTATCTAATTTAAGGCTTCTATATATACATGGAGAATCTCGACACCGCTTTCTTTTTTAAACGTATGACCTGTTTCTAAAAGCTGGTTCGAGAATTCAGAGAAGTTATTATTATTGATACATCTTAATTGTTTCTTTACTCTGAAATTAAAATAACGTGCCGTTTTACCTATACGTTTTAAAATGCAGAACAGTAATTAAATAAGAAAGAAAGGAAGAATATAATTTAATTTAAGAATACAGTATTTTTTTGTAACGAAGACATTTAGGATTTAACTTAAATGGATTGATTTATCCTGGCGCCACCTTGTGTAATAAATTTAAAGATTTTAGGGGATCCTTTTCAATATGAAGTTAAGATACAATGCATACAAATTCACATAGATGAACTTAACCCATGCATTATAATGAAAAGAAAGGGGGTTGGTTCACAACCGAAGAATATCACTCCTCGCATATTTTTAAGATAATTTTATACCGCAGTTAAAGTATTTATTCTTACATTATGAAATCCCCTTCGAAAAAATTCATTTTGTTATAAAGAAGGTTTTTTTAATTTTATAAAATTTTGTTCCCAACCGAGTCATTTAAGTAAAACCATCTTATAATGAATTTATTTAATTTGACCTTTTCATACTTTTTTAAAACTTACGACACCGGATCAATAAATTTCATACCTCGGTGTTAACCATAGAACAAGTAAAAGAAAAAATATTCGAATTTTCTGGCTTCATATAGCATATCAAAATATATTATAAGAAAAAAATGGATTTGCTTTCAAGAAATAATAGTCATACGCATATTATTTAAATGACGGAAGATGGATCTTTTAACGATGTCATATCAGCGGAAAAATAATGTAATGTCAGGTTTTATGACAAAATGAGTGACTTATTATCTAGGAAGCAAAGTTTATTGGGATGAATGGAATAATAGGTTATGGCTATTAAATCAGTTATTTTGCAATAATTATTGAAATTATTTTCACAGATATTTCGTTAAATTTTTGCTTCTTGGTAAGAATTTTTTATTTAGAATATTCAGTGTAATCGTGTAAATTAAATGTTATTAGCAGAAGCCAACTGGTAAATATTTTTCATCGAATCAAAAAAAATTTCAGGCGCTGAAAATCGATTCCCGTATACCTAAAAATAAAGCTAGTGAGCTGTTATCTTTCTATTTTACTAAAAAATGTGGTGACAAATTATCTTTAAAATACGAGTACATCTCGAATAATTCAGCGTATTTTTTTATGTTCTAATTAAGTGCTGTATTTTTTATATCAATATTTATGTATTTTAAACATTGATTAACTAAACCTAAATAGTTACCCCTCTTGATCTTTGGAAAAAACTTGAATTAAAAAAGAGTTTAAATATTGTAAAATGATTGGAATTATTATAAAGTGGTAGTTGTAGACAGCTATTCTCACTAGGTGATCGGGGTTCGGTTCTTCATCAGAAAGATTTTTTTAAAATTTTTTTTTTGTGCGAGGACACTGTGATAAATTTCATATTTTATTGATAAAATAATTATATTTTCTGAGAATACCAACTATGTCATGACTTGATCGTATCCTAAGAAAAATGTTGAATATAAATAATTTGCACTAATTTATTGGTTATACCTACTGTCAGATTATAACTGAAGATATAAGGCTATCTGTTAAGATAAGGCTCTATCTGTCTTGCGTTGTCATGTGTGCATTGCATATTTTAAATTCATAATTTTTTCTTTAAATTCTTTAATTCTAAAATTCATTAGTTCTAATGCTACTATAATAACTAGTTATCGTTATAGTTATAGTTCAAATATCACAAAAACTTGTATTTATCATCGATTTGGATGAATGATTTAACTAGATAATTTTTACAAATAAAATAATTGCAGTCTATTTGAGTCTATCTATGCTTTTATCTATCTATATGAGGAGTCTATCTATGCTCAACATAGAGCTCTCTAGTGAGACAGGCATAGTAAAATCAAACCTTACCAATGTATATAAGTAAAGCAATGAAATAAATAAAAAAAAATTAAATTCATTTAATTCATATTGGTTTAAGTCCATTTTTTGTAATTGTACATTTTTTTCTATAAGCTTAGTAACCTGCACCATATATTGTATTAATCTAACATCACATAGTATATCACATATGGATTGATGTAAAAAATACTGCACTCATGTAAAATCATTCACAAATTCATTTAAATTAAATTACAACCAGATAGATATTTTTAACTCGACTATTTGGTGCATTAAACGAAAAATAATTTCACAAATTAGTTCACTCAATTTATGTTGCCATATACTCCCATCCTTCGTTCCTTCATACTAATCCTACGTCCCATTCCACACTTCCCACCTTCTTCTAACATATTTTGAAATGAAAAATTATCTCAAATTGTCAGTGAACGTTTGTGACTGGCATATTTTACTATTTTTTTTTATCTTATGAATATTAATTTTAAGATTTTCTGTTAACTTTTCTTAAAAATAAAAAAATAATAAAAATATGCAGCGCATTCACACAAAGGTTAACAAAAAATCCACATTATTTTTCTGAACCAGAAAAACAAATGACATGCAGGGCTGTTATGATGCGTGTGTTTTAAATGTGTATATAACGCGTTTTTTGAAAGGGTTTCTACTATAGTACATTAATCTATCTGCATATAAGACGGTGCTTACGTCATGATTTATGTAGTACCGAGCGAAAGTTCACTGATCGTAATGTAGTGTCCTTGCGCCACTATATACTCAGCCCCCTACTTTGTAAGTCATTAAAGCAGCAGCCGCTCGGCGGAGATGCTTCAGAGATATGCGAGGAAAAATCCTGCCTAATTTTCTTTCACAAAAAGAACTTTATAATGTAATATTACGCGATTGAGGACGCAGGCTCTCTATTGGTGGCAATTCAAATATGTTGAAGCTTAAATACGTTTTTTTTGACGGTGATCGTTTAAAATGGTAGAAAAGATTGTTAAAAGTCAGCAATTAATTTTTGAGGTAGAGAAACTGTTCCTTCCTTTAGAAATTAATTTTCAAAAATTGAATTTCTTTCATTCGCGCAAATAACTTGGCTATAAAAGTACACTAACAAAAACCTAAACGGTAGGCAAATAAAATTTAGTAGAATGCACAGTTTATTTAAAAACGCTAGGACAACCCGGTGTTGGTAATTTAGAAAATTGTTGATGCCTTCAAACGCAAAAAATGGCATGGATCTCATGACATCAATGAAAATGATCTTCATTTTTTTACCGTACACAATAAAAATTAAAATAAAATGGTTTAAAACTCCAAAACACAGTGAATGTTCCTACAAATATGATTTATTAGGTCCTTACATATGAAATTGGCGTTTAGTATGGGAGGAACATAAAGCCGATTTTTTTTTATTATAATATATTTATTTAATCAAAGTATGTACCATTGCTATCTATGCACTTTTGCCATCTCATAGGTAGTTCATCGATCCCTTTACTAAAAAAACCATTCGGACGGGAATCAATAAAATCTTTGAAGGCGGTTTGGACTGCCCCATCGGAGCTGAATTTTTTCCTTTGAAAGAAGTTATCCAAATTTCGAAAAAAATGGTAATCTGTTGGGGCAATGTCCGGAGAGTACGGTGGATGTCTTAGACATTCCAATTGAAGCTCCTCTAATTTGGTAGCTGTCTGTTGTGCAGTGTGTGGTCTAGCGTTATCATGAAGCAGCAGTGGCCTAGAGCGATTAATCAGCCTCGGTTGTTTAGCAGCTAGCTTTTCCATCATGGTTTGCAGTTGCTGACAATAGACATCTGCCGTAATCGTCTGGCCAGATTTAAGAAAGCTGTAGTGAACGACACCAGCACTAGTCCACCAAACGCTCACAAGTAACTTTTTTGGAGTCAATTTTCGCTTGGGCATGGTGAGGTACCCACCTTTCAAGCTTTTTCACCTTACCAATTTGCTTCAAGTAGATTAAAACAGTTTTATCATTAACACCGCAGCCTGCAGCTAACTCGGATGTGGTTTGCGATGGATCCGCTTCCACAATAGCCTTCAATTCTTCATTATCAACTTTGGTCTCCGGCCGTCCACGGGGCTTGTTCTGCAGGTCGAAATTTCCAGAACGAAAACGTTGGAACCAAAAACGCACTGTGTTTTCTTTTGCGGCACCGTCGCCATACACATCATTAATCCTTCGAGCCGTTTCTGCAGCACTGGTGCCACGGTGGAACTCGTACTCGTAAATAACGCGATATTTCAAGTTTTTCATTTTGTAAACTGAGTGACGCAAAGAAAAAAACAATGGAGGAAAAAACAAATGAATTATAATTTTCAAAACACAAATACATGAGTAAATAGCTGTATAAATTTGGATTTGGAATTCCTAACAAAAGAGAAGATATTTGAGATCAAATTTGCCAGTACGGCAAAACGCCAATTTCATATGTAAGGACCTAATATTATCTCAGATAGACATGCAACCTGTGCTGTGTTTCACTAGAAATGTAAATTATTCCAAGAATTCTTATCCTTGTGTTATTGCCATCATCCAGCACGAAAAATAGTATAAAATACCACACGCGCTGCTTTCTGAGAATTTTCCATGCAACAAATTAAACAATAGGCTATCACATTTCCAAAACTATTCTTTTCCATAAAACGGCAGTGTCACACTTTGTGTTAACATGAGTTTTATTTTCAAAAATTGACTTCGTCTATCCCGATCCACACACATTATTTTCTGCAATTTATTCTTCTACCACTGTACCATCATCGTACAAGTCCTACGAAGATTGGAGGAGCCACCATTAAATACTGTACAATTTACATAGCCAAAATATCTCATAGTGTCAAGCTACGTCAAGATTTCCCTACCCTAACAATTTCAAAAATAACTTTAAAAAAGGTATCAAGTTTTGAATAATATTGAAAGTCATGATCATCTCAAGAAGTTTGAAGACATACTCTAAATACACTATTTTTATTTTTGTCACTAAAATGTTATGTAGGTGATATAAAAAAAAATGATTACGGAAAATAATGTAAATAGAAGTGAGTTGAAAACTATTTAGAGGGTTTAATTAAAGTTTTAACGAATTTCGATCACAGATGTAGGAACTTTATTAAAGAATTATCGAAAGAAATCGGAAATGAATGGCCCAGTGAGTTCAAACAAAGGAGTGCTGTCACAGCAGGGCAGGAGACCGAGAGAGGAGGAAGCCTGAGGAGAAAAGAAAGGGAAGATTTCTAAATGACTAGAAAAACCAAGCCCTTGGCGAAGTTAATCTATGTTAAAATAAAAACCAAACAATACTTTACCTACGCATGTCTGCATCGAGTAGTACTAAAGAAAATATTTTTCTCATTCTTATTTACGAGACTATTTCGGTAAAATCGCTCGGAGTGGAGTACAAAAATTTAGTATTCAATTCAAGTAATAAAGGACGATAAAAACACAATCGTTATTTTAAATATCGTAATATTTTTTTTCCTTTTTGAGACAAAAAACCTTAAACAATAAAAATTGACGAAAATGTGTCGACACACGATTGAGTAGCGCTTTAATATAGTGAAAATTCAATACAAAAATTATTAACATGGAGCTGGTGACGCCGTAACAGTTAATGGACCGCGGTATTTATCTATGCTGGCTAACTTTTATTGGACTAGGGTTGCTGCTTTGGAATTGAGTGATGTCGTTAATATCTATTTCCAGCAGGATGGGGCTAAGTACCACATGAGCCGGGAAAAATCGACTAATTATATCAGGAATTTCCTGGATGCGTAATTTCTCATTCTGGAAACATCAATTGCCAAAACCCAATTAATTAAACGCTTCTAGATTTTATTCTCTTAAGTAATGTGAAATAATATCTAAGTTTATAATTATAATAATAATAATAATTATTATTATTATTATTATAGTAATAATAATAATAATAACAACAATAATAATAATAATAATAATAATGATAATGTTTATTCCAGGGTCGCCAGGTTGTAAGTGCAAGACCTGGTCCGCCATATAAATTACACGTTACATATAGGTTATTTTGAAACGTAATGTACATAGAGAGAAGAGAAAATATAAAAAACCTCCAGAAGATCAGAATTGTTGTTCCCGAAATATATATTTTTTTATTTTCTTCACATACATGGCCAAGAGGCTTTAAAAATACGTAGTACAAATAAATAATAAATTCACCGAAAATGAAAGTAAAAATAGAGAATTGGTTACCCGAATATATGGAAACAGAATATATAAAATTTCTCCGAAAAATTGCAAATATAAATAAAATAAAATAAAAATGTTAATTAAAAATGCAAATTTAATTACAGGAAGAAAATTTTCAAACCAATGAACATTTGCAAAGATTTTAATCACCTGAAAACATATTTGACAGATAAACGTATTCATTACCATGCCCGTGTAATCAATCTATTTATCGGTTAATTTAATATAGGTACATCTAGCCGTACACCCTTGAAAATCACGGGATATAAGAATTGCAAGATTTGAAGCTGAAAATTCATGAAATTTATTCCATTTGCTTTTTTAATTGACTATTCGCTTTAACCTAAGAATAATTTTAATAAAATAATAATATTTAAATATCAATTACCATATAATTTTGACCTTTGCGTGTTGCTTGAGCCGCGCGCTAATTGTGTGTCACTCTAATTATTTAAAGTTTTAATTCCAGCAAGTTACAAATTAGTGGACAGACAGATGGATAGAGGGACTGACGACAGACCGATAACGAAATTATTATATTTAGAAAATTGTATTTCCAGGCTGGTAATAAAAAGCTATATTTTGCCTGGCAGAACTAACAAAAACATGATACATTCTTAACTAGGAAGAACATGATAGGTACATTCTTAATAATTTTATTTCAAGACAATCTAATGTCATAAACAATTTTACAAAGGTAAATGAGGTCAAATCAGATCAGGCAATGTTCATCATTTTAATTACTTCATTAGAACATTTAAGTTCAGATTTAAAGCAGCTAGATTAATAAATCTGAAATATTTATGCAGGACTCTTTCTATATTACTCGAAATTTTTATATTGAAAAATATTTTAACTAACTACGAACTAATGATTTATACAGGGTATTGATGATTGAAAGTAAATTGAATTCTTTTACCGATCTCAATATTAAATCGTATCAATTATGTGATGAAAAAAGCTGAATTTGTAAAAGATTCCGGGATTATGTATTTTCTACTTAATCGGGATATCTGTGGGTACTTGAAATAAAATATATTTTCTTCCTACATATTGTCTTTCTTGTTAAAATTTTACTTTTCATCACCCATAATATAAGGGTGAAGAAAATGTGTAAGTCATTAACTTCTGTAAATTTTGTAAACATTATAATAATTTAAGTAGATTTTTTTTCTTTAGAACACACACCGAGAATTAAAAGAATAATCTGTTTATTTGCAGCAGAAATCTGTGTTATCTTACGTATCCGTGCCATCTAAATTAAAAATTATTATGATTATTTCCTCGAAATCTTTGGTACAATCGTATGATATGTAGTTCGTGACTCTCTACCAAACTTAATAACGGTAAAATATAGTTTCAGCGTCATTAGCTGTTGGTCTTACACCATGGAATCCTACCCATAAAACCAGCTGAGCAGAATAGATTCCAGTAGTAAACAATTTTATTATCATCACGTTACTAAGACTTATAATATAATAAATCGAAATAAATTGTGTTTTAAATATTTAATATAAAAATTGAAGAATCACACATAGAACAAATTGAAATAAATTATTTTTGAAAAATTTAAATAGAAAATTGAGAATAGGCAAGGTTTAGCAACTAATATATATTATTATTAACATTCTTACGTTAATACATAAGGTATCAATAATAATATGGCGTAGTTGAATAATTAAATTGATTTTAGATTTATTTGACACTGAATATATAACTTTTGATCATATTTGTAGACAATAATCCAGAAATATTTTTTGTTAGTCTAACGAATAAAAAAAAAAAAACGTGCGTGACCCTCAGGTAGGTAGGTACGTATATAATTCAGCTTCTTTATAAATGTATATTATCTATTCATTTCTTACTCGTAAATAGGGATTCTAAATAAACGTAAAAACGTTCCTATGTACAACAGTCCACCCACGAAACTTCTACAAATATTTTACTCTATAAAATGGTTGATTTCTTTCGATACATTCTTAAAGATTAAATCATATATAACGGGATGCAATTCTTGTTTCATGCCTTTTTATTAATATTTTATAAATTTTATGACTTATATGCTATCGTCAGTATAATATTGTTATACTGTAAATGGCATGCATTATGTTGAAGTCTACATCCAGAAGCACTTCGAATATTATACAAGTTGCGGATTATAAATCCTTCATTATTCTAATAAAAATTACTTATGGTTTATATTATAATTGACTGATTGAGAAAATTATTATATTGACTGATTTTAATTTTTATGTTATGTACCTACTTGATTCAATGAAATACATATATTCAATTCTATTTGAACAAGTAAGTTCTCACCCCACAATATCAAAAAGTCAAAACTAGATATTAATTACTAGTAGGTAATAGGGATCAATGGAAGAAAATTCTTGAAGAAGACAAGTCCTACGAATTTTAGAGCTAACAGTGAAAATTATTTCGTACGCTAAAACGATGGGCATTATCTATGGAAAGAGACCATCTATGTTGGAGACGCAAGATGATACGCTGATTAAGTTCCCTCGTACTGACGCGACCTCACGCTTTAGTATTTCTCTTTATAAAGACCAGTAAGTACGAAAGTCTTATTTAATTGATTAATTTCTTCCAAGGATATGCATGGAGTGGTGATGGCTAAAATATTTAACCCGGCAGATTTATATTATTTAAAAATGATAATTTAATAATTAAAATACATTCAAGATAATACAAATCACTATTCTGTTAATAAAAATTTCTGTAAAAATCAACTAAGCCGCTAGTTTCGGGAAATGTAACATCCGAGCAAAACCAGAAAGACAAGGTTCAATTAATGGCACCATCAGTCTATAGGTACATCAGAAATGGCCCGTCTACTTGAGTGTGTCACGGCCTAACAGATCGGTACTGCCGAAAAGGTTCCGTCTTAAGCACGCGTTACCTAATAAATGGAATTGTTTTTAGATGGGTCACATTTCACGAAAAATACTCGTGTGTGAAGCCAGCATTGTTGAATATTCGAGGCATTGTTACACCGATGATGCGTGAAAAATCAAAAGGGTTAACCGTATGAAATTTCCGATCAGACGTTATTTTAAACTACTTTTGTTATTGATGGCTCTTGACGCGTTGATTGATTTGATTTTCTGGTGTTATTTTTCTTGCCGAATTTTCAATTTCGATTGAGTTTTTTTTTTCAAAAATGCTATCCATCATCTGAGAAATTTACGAATTTTAATACCGAAGTGTAATCATAATCAATCTTTCAAATACTGTGTAGTTTTTCCGACCGCGAATTGTAAACCATTCAAGCCTGTTTTGATACTACCAATATAATCAAGTGATCGTCATCGATTTGTGAAGAAGAGGACCGCGTAGCAGGTCGACGAGAAAGATAAAGAGGACGAGTAAAGGGCTCATCAAGTGTCTTTAATCATGCACTCTGCAGCTGTGCGGTAGTTTAAATAAGTTGCTTATTATCTGCTTACATCCTTTGAACTATTTTTCAGTGTAGTTTTTACAAATCATTACCATTTTTTATGATGGAAAAAAAAATCACATTCAAATCTTACTAACCAAATACATAAATAATTCAGTAAAAATTAATGAATTTTTTTTTAAATCTCAATTTTTTTTCGATATAATTTAAAAAACAAATATAAGTAATACGGAAGATTTTATGAAAATTCTTGGAATTTTTATTACATATCGAGGGTCCGCAGCCATAGGGACATTAGTGATAATTTTGAACTTTACAGTGAAGTAAAATAAAGTTCTGTTAATATTTCTTTTGCTTACTTAGAAATATTTACAAAATCAGATTGACATAATTTTGTTTTGCTCTCGTTTGCCTAGTGATCTGGTGGTCGGTGGTTCGAACCCCATTCTAGGACACCAGCGAGCACAAGCGTTTAGCTTAGTTTGAAAATAGTAAAGATATTGATGAGATGCGTATTTTTTGTTCGTATCTCTATTTAAAAAAAAATAATATTAATGTACCTACCTATGAAGGATACAGTATCATTAATATTAAAAATATAAATCAGTGCATTGTATTTTAATACAAACAATCAGCATTGCTTATAATTTTACACTGCAGTCCAATAGGGGAAAAGCAAGATGGCAGAGTACGCGTTTAGAGTATGTAGATTGGTCTTGGTTTAGGGGTAGCGGGAACGATCCCCGACGCAAAAACAAATATTTCAAAAAGGTCTTGAAGGTATTTAGTATCGATCGCGGTACCGGTAGAGGTGAAAATAAAACATAGAATGAAACAGAGAGACTTAGTAAAGAAATGAATTTTAGTAGAGTAAATAAGTGAACATTTTTGATGTAAAAAGTGAAGCGGAGGATGACATTCAACACCCATCGACCAGAACATGATTCTATAATATTTCAAATTCGCGATGCATGCAATTTGTTCCTCAGAACGGAACGCAATTTTTTATTTTTTTTTAAAGTGAAACTTATTTGCCGGCACTTACATTCTCACACTATTAAAACTCGTTTGTTGAAATGAAAATGGGTCACAGTAGTTATGACATCGACGGAATTCCAGTAAAGATTAATAATACAATTTTAGGTGACAATCGATGTATAAAATGAAATTATTTTTTACTAATTTAACTTGATAATAACTGTGAATAAAGCGTTTTATAAAACCGTCCATCTTTACGTTCACCTAGCTGATGGAATGTTTTTAGCTTAGAAAACTCCGACTAAACTCCGACAAAAACATCACTGCCTTAAGGCTAGAAGAAGATGCTCAGATAGTCTGGGAGTATAATGAGGCGTGACAGAGTGAGAAATGAGCATATCAGGGGTAGTTTTAGAGTGGTCTCCGTTAGTGAAAATGTAAAAGCATCGCGACTAAAAACAGGCATGGAGATCTTGAAGTGCATACCACACTCGAAAAACAAGAAACCAAAAGAGGTGGAGGTCGACCCAGCGCCACATAGTGGAGGGCAGACCCAACGTTTACCCAGAACCGTTTTATAAGTAAAACTCCTATATCAGACCTTCTCCGAATTCCAATAGGAATTTATGCAGAGTTTTTATCATTTGATATTAAGGACATGACTGCTTGAAGCATTTTTTACTCATAATCAAGGCAGGAATATATTCCTGCGAGGTTATCAATTCCAAATAAACCTGTATATCTTGATCAATTGTGTAACTCTGTGATAATATCTAGTATTGTGTTCTTGAAAAATTTGAATTTACTCATTATATTTCGAATATAAATTATAATTGTCCCTACCTTTTTGCTGGAGTGCCGATGGTACCTGGCCGGGTGCAGAAGACACACGTAGCGGTCTATGGCCATGCAGACTAGGATCACTGCGCTCTGTTGGCTGAGGGCTCCCCGCAGAAGAGCCTGCAAAAAAGTAAATAAATATAATCATGCACAACATAAACTTTTTGATGACGTGTGAACATTGGAGAACGACAAAACCAAATCATCGAGAGCGACTCGATGATTTAGGCCACATGAGCTAAGTGATCTTTTAAGGTAGAAAAGGTACAAAAAAGTTTATAAGATATAGATAAGGAATGCTTGGCTACAATAGTTTAGAGACCAGAAGGAATGTGCTTTTGATTACGCATTTTTATCGATTGTTGCGCGGTGTGATCGATAATCCTGAAATTATGCGACGCATTGCTTTGTTTGCTCCTGATGACAGCGTAAGACGATTGTTTCCCATGACCAACCTGCCGATGGTGATGCCTGTTGGAAGAGCTACCGCCGTACTCAATAATATCGCTTTGGATGTTGATATGTTCCATGTATCTAAGAGAGTTTTCCGAAGGATTCTCTTACGCCCCTTTGGAATAAATGATTTTATATTTGTTTAATATTTGATTTTGTTGTTTATATATTTCTAACTTTTTTTATAACATTAAGGAATAAAATTTATGTTTTTAATGTAAATTTTACATAAAAATATTTAATTTTGTAATCATTGAATTGAAATTAATAGAGTACTTAGTGGCAAAAACATATTTTTTCATTTCATTTGTCAAAAAAAACATGCATTCCCTGTGCTGACATATAGTTTGAATAGTAATACGCTAACTACGAGGACCATACATAAACTAAGACGTACACAGCGATCTATGTAAAGACAAATACTAGGCTAATTTCTCAAGTCTGAGAAATAGACTCAGAAATGAGAAAATCAGACCCCAGACAAAAGTGTTAGATCGTAAGAGAAATGGGCACCCAGAATTCGGCGATGGAGACCATGGGACATGAAAAGAGAAAGAAGCCAACCTCAATAAAGGTGGGCCGATAATATTATACCTGTTGCTGGTGGTGGGTGGATTAGAAAAGCTTAAAGAAGAGAGGAATGGAAAACTTTAGAAGAGACCTACCTACACCTAGCAACAGAGAGATGGCTGTGAAGGAAGAAGAAAAATACATATTAGTACTATACACCTTCTGTGCTAATTTTCTTGTTATATGGGAATGCTTATCGCACAAGTATTAAGTGCCGCGTCATTTTTTTTTATAAAGAAAACACTACACGAAATGATTATTTCGTAGTTTTTATAATTAAAAACGCTAACGCACATAAGGTTGACCCCTTTTCATATAATAAAGAAAATCGAATTAGAATGCAAAAGCTGTACGTACGAGGCACAT
>JADDOH010001344.1:0-164080 GCA_016648135.1 Agrypnia vestita | reverse complement strand
TTTGTGGCTAAGATTTTTTATAAAATGGCGGCGAATATGCAAACTTTGTATGGGAGACGTTACAACCCCTTAAAGATTTTTTGCAATAGGGAGATCATACTAATGCCTTAAATTCTCTAGTATCATATCACCTCAAGCTCTCGGTAAAATAATTCCAGAGATGTGTGATGCCTTTTGTTTAATGGTTTGCGAAAAGATTAACCTGCAGGTACCTAATAAAATAGTTTTGTTTAAAATATTCATTTATTTAGATTTTAATACTTACGACCGCCAAATTTTGATTTCAGTTTTGCCATCAGGGCACTTACTACTCCAGGATACTTATTTTTAAGAAAATCAAGTGAGGCCATAAAATAAAGTTTAGCCTTTATTTATAGTTAAATCTAAAGAGAAAAATACGAATCAAAATTATAAAATATGTTTTAAAAAATATTAACAATTAATTTATATGAATATATAAATTAATTGTTAATATTTTATAACCATATTATATTATATTATATATTTATAACCATATTCATATTGGCATCATGCTCCAATTCTTTTAGTTTTTGCAGCAATTTTGGATCGATCGTGGTATTTTTTACGCGCTAAAGATACGGTTTCAATTTATAAACTTCGATTTCTTTACAACGCTTACGAATTTTCATTTAAAAAACATTGCACGCAACATAACCTCTTCCTGTCACAGCTACGACATCACATAATAGAGAGATACTGAGAGCATAGAATAGAGAAAATAAACTGAGAGCGCCACACACGCACAGATTTGTCAGCCGCGGCCGCACAGACAAAATGTATAGAATTTCAATTCTTCTGCGGTCACCTGTACAGGTCTGGGAACCTCCACACGCGAACACCACACACGCTGCGGTACGTCTCTAGAGGTCGCAAACATGGAAGATCTCAAAAGTTAATCCAATATACATAGCCCAGGTAATGAAAGTTTTTTGTCAGAACAAATTAGAGACAAGCTGAATTTTTGCCAGTTGTTAGAACCTAATTAGAGGAGTATTTCTTCAAAAGTCCCCGCCCTTCCCCCTTGTGCTCCCTCCCCCACCCCCCTTAAACATCCATTTTTCAAGACTTTTTATTATCGCTAATACCTCCCTCATTATTTAAGCAAAATTAATATTTTTTTTACCGTTTTTTTTCTTAACAAATAATCTTTAAAAAAGCTTTTACAATATTTACTTTCGTGACAATTCACTAAAATAATTATAATTGTCATTAATAAAAAAATTCAAGCTTTTTAATTATGGCCCATATTCTGTTATTATTTAAGCAAAAAATTCATATTTTTTTACCTTTTTATTCCTCAACATAATTATTTTAATGTGAACAATAATAAGTGCGCAGTTAAGTCTCCCCTCCCCTCCCTACACCTCTTCACCTCTAATCACTGTATAATAGCTGTAAGACTTAGATCCTTTTTTTCGCCCCTTCACATTGGATTATTACCTTTACCTTTATAATTACCCTTCACAATACTTACACTTCCTCGTTTGTATGGGTCCAGACATTTAATCAACATGCTTTCTTCAATGGGTGTCTGTGCATCCTATTATGAAGCATCAACATATGTCGCTGTATACATAAATAATTAAGCCCATGTGCCGTTTTAGTACATTCTGAGATAAACAAATGAAACTGTTTTAAAAAATAATTGCACAGACTAGATTTATAAAAAATATTTTAAGTAATTACTAGGCAGACTTTCCAGATGAACGGCAATGTTTTTTTTTTAGTATATCTCTATTATTTATATGAAAAATTGACAAATTGATTCATTCATCTGAGAATGTCTTTTCGGCGGCACCAAATTTTTTCGAGAAAAATGCCAGCGGTCCCCAGTTTCCATTGACGAGCTGATGGAGTGCGGCGCCGGCTGTGGTCTCGGAGGCATCGCTGATGATTGATAGCGGTGCGTCACACTTTGGGTGCGCGAGCAGCGTTGCCTGAGCAAGGGCTTCCTTACACTTTTCGAATGCTTCGATGGAATCTGGTGTCCAAGGAACGGGCTGTTTCCCTTTTTGGTTTCCTTGGAGGAAGTCGTTGAGGGGTGCTTGCGTTTCTGCGGCCCGGGGCAAGAATCTACGGTAGAAGTTCAATGCCCCCAGGAACCGGCGGAGATCTTTAATTGTCTCCGGTCTTTTATAGCCCCTGATAGCTTCGACTTTCTCTGGAAGGGGGTAAGTGCCCTCGCCGGACACTAGATACCCCAGAAACTTGACTTCTGGTACTCCGAAATGGCATTTGCTGGCGTTGATGACCACATCGTATTCTTGCAGACGCTGGAACAGTATTTCGAGATGGACCATGTGCTCTTCTTTCGATGCCGAGGCAACGAGTATGTCATCGATGTATGCGTAACAGAAGTCCAGTCCCCGGGTAACTTCATCTATGAAGCGTTGAAAGGTCTGGGCTGCGTTCCGAAGCCCGAAAGACATGACAGGGAATTCGAAAAGTCCAAACGGCGTGGATATGGCCGTCTTCGGGACGTCTTCTCGTGCCACTGGAATCTGGTTATATGCCCTTACCAGGTCAATGGTGGAAAAGATCTTGGTACCTCTCAGAGACTGAGCGAAGTCCTGTATATGGCGAACAGGGTAGCGGTCCGGAATAGTCCTGGCGTTCAGGCTCCGGTAGTCACCGCACAGTCGCCACTGGTCGTCTTTTTTGGGGACCATGTGTAGTGGTGAAGCCCAACAGCTCTCTGAGGGCCGGGCGATACCGAGGCGGACCAAGGCCTCAAACTCCTTCTTAGCTCGCTTGAATTTTTCGGGAGCGAGGCGTCGGGGTCGTTCGGCTACTGGAGGACCCGGGGTGGTCCTAATGTGATGGGTGGTACTATGCTGAATTTCCTTGACCGTGCCGTCCGGGCGCGTGAGATCGGGAAATTTCTGCAGGAGGACATGGTAAGAGGACGTACCTGCGACAGTCTTGATGGAGGCGACCTTGTCGGTGCTCTGTTTACCGGGTGCTGTCAGATTCGTCACCTGGTCTAGTAGCCGCCCATTCCGAACGTCGACCAGCAATCCGTACCTCGCCAGAAAATCCACTCCGATGATAGGCCTGGAGACATCGGCAATTACAAATCTCCAGGTGAAGTCGCGTCGAAGGCCCAAATTCAGGGTAAGCGTCAGGCTGCCGTAGGTGGCAATGGTACTGCCATTTGCTGCCGATAGCTCGTATGCCTGTTTTGCAGGGCGTCCATGGACCAGGCGCCGTGGATAGACACACAGGTCCGCACCCGTGTCCACCAGGAACTGAGTGCGGGTTATTCGGTCCGTGATGAAAAGGCGACTTACTTGATTAGGGCTGGGGATGTTGGTCGCCATCAGTTGGAGCCCTGAGCGTTTCCCTGCTCAAAAGAACAGGGGGCTTGACATTTATGGGCATTGGCTCGAAAGCGCCAATGGTACCAGCAAATGTCATGGGGTTGCGGTCCCCTAGATCGGCTTCGGGTACGTGATCTTCCAGTGCTGCGGCGTCTAGGGTGTGGACTGGAGCTTCGGGACTGGCGGTCCTGCATGCGTAGCTCCGCTATCTCTCTGCGCAACGCGGCCAGCTCCTGTTGCAGCGACTGCGTTTCAGTCTGCCCCCTCGTAGTAGTGGACACCTCATTGAGGGAGGGCCTGCTGGTGTAGTCGTCAATGGCGTCGGCGAGGTTAGCCACTCTGTCTAGTGAGGTATCCTGCTGAGTGGCAAGGACCACCTGCATGCTCCGCGGAAGACGGCCCATCCACAGCGTTCTCAGAACCTCGTCGGACACTGTATTTCCCGCAAGAGTGCGTAAATGTCGGAGGAACTGGGACGGCTTGCGGTCCCCCATATCCTCAAGCTCCAAGAGCCTCCTCGTCTTCTGCTCCTGGGTGGAGCTGAGGCGCCGCGTAAGTTCACTCTTAAGGAGGGCGTAGGCTCCAGCTTCTGGTGGGGCAACGATAATATCCCGAACCTCCTGGGCGTAAGTGGGGTCCAGGGCTCCCAAGACATGACCAAATTTGGTGGCGTCTACCGTTACCCCCGCCGCGTCGAAACTTTGTTCCACCATGGCGAACCACAACTCAGGGTCGTTGGGGTAGAACGGCGGAATGCGCACTGCCACGCGGCTGATTTCTGGGGGCATGGTGGCGCTGCTGGGTAGCTCTAGGAGTTCTTTGTGCGGCTGGGACATCGTGGGGATGATTTGAGCGTGATCGTTTCACTATCGCCTTCCCGTAATCTTCGTTTACGGTCGGTATAGAGTCCTTTCGGGAGTAGTGGTACGCACTTACACACACGAGATGTAAAACACTTTGTCCATCTGCACCCCTGACGCAGTGAACGTTCTTGGCACTTCTGCAATACGCCAGGGAGTGTGTTAGTATGCGTGCACTTTCACAGTTCTTTATAAATTGTCACTGTTCACTATCTTTCATCCATTCGGCTTCCCAAATTGAAAAAAAAAAACTTCATATCACGTCGGGGTCACCACTGTTGGGAATATCCGTAGGTCGATGGAATGAAAGAATGATCTGTTATTTAACGTTTATTCCTCGACCGGAGTTAGGCTCCGGGAGCAAATAAAATATACAGTGTTACAGTGTGCACATAAGTTAATTATCAATCACAAAATAAAATAGTAAAATATCGAAAGTATAGGACAAAGAGAAATGTACCACAGATATGAGACGCGGACCCAAAGGTTTTCTAAACAACGACCGGGCGGTACTTGAGATGAATACAGACTGGGGCACGGCGTCATCTCATCCGATTCCCTTTGCTTGCATTTGTTTACGTAACCGGCGATGTCTCCGCCGCAGACGTTGTTTATGTTAACCTAATAAAAAGGGTCCCCGCTCGTAGGCAGGTAGATGGCGCGAGCCGGCTGAGCGCCGCTACATATTAAACTTCACATAGGCTTAATTATATATACAGCGACGATATTATAATAATGCATTGATAAGTAGGATCGCCAAAAGTAAATTAAGGTGCGTTTCTCCAACATGTTTTTGACAACGCTGATGTCAACATTCGAACATTGAATGGCCTAAACACTTTTCACACTATAGGTGGAATGCAATGTATTGCACCAGCTACCAAAATAGAAACGTGGTAGAAACTGAAGTGAAGATTAAAAAGCAATACTCTGGATTATTTAAAGCCCCTGAGAGTATAAGAATACGAGCGTACACAAAGAAAAATGTACATAGGCGATTGAAGAATATTAATGTCAAAGATTACAGTGAAATGAAAGCTGCCATGAATATTTCCGATTCCATAATAATAACTTTATTCCCTATAAACTACATTTGGCTTTCTGGGTCACTTTTGACCAATACTTGTTTTTGAAGGCGTCCGAGATTGATGCTTCTGCAAAAATTGATAGCGAAATCGCTAAGATAATTGTAAGACTAGGGGGTTTTTACCTCCTTATTTCATTTATGGGCTCTGTAGGATATATCATGAAAGAAAGTGGACTTGAAAGTTTGTGGGCTATAGTGTGTGGTCAGAATACACTTACAGGCACTTATCATATGCGAAATCAGCCCATTTATATGTACAAAAAATGATGGAAATCAACTCTAAACTGACAGAAAGAGAGCTAGAGCTGTTTAGAATAAAATAATTATTTACAGTGAGACATAGTGGCAAATTTTGGTCAATATGAATATTGAGCAATGCCTTATGCGCCCAATGAAATCTGTCGGAGGTTTGATGCGTGGTAGAGGCATCACAGAAAGTACACTTTCTAAATGGATATATGGAACCCCCTATTTTGTAAAGATACATGAAGCCTTAGAAGACTTTTTGGGAAGTTCCATAACATTCAATGAACAACATGTAGAAGTTAGGGATTCAAGGAAGAAGCGAGACCAGTTAGATATACAAAAGTTTACTTCATGTCTTCAAGAACATAATTCATTTACAAAGAAATCGGGAGAACTTCTATCTTTGTCGTCTGGTTATGTACCATAAAATGCGCGGAAAAAAACTTCTTTGAGTTGCAGTTACACAGAAAAAACAATGTGAAAACTCAGGCCAAGCCAAGGATGGTAAAGGTTCAATCAAAAGAAGTAATAGTTAATCCTCAAGCTTTTCAACAGAATTTTATGCATTTGCTATAGTCATATGAAACTATAAGTTATCATACGAGTTAGCTGTTAGGTCACCATCTATATTTGATGTGTCACTCCGTAAAGGAATAAAATCTTCATTGATGGAGATATTTGAAAATGGTTTACAAAATTATGTTGATTTTCAGGATGCAGAATTTTTACTTCCTTCATTATGTGAGCTGGCCAAACGATTCAACTTATGGAGGAGTTGTAAATAACTATTGTGACTATGTTATTTCAAATTATGGATACAATGATACTTTTGACGGATATCCAGAACATTCAACCACTAAAAACGAAGAGAAAAGTAGAAGAGCCTTAAAGAAAAGTTCATGTGACATCCATTTTGAAGAAAATACAAAATGTACTAAGTACACCTAAGGAAAACTTTTTAGGAAACAAAAAAAGATTGTTAAAAGCAGTAGCTTCAGAAATGGATAAAAGGAAAATATCAACCTTGACCGCTGAAGATGATACTGATGCAGATATAGTGAATGTTCCTATAGAAAAGCTTAAGGATTACAAGATGGCTGTTGTTGTAGGATCTGATACAGATATATTGACTTTATTAGTGGCCTTGGTTCCAAATAAATTTATTTTTGTAAGCAAAAAAGGTAGCAAGGATCCAACTAAACTATTTTACATTTTGATTTTTTGATCGAGCAGCACATGACCGGATGTGATACTACATCATGCTTTTATGGTTTAGGAAAGATAAAAGCTGTTAAGTGGTGAAATCTTCGGTTGAAGCTCAGCGACAAGCTTCAATATTTTTGCAAGAAAATATATCAAAATAACTATTGCTAGTTAGTGGAGAAAGATTTACTCTTGGACTATTTGGAATCAATAGACAAACAAACTTAAATGAAGCTCCTTACTTCAAATTTATGAATCTAACAGAAAATCAAATTTACAATCAAATTTCATTCTGGCAAAATTACCCCCACAACCGAGGCATGTCAAAAACACATAGGTACTAAGAGTTTACTTGCAAGTCCAAAAATGGTTAGACAATAGTTTACTAGCTACTGAATGGAGATGGAAGTGGGAGTCTGTATAAGAAAATGGAGCAGAGAAAAAAGTAGAAAGTCAGGATATGTGCGAGCACTGCAGTGGATATTCATGTCACAATGCACCAATGGACGATGATCATGGCAAAATTAATGATGATTAAGTGTGTAGGTACTTATATGTAGTGGCGTGCAGTGGGTATAAACTTAGGTTATGCTGTGACCGACCATATACCTATATTAGAAATATATATATATATATAAGCATATACCTATAAGGGTATATACATTTTTAATTTTTTTTTAACTATATATAATGAACTATTTTGAGTAGCTTCAATCCACAAAAATAACTGCACTATAAAAGAAGTATTGTAAACAATATTTTCTAAATAAATAAATATTTTATATAGGTATAGCTAATACGGTGAAAAATTCCAACATATTTCAAAGACGATTTATATATAATTAAATCGGGAACAATACTAATTTCAGATATACGTTTCTTTTCACAAAAATAAATCAAACATTTTATGATATCATTATATGACAGATGATATTTGTCATATTCGTATTTACATTTACCACAGAAAAGACATAAAATTTACACCGAAAGTTTTGGGTGGAATTTGTAAAAAATAACATTTCTGCATAACGTACGCCTGGCATAGGACCTTTCGAAGAAGGACGCTACTACACAAAACTCGCAGCATTAAAATACACGGTTTTTTTCTCAACTTGACTATATCTGTGGAACAAATTGGTAGGCGAAATAAATGAAGAATTGACATGAAGTTAAGCGCAGAAAAGTCGGAAATAAAACTTCTAGCCGAATCGCCTTCTAGGGACGAATTACGGCTAGAATTTTAAATCGAAAAAAACAGATACGTCTCGTTAAATGGAAACGTCAGAAATAAAACTTCTAGCCATAGGACGAAATACGGCTAGAATTTTAAATCAACTTCTTCTTAAGATAAGGATTATTTAATTAATATTTGTTTCTCAGAATCTTTACTAATGCACAGCTTTTTTGCTTATATGCGCTGCACGCCACTGCTTATATGTATAATATATATTTCAAATAAATTCATAAAAAATTGAAAATTTTAACTATTTCAGTGAATTTTCATAAAACTTTTATGTTTACAAAAAAATGTTGTATTAGCTTTTTTAAAGATTAGTTGTTAAGGAATAAAACGGTAAAAAAAATATGAGGGAGATATGAGCGATAATAAAAAGTCTTGAAAAATTGATGTTTAAGGGATGGTGGTGGAGGGAGCACAAGGGGGAGGGGCGGGGATTTTTGAGGAAATACTCCTCTAATTAGGTTCTAACAACTGGCAAAAATTCAGCTTGTCTCTAATTTGTTCCGACATGAGCTCATTTTTCGCCTTCATTGCCTGGGCTATTAGGTGACCTATAGAAAACTACAGACCTGTAGCTATTCTTTCTGCGCTAGCTAAGGTATTTGAAATTATAATAAGTAGAATCGTTGCTTCTCGAGTAGAGCCATTTATAATTGATGAACAGCATGGATTCAGGAAAGGGCGCTTGGTTGAGACAAATCTAATAGTTTTCACGAATTATGTAACGGAAGCACTGGACGTGGGACATCAGGTAGATTTTTAATATAATGATTTCGCCAAGGCTTTTGATACAGTGAACTATGATGTATTATTGAAAAGGTCATTTGAGATTGGTTTCTCGGACGGTTAGCTAAAATTAATGGCAAGCTACCTTCAAAATAGAAACCAATTCGTCTCCTATGGTCTATTCGCGTTAGTGTTTCCATACTTCATCGGGTGTCTCGCAAGGCTCCCTCTAGCGCCCTCTGTTATTTGCAGATGACTTAAAGTTTTTTTTAAAGGTGTTAACCTCGGATGACTTCCTAGCAAATATATGTGAATGGGGAAGGTGAAATAAACTTATGTTTAATGTTTCCAAGTGTACAGTTACATCTTTCACTAGGGCCCAAAAAACTCTAAAACCCAAAAAACGCTACAAAATCTGATACGGATGTCGAATGTTGAGAATCTCGGCATTAGATTTGTGAGCAACCTAACATTCCACGATCACATAGAGGCGGTCAGTGGCTATGTATTGAGAATGTTAGGATTTGTTCTGCATACAGCTGGGGTTTTTGAAAATACCTGCGCACTGAAAATTCTTTACAACTTCTTGGTGTAAAGTAGACTCGAAAGTGGTAATTTGGGGGCCGCATGAGCTTAAGTACTCCCTTATGGTAGAGAAAGTACAAAAAAGGTTTCTAAGATAGAGTACGAGCATTATCCTTGGCTTTACCCAACCGAGTTTCTCAAGAGTATGCTTGGCTACAATAGTTTAGAGACTAGAACAATTGTGTACATATTTGATTACGGATTTTTATTGATTGTTGCACGGTATGATCGACAATCCTGAAAGTATGTGGAGAACTGGTTTGTTACCTGGGAAACCTGGTCCACCACAGGAATAATCTAAAATAAAATATAAATGAATGGTTGAATCAAAATCGCACTAAGTACCATGACCGACAAGCCGAGGAAAACAAGAAATAGTGAATAATAATGTCATATATAAGTTTTTATGAGTTTTTTTTTGAAAAATCTATACTATATATCCTACCTGTCTTTTCTACATAAAAACTAGAAGAAATAGTATTCTGTGTTTCCTGTAATTAAGTTACGAAATATGTATACATTTGAAACAACTCCCGAGTACCCAGCGCTTTGTCCTATGAAAGGCACTAAGTCCAACGTCTGTGTAGTTTAGAATGCGACCACTGTAATCTTATATCTTCTTTTATTTGTACTATATTATTTATAACACCTTTAACCCTTACCTGACGCGCTCCCTACTTGGTCAGCCATTTTAATACAATCTGAAGATAGCGGACCATAGCACTTAGTGCCGTTTTTAAAATAATACGCTGTGGTACTTAGTGAAGTCACGATATTCAAACAAGCATAACGGCTAAATGCAAGATTGCAGGGACATAATGCATTACTGGGGTTAGTGGCGATGTCATATAGAACCGAGCTGCATACTTAGTTTGAAAAATGAAATTTTGGTACATAGCGCCTATTTTACTGCAACCATTCAAATAAGTACTCATATTTATTTACTGTAATATTTGAATTTAATGTTATATGTGTAGTTTATAAAAAAATTCAACAATTATAATTGCCTTCGAATGTATGTATCATATGTGAGTGATGATAGATGACGCGGTTAGGATTATTTTTTGTTTGTAACCTTGGTTGTAAACGACTTATTTGTGACCAAGGTTACCTCAAAAAATAACACGACAAGCATCAACTACCCAATTTTGAATGTCAGTCTGTTCTTGACCTTTGTTTCTCCTCACAAAATTATTTTTTTACTCAAAACTTAACCCGTGCAACGCGGGGTACGAGCAGTTAGTAATACCTATATAAATCTGGAAATATCTCACTGTAGCACGAGTTTTTGTTTTCTAATTACCTCAGTGTAGCATAATACTATGTGAGTATAGATCAATAAATAAGTAATTCATTTTGCTGTGGTATTTTATAATGTAGTGTATTATCATAAATCCATCATGGTCATGCTTACAAATCGCCAACCTGACAAGTACGGGATTTTACGTGGTAAACCAATGTAATAAAAACATGTTTTAAAACCCTTATCCTTTCCCATCCAATACAAGAATGTATTGAGTCTCCTTCGTTCTCCTAGTGCCCAACAATTAACAATAAATTAGATATTAAAAACATACTGACTTTAATATCTAATGTTATGAGTGAGAACATACAGAATAAAAAAACATTTGTATTCTGTGCTACACAGTTATAATAAAATGTTAGATCTCGCATCCACTGGCATCTTTTAAAAATTTATACATATGTATATGCAAATAGACACTTCAATAGCATCCCTTTTTGCAATACCCTCATGCCACATATGTATAACAATAGCCCTGTCGCATTTTGATATTGTATATTTAGAATTTAGAAACATTTAATTTACTCTTATAAAATGTTGATATATTAGCATTCGGCAACAGAATTATAGCCTGTAAGTCATAGATAGCCACTACAGTATCATTTGTTATCTTAGAAATCTTTCTTTTCTTGGCGAGAAAGCTTTACATTCTGAATGTGTTTACAATATTCATTTTTTCTAATTTTTCATTTGCAGTGCTATAGTTATAGGATATAAAAAACAGCAGTGATTTTTTTTTGTTTTCAAAAAAGATATACCTACTGCATCCAGCAAGTCCTAAAAAATATTTTGTAGATTGTCAATAATTTTTTTTAAAGATTGTGTGTACTTCTTTTAAAATAAGTACCTACCGATCAAATTTCGGGAATATGTACAAAATATTAAAGCACTACAGTCCCCATAAGATTGCAAAAATAAAATAGTGAATGACATATACCAAAAACCAGATTCTAGAAATCTCAAAAAAAATATCACCGTATTGATAACGACCTGTCAATTTACTCATCCATTTCATCGAGGTATTGAACGTAGTCCATAAAAGTGTCGTCCAGCAGGTCAATATTCTCCAAGATTATAATAAATTTCACTTAACAAAAATTTTAAGAAAGCTATCGAGCAGCTTTTAAAATCGGGTGTAGTGCACAGTATGGGGTTGGGGGCTATTTTTAATATTAACATATTTTCTGGTGTAATTGAGTGTCCTGATTCCAAAAATGTCATAAAATAACCAGGCACGCAAATATTAAATGAGTAATTACAATTTAAGAAATTGTAATTATTTCCTTAATATGTTTAACAAATCAGTCATTTTATCTATACAATACGCGAACTATAGACAACAACAATATATATGTGTAATATTAATAGTATAAATCAATACCTGGACGTATTCAGAGTGTAATCCATACCAAAGGAGGTCAAACAAAATATTAATTTGATGTTTAAAATTAGATAATTTAGAATATTAGTGTCTAAATTAATTACATAACATACTGATATAGAAATGATACAGAAATAATTTTAAAATAAGAATTATTGATGTAGTTGGAAAATATATTTTGGACATTTTTCTTAATAAATTAAGCGCCTGTTGTTTGTTCAGAAGTAAGAGTAATAGTTAAGAAAAAAGCATAGATTTTTGCATTCCCCACCAATCAAAACACCCGTTTTCATAAAAAATTATGCTTTTTGATTAACTCTTACTCTAATTTCTGATCAAACAACAGGCCCTTAGTCTTCAGTAATTAAACCCCTGTTATTGTTATTACTCCATAAAATGTATGTTTATAAAAACTTAAGAATGTAAATAAGTTTCCCTTATTTATGTAAAATATTTCGATTAACAAAATACAACTGATAAGGTGAAAAAAATAACGAAATGATGTTTTGAACAGGTGCGGCTTTTTTTGTTGCGCGGTGTGTTGGTACATGCTGCGTGATGATTAGACAGTAAAAAATGAATCTAACCTAAATATTTAACAATGCGAATGTTAATTAACTAATTATTCTCATTGCTATCGATGATCGAATTGTTGTATTTCGATTCATCATTACGTCATTTTGTAATAAATGGGTCGATAGTTTTCTAGATCTATCTCCTTTTTTAAATACTATTTTTAATTCCTCGTTTTGCCAATCATAATACGTATCACTTTGATAAAAGTGTCAATAATAAGATCACTTTGTATCACTTTGATAGAAGTACAATTTGTGCTGATACGTTCCTAATTCTTTCAGAACTAATCTAACCTAAATTTTTAACAATGCGAATGTTAATTATCTAATTATATATTTTCATTGTTATCTACGCCAAGATATCTACTATTTTCTCAGATTAGTAAAACTAGTGGAAAGAAAACTGCATTTATATTTTGTTATACATACCTTGTACATAAATAAATAAAAAATGCTATTTTGATAGCACTCTAGCAGCCTAAAATGCTTTTTAACTGCTTGTGAGAAGTTTTCTGCTGCTTTCCTCAGAGTTTCTTTGCTATGAATGTCGATGTCGTCCGAATAGGATAATAGTCTCATGGAGTTTTCAGATATCATTCATAAAATACTCGGCATATTAAAGCAATAAATAAAAGCATTCTGTTTATAAATCTTTATTTTCAGAAATGTATCATTAGACAAATTAACTTTTTATTTTATATTTTTACATTTACAAAATAACTGGAAGCATTAACAACCAAAATGTATTTATAAATTAACTATTAGACCAAAGTGAAATGTTAGCATTCTATCTAAAACTGTTAAAATAACTATATGACTCACTAGCCGTGAACTGGCCACATTCAAGTAATGAATATTATTTGTTTGACAAATATAATATGTAGATAATAAGTTTCACAGCACAGAACGAATGCTTACAAATTAAAAGTATCTAAATAATATTGAAGGTAAATAAGCGATTCAAACAATATTTACAATTTTAATAGTGTTTTATGGCATCATCGTGGAATATTGAAGAATGACAAACATATTATTTTTATGTACTACTATGGCGCGTGTACACAACGGAAGATTTGTCGAGCTACATAAGTTACAATTGCGATGGATCGCGCTTTTCAAAGCGTGCCCGAACCACTGAAAAAAGGAAAATAAAACCAGAGGCAATAAAGAAAGCGAAAACGACAAACAGAATCGAATTTGAAAAATTAGACTAAACTAAATCAGAAAACAGTTTTAGCTCCTCAAATACTGGCAGACCTGATTATGTTCAAGACAATGGGATCTCGACATTTTCAGTGAGACAGGCATATGTACTATAAATAAGCCCATGTAAGCATTTAGATGAGACCAAAGCCGCATAGAGGACAGTAGAGAATTAAGCAATGATTCATTGTCTATTGTGTTTTGTACACAGAGTAGAATGATACAATTGATACATACCGGTCTTTATCAATTGCATCTGAGATGTGAGATTAATGTCAATTAACTGTTTAAATAAACTATACCTTGTACTAAACACAAAATGGAGTATTATTTATATCACAACCTATCAGCTTCAAGAGGTGCAGTTCAATTAGACTGATATAGCACTGCTTGCGGAGTCGGAACAAGAATTGAACGAGACTCTGAGAAAAATGGAAAATGTTTTAGCAGATAAATACAACATGAAAATAAACAAAGACAAAACAAAGTGCATGGTTGTTGGAAGAGAAGAAGTGTCGACAAATGTTGTTTTGAGTGGCGTCGCTATCAAATAAGTGAAAAAATTCACATATTTGGGTAACAAAATTTCCCAAGATGGCCGCTCAGAGGCAGACATCATAAGCAGAATACAACAGGAGAGAGTCGCCTTCAACAAAAAGTCCAAAATCCTTGAATCTCCCAACATAGATTTAAAGGTAAGGAAAAACTTGATTAAAACTCTTGTCTGGATTGTGCTGATGTATGGCAGCGAAACATGGACCATCGGCCAGAGTATGGCCGGGAAGCTAGCGGCCTTTGAGATCTGGTGCTACAGGTGCATGGCAAGGATCCATTGGTCAGAACATATCCGAAACGACGAGGTGTTGAGCAGGGTGGGCAAAAAGAGGCGGCTCCTTAACAGAGTCGCCCAACAATGAGCAATTTGGATAGGCCATAATATAAGGCATCCGGGCCTGCTTTTTACCATTGTCGAGGGGAATGTTGAAGGCAACAATCACAGAGGCCGCCTGATATTTAGCTACGTAGACCAGATTATCGGAGATGCGCGCTGTAGCACCCCTACCAAGAAATGAAGAGACTGGCAGGTGACAGAGAGGAGTGGAGATAGTGAGTGCTTGTTGCAGACCAATCCTAGGATTGCAACCCAAAAAAAAAAAATGGGAGGAACAAGACATCTTAAAACTATAGTCGTGATAAAATTAACATTCAGTGTGTGTAGTATGACCTTTAGTTTGTTTAAAAATTAAAATAGTAAAGTTTAATCTGCGTACACGTGCCATTAGAGAAATATATATTTTTACGATAGTATCTTCCTAAATATCGTATGACCTGTAATATAATGAATCTGTTGTGCAGATGAATTTGCTGGCACAGGAAACAGGAATAGTATTGAATTAAGGAAACGTTATGCTTGCGCGACATTTGTTAAAATAATTTTTAATTCTATTGCACAAAATAAATAGTTATTGGTAAACATATTTCAAATAAATGTATATTCATATTGGTCCTCAACATGTCTTAAGTACTTACATTTGAAATAAAAAATACAACATATTTTGGTTGGTTCTTTGCCAATAGTCATGAAAAAAAAATTACAAGTTACCACATTAATTATAAGTGTCAATTTTTCTAAAGTGATGTCCAAAACTTCTATCATTAGGGTTGTGATTTCTTATGATTTGAATGAGTTAAAAAATATTTTATACAGCAACCTTTTCAAAATGAAGAAAAACAAAATACCTACATAAAAAAAAATAGAAAATATATTGACGGTTAAGAGCACACATTGACGATCCCTGCGTAAACTCAGACATCTAGCAAAAATGAATTTTTGACTTTTTTGTACCAATGTTCTCCTCCGCAAAAAATTTCAATGAATAAACTGACATTAAAACAAGTGACGCTCATTTTGTATGTTAAAACAAGTAAAATTGATTTTTTATACATGTCTTAGTTTACATAGGGACTGTCGATATTTGCATGTTCACTTTTGTTTAATCTTTATTTTTTTATAAAATCCTTTCATAAGTGGTCAATCGGTAAATAAGTGAAGGGAGATGGGATTTCATAATTTGACATTTGATATCAGATACAGGAAATAAATATTGTGGTGTTCAACTTTAAGAAATCAGACAGTAGGTACTTATACAAGAAACCTATCATCGATGTTGTCTGTTAAGTCAGATTTAAAAAATCTAAAGGAAAACCTGATAATGATGTCTCAGTAACATTCTCTATTCACACTAGAAATGATATCTAAAATTATCATATGTATAAATTTTATACATTTTGTTTGAAGCAAGATGTTTATTCTGCCTTCAACATCAGTCCATATAATAAAACCGAGTGGTTAAATTCAATATATTTAAATAAATTTGAAATGTAATTGAATGATCATGGATCTGTGAATTTTAAATTCCAATTTGAACAATTAAAAGGAAAAAAAAATTACAAAGATATTTCGTGAATGGAATTTTTGAAGGAAAAATGCTGGTAGGTATATCATTAAATTATAATTTTGGTTATTCATTTGGTTGAGTGCAGTTATTTGCCTCTTGAGGACATTAATTAGCTATAAACAATAATTGAGACGTAGTATTTTGTTTACAAAATGTAATATGACCAATATTTGCAGTCTATACATGATCGCTCAATTTGCCCACTAGGAATATTGTTGTTATTTTTGGTTATGACTCACCTTTTAAGGAATGCATATGCATAGCACTGTAAAATTAAATGTTGTTTTTGGAACTTACATTTGTCTCTGATAAAGTAGATGGTGAGTTATAAACTGAAAATAACAAAAAAAACATGCCGACCATATGATTCCTGTAGGTACACAAAGACCTTATAAAATACACATTAACTTTTCTATTAATCCAATATATGTAGTAATAAAATAAAAACTACCATAATATAACTGCAGAAAATTAAACAAATTTATGATAAAATTAAAAAGAGCTGAGGTTCATTTCCAATCATCAATGTTCAAAAAACCACATAGACATTGGTGACTTCAATTCAAGGTCACCAAGAACTAACTGTACACATTGTTAAAAATAAAATAAACAGTAAAAATAAAACATTTTGTCAAAATGACAAGGAAACATGTTAACTAACGTCTTTGATCATTCATAAATATAAATGTCAGAAAAATGATAAAGAAAGAAACACAATAATTATTTTAAACGTAACAGAATACATAATATTAATTTTAAACACCACGAGACATAGTTGAAAAACAATGAACAATTCAAAGCGGGAATTTTCACAACATCTCAATATCTGTACTTGGGAATATAAACAACAACATATATATTTTAACACCAATAAAATGTCACATTTTATTAATTACAAACGATGCACCTGGTCGAGTCCCCCGAGGTTCACAGTCATGTTGCGCACATTGTTTAATTTCACTTTCTAAATTAATGATATGAGGTTGACTTGCACAATTATCACGCCGTATTCGGAGTCACAGAATCCTCGATAACGTCCTCCTTGGAAGGTGGGAAATTCTGAAAAGGTGAGTCTTTTTGTAGGAGGTCATGTGCTTTCTCCTTCCACATTTTTTCATCTTTTTTCACTTTGATTGTATTGTCTTTGACTTGTTCATCGGGTTTTCCGTAGGATGGCGGGTTAGCATACGGGTTGTACCCCAGGACGCTGAGCATGGGCGCGATGTCCGCCATGTCCCGGATGACGTCGGAGGAGATGGCGCCCACCCAGCGTGTAAGAGCTTCTAGATTCACAGGTTTGATGACCTGGTCTGACGAACGCTCCATTCTGTAAAAAATTTTAAATGTGCATTTTTTGTTTTTTTTTTATCGCAAGAATTTAAAAAGTATTTTTTTTCCAGTTGTACGTTCTGTTATGTTCCAGCATTTGATAAGAGTATTATCATCCCTCGGGGTTGCAAAGTGCACGCACCCTGCACCCGGAGAACTTATCTATACTGGCGTACGTGACGAAACGCAACGCTTTGTATCAGTATAAAGGTTTACTCTCCTAATCTATATAAGGGCATATCAGACGTTTCAGCCCTGTCAATCTAATTTTAGTTGTATTACATCTCACACGTGTTTGTTACTGTATTATTTTCAATAAATAGTTCAAACTTTTACAAGTATTTCCTTGTGAAATTGAAGCCTTGAGAAGAAGAAGAAAACCATCCTGAAATCCGCTCCCTGCTGTCTATAAAACAATTTGTTCCACCTTAGGGTGTAGTAGTTCGTTGATGATAAATACATGTTAAATTTATGATTTTTCACAGCAAGTATTATAAAATAAAACAATTTTAAAGTTACTGTTCATGACCAAATTCTTCACATGTTGTTTCACAAAAAATACTTCTTATATGCATAGGGAATAATCAAAGTGTGAGAATGTAGGTATCTATACTCTGCGAATAACAAAATAGAATTTGTGAAGATTACGAAAATGTGGGTTTTTATTATTCATTTATATCAGAATGTATATGATATATTGCTATTTTTTTAGGGCGATAACTTAGATAGAACCTTTGTTCTTATATAAAAGTAATAAACTAAACATTATTTACAATAATTAAGAAAAATATAGGCAATAATCCACAGGCCGCGGCAAAAAAACCTTTTTAATGTTCCCGGGCGTAGAGTGGTTCGTTTAAAATTTCTATGTAAGCATAATATGTTTTTTTATACGTATAAAGTTTACTTAATTATTTAGAATCCGTACTTAGGAAATTAAGAAATATTCAATATTAAAAAAGATATAATTTTTCAAACATGCTTAAATATTTACTATTTTTGGTCATTTTCAAATGTTGTTTATTCATATAAAAATATGATTTTAAACGATATATTATATCTATATTCGCACTTTGAGTCTTCATTCACAATTAAAAAGTTATTTTTTTTTATAAAAAACACGTTAATTATTATTTTAAAATAAAAATTCTAAAGTATAAAAAACGACATCATCAATATCAGAATGCGCGTTAGATGCCATCTGGCCACTGCAGAGGTCAGTCGTGTTTATGTAGCCGAATATTCCTCGTCATTTATTTCACTATTCATCGTACTTTTACGCCAAATTTGACATTTATATGAATTATTATTATATAATACGTTCAAAAGCAATTGATATCTCCCATATATTAAGGTTTTATATGGATTTTCGAACGGTTTCTTCCTTTTTACACTTTGAACATGCATCACATGTCAGTTTCGGTATTATCCTAATTTCAACAATTGTTCCAGATCATTTGAGGTATCAAGATACACACTGTACGCGCCGTGCGCATGCGCGTTGGCGTAATTATTTTTCGTTTATATTACCGTATACATTATGGTTTGAAAAGTATTTCAGAATTATTAATATGTTTTTTTTAATTCTATACAGTAAGTTGGACGTAAATAAAATAAGGGAATTTGTCGATAGATAAAATAATACATTTTGATATACGCAGTACGTTCGTGGGGCTAGGTAATTGTTTTGTTATTGTCATATTACGATATGCATTGATTTAAAAAGGAGTTCAGAATTATTACTATGATTCTTAAATTATTTACGGAAAATAATAAGTCGACTCAAATAATATAAGATCATTTTTCTAAAGTTAAACAAGTAAATATTTTGATACGTGAGATACTTCTGCGGGGATGCCTGACGCGGACGAAAGCGAATAATATATGACCATATCTTTCTATTAAAATCTTACTGTTTTAGCAACGTATGTACCATAAATATATAACGAACGTGTAATTTTTATTCGATTTGCGCTCAGATGACATGTCGCGCACGGCTTGAAAGCACATGATCTATCGATGTAATTTGACAGATACGCATGTTTGTGAATCGGCTGTCCCGCCTTAAGGCTAGTTAGTCATCCATTTTTCAAACTGTCAAAAATGCCGAAATGCGTCGATAGATCATGCTATTTCAATACGAGAGCAAGACATGAACAAACGTCATATCAGATAAACCTTGCACAAGCGTATTTATTTACGTATCCTTGCAAGACAAAAAGGTTGCGAAGAAACGAGACAACCATACAGAGTACCGACGCTTAAAATATATGGGAACGCAAGTCATGCTCTATTATCCGAATTTTAAATGTTTTAAGCCTAGAATTTAAAAAAGGGTATTTATATTTCTCCAACAATCTATGTGTTGTAAAAAAATAGTAAACAACAATTTTTCTTACATCACTGTTTTTTAATTTAAAACTTATGTTGCATAAGCATATTTAGATATTATTTTGACTTCCGACTGAAATGTCAGACTGTGAATTTAATTGAATTCAAATAATTTTTATCTAAAATAAACAAAAAACTTCTACAACAATATGTATTGAATTAAAAAGAAAATTAACAACTACTTATCTATATTTTAAAAATTATGTCGTAAATTAATATCTTACTTGATTTTACAAATTACAATATCTCCGCTAATACAGCGATGCCTTCAAGTGACATTAGTTCTTGTGTTAGTTAGACTTCAAGTGATATTATTTTGAACTAATGTCAAATTTGGCATAAAAACACGTTTTAAAGAGATTTTTTTGATGAAAAAATGAATGGCTGCGTAAGAACGTCCGCCTCTCCCGGCCGGCGCGCGGATTTTGTTCTGAAAATTGCGTAATTTTTTAACATATTTCACACATTCGAATTTTTACTTTTACATATTAATGAACGTGTTTTAAATAACGCTTGAAGTCTCAAAGTGCAGGAGTAAACACAATATATTGTTTAAAATCATCTCTTTATATGAAACAAAAAAAACAATTGAAAATCATCAAAAAACGTAAAAATTTCTTGCAAATTTAAAACATTATAACTTTATTAATATGGAATATTTCTTAATTTCCTTGGTACGGATTCTAGATAATTAAGTAAACTTTATACGTATAAAAAAACATATTGTGCCCACATACAAATATTAAGCAAACCTCTCTTCGCCCTCCAACAATAAAAACGATTTATAGCCGCGGACTGTTGATTAATGTTAATATTTTCTTAATTATTGTAAATAATGTTCAGTTTATTACTTTTATATAAGAACAAAGGTTTCTATCTAAGTTATCGCCCTAAAAAAATAGCAATCTACCATATACATTCTGATATAAATGAATAATAAAAACCCACATTTTCATAAAAAAAAAACACCGAAATATGCATTTGCAGTGAATGTGGCGCCTTAATAAAAGTTATTTTGAATTACATATTTATATTATATCAATTATTATTAAAATAACTAGCACCCCAGCCTGGCTTTGCCTGGTGTACTTTTGTTTTTATAGTAATACCTAAAATAATGCACTCACCCCCTGCAGAGCCGGCGATGTCGCCTACGGCCCCATGACACATATTACTTTATGGCAACGTCTAAAGGTGGCATTCCGTTCTTAGCGACCGCGACCCACAGCTTCGTATGAATTAGTATGAAACACTGACGGATGCATGCGGCAGTGTTGCGCGACCGCTGGGCGTGGCCTGCGAGCGACTTGGCGACCGCGACCCGGTCGCACCGGAGGCAGTGCTGTCGCGCGTCGCACCCGACAAGTACATAAACTGTTCATTTTTTATATTTTTTTTATTTATGGTTTTTGTGTTTAATTTGTAGAACTCCATATTTATTTTTAGCGAAATTTAAAATAAATTAAATTTTAATAAATATTATTATTAAGTTCTACGGGTTAAGTATTTTTTGTGACTGTTTGATAATGGCCTTACAAGCCGAAACAGCTGTAACACATAAAAATACTTAACCCGTAGAACTTAATAATAATATTTATTAAAATTTAATTTATTTTAAATTTCGCTAAAAATAAACTGTTCATGATTTGGCCTACAATAACTTCTGAACTTTCCTTCTTTTTAGTTTGAATGTTGTTTATGAGCATTTGAAAGCACCCCTCTTTTTCTCGCGATGTGAAAATTGAGTCGATCTATATCCTCTTTTCCAGAGGCACTGACGTTAACATAATAAGAATATCATATTCTTCTTCGTCTTCAAATAACTGCTTTATAAGTCTTTTTCTCTTCGAAATTAAAACGTCCGACATAATACTTGGAACACAACTGCTAGTCTAGCAACTGCAGAAACACTAAACTTTGGTATGGGTCGCGTGCCTCGGTTACGTAGATCCGTAAGCTTAAGGGTCGCACCGCGACCGGCGACCATGGTCGCTTGGTCGCGGTCGCCAAGAACGGAATGCCACCTTTATTATTAAAACTTGTCATATCTTCTAAGATTTTTTTTAATAGAGATGCGAACACGGAATACGTGTCACATCAATATTCGTATTATTTTTAAATTAAGCTAAACGCTTGTGCTATGAAAATAGAACTAACTTGCCGGTCTGGAGTGAGATTCGAACCCGCGACCTTTAGATCACGAGGCGAGAGTCCCCACCACAAGACCAACAAGCTCTACGTTGGTTGTTAATGATTATTGATTAATGAATGATTTGGTGTAAAGGACAAATTTGATCTGCGGTAAATGCTTGAGGTCAATAAGATGTTTAATTTGATAAGGATTAATACACTGAATTGGTTCAAATTGCTGGAAAGTTAATCATTGTAATATCTTAGTTATATATTTGATGAAACTTTAGAGACAAAAATGGTTGGTGTAAGTTATCCTTAAAAGATATATAGGTAAATACCACTGACTTTTTGTAGATCATTTAATTTTACACAATTCTTTACTACAATTTTTTTTTGTATCTCTAACTGCAGTGCTTTCCATGTTTCTCTAACTGGCAGTGTTTTCCATGAGAGCGCTTCAGCGGCAATTCACTCGATTCACTAATACCGTTAGTGCTCTCAGCTGTTTTATGTGCTGGAGCAATTTTTAACACACCAAAATCTTCTTGGAGAAATGCAGACAATAACAGTAAAAACCGCATACAAATCCGTTAGTGATTCTCGAAATTAGCGCAATCATACGAACAGACAGAGGGACTATGTATACTATGGATTGATGCTGATATTTCAAGAACTGATTGATTGCACAGTATTTGTACAAATTACTTTTATAAAATAGAAAGAAGGGTATTTACTTTGAGAGATGAATTCCATTAGGTTTGTTGATGAATTCTTCATGATGCAGGACAGACTCATTCCAAGGCACATCTAAAAATGACAAGATGCGCTCCATCTGCTCTCTTGGGTGCAGTACCAACTGCTCGTAGTGGACCTAAATAAGATCAACAGAGGAAATTGGTATATTCATTAATTAATAATATGACTGAGTCAAATCATAAGACATATTACACTGAGGCGGCAAAAGGGTAAAAATAAAAGTAATATTTTATGCAAATGTACACAACATTTTATGTTGTGGAATAAAGGGAGGAGGAAAATTAGTAGGAGAATGGATGGGACCGCTGGATGGTTTAGTCAAGCAAAATGTATGAGCGAGGAATGGATGGCTAAGAAGGTATATGAGGCAAGTGTTGAAGGCAGCAGGAATAGAGAGTGCCCACGAAAGACCTTGCACAATCAGATACTACAAATATTGGAGGATGCACCTGCTAAAAGCCTCAACAACTGTAGACCGTGCATGAAAAGATGTATGAATGTAGCTGAAGAAAAAGTTGTGCGTTGAGAATATGGCGTTCTGCCTATGAAACTCTTGGAAACGGTTGCTGGTTAGTTAGTATAGATGTACGATTTTAAATGGTTCATATTCTTGATAAGGGAAACCCGCATTAAGATATTGGAGCGTAGAGGCTCTGAGAGGTGGCCTGAGGTTTCTATCTTTATTGACTGGATAGGTATGCCAAACAGCAGGAACAATCAGGCACACATCTCAACTTCGTCGCCTGGCTGGCCTGGTGACATGGGTATGCTTGTGCTGAGTAAGTACCATCTTTAATTTCTGTGATGATCTAACCTTCCCTTGCATACCTGTCTTGAATTTATGATTAAATCATGGAATCTCCAAGAAATTCAGATTTTTTTTTTTAAAATACAGATTTTTGATATTTGTGGGGGTTGCATTTTAGAAACCTCAAAGAATGACGTAAACATGGAATACCAGAATTTCGTAATTAAAAACATGGATATATATTACAACATTTTTATGTTTACGTGTCATTATCTTTGTTAAACTATTAATGGGGATGGACATATACAAAGAATAATTCACGGAAATTCCACTGATTTTTAATCACATAGATTCAGTTGTTAAGAAAAAAAATGCCATTATGGCACTATGACCTCAATAAACTTGCTATCAACTATACATTACACATTTTGTATTGAACTATAAAAATAAATGGATTATTTTAAATACATACATCATTGAAGATTTTACAAATGGAACTTTATGTTGTGAATAAATGTTATTATAGTATTTCTTTGCAAATAAATAAACCCGCAAATAAAACGAGGTTCCACAAAACGTCAGAATTTACCATAATGCATCTTTCAGGACCGACATCTTTGCATTGACCGTGCATCACTTGTATGGCATTATTCCAGTTTGTCAGGCACTGTCGATAGCTCGTTAGGTCGAAGCCAGTGATTGTAACCTGGAACAAGAAAAACAAATTTTTAGGTAGTATCTCTAGAACTGAATAGACTTGTCTTCCTAGGCACCCGGTGTATGATATTTGTAGAATATATACTGGAAAATATTTTACATTAAAATCGGCATTAAAATGTTGATTGAAAAATCTACCACAGTACAGCCAGCATTACATTCGCTTCTAATTTGTTCATTCCTCACTCTATCGATCAAAGATTTTCCATACAAGCGGCTTGGTGATCGCATTTTCACCACATTCAGTCTACTTTCATTGCTTTTTTTGCCAATTCCAGGCTTTACTTCCATACATCAGAGTTGGCACTAGAATGCCATTTTGTACTGCTAGTTTTCTTTCCTTTGACAGGTTCTTATTGGCCAAAATTGCACTCAGGGCACCATTTAATTTGTTACCCGCAGTCACTCTTCTTTCGATATCGTTCTCACCTTTGCCGTCTCTACTAAACATACTTTCCAAATACACAAACCCATTCACTTGTTCTAAGCATTCATTGTCTACAATTAAATCACACTTAGTCACTCTTTCTTCTCTCTTGAACACCATCACTTTCGATTTGCTGACATTCATCATAAGTTCACTCTGCATGCATACCTCGGACATCCTGGATACCAGGCACTGCAGATCAGTTTCACTGTTTCAGTGCCACTAATACTATATCGTCTGCGTATAGTATACAATAATATCACTAATACTGCATCGTCTGCGTATAGTAGGCAGGATATAGTGAGCCCGTCCATCTTATCTCCTACTTATTATCTCCTATTTCTAGTTCCTTCAGTTCTTTCAATTGTCCAAATACAGATTGAAAAGCCATGGTGACATTACGCATCCCTGTTTGAAACCTTTCATTCATGATGTGAATGCCCCATTAATTCTCACGCAAGCAATAGTTCTCTGTACAGGGTTGCAATTGCTTGTATGAGCTTACTCTTCACCTCGTACTAAGAAAAAACCTTCCATAACTTTCGTCTTATTACTCTGTCATACGCTTTTTGAAGATCCACAAAGGCACAAAAAAAAATTGTTTCTTTGCCAAAAACTTTTCCATCATCTGGCGCAATGAGAAAATCTGGTCCATGCATCCTCTTCCACTCATGAACGCTCCTTGTACATCCCATACTTTTCCTTCGTTGTCATCCTCACTTTTTCTATCAAAATTCTCGCAAACAGTTTACCAACAGAGCTCAGCAGGCCTGATAGCTTGCGCAGTCCATTCGCGACCCTTTTCCTTTGCATAGAGACATGATAACAGCTCTTTTCCAATCCATTGAAGTGTGGCTGTCCTCTAAACATGGGTTGAAGAGTCAATGAAGCCACGTGAGAGTCGTATTCTAAATAATATGTACGCTTACGCCGCCAGGTGGTGCGGAAATGTGTGCGTATTGCGTATTATGCAGAATACGACTTCTTCAACTTTTAGAAACGCGATATCTCAGAAATGGTGATTCTTAGGAAAAAAAATATAAGGATAATTATTGTAGATAATTATATGGTCTATAATTTATGTTTGATATATTTTTATGATAAAATTTACCGTTTATTTTTAAATATTAATTAGCGTGTTTTTTATAAAAAAAAATAGCTTTTTAATAGTGAATGAAGACTCAAAGTGCGAATATAGATACAATATATCGTTTAAAATCATCTTTTTATATGAATAAACAACATTTGAAAATGACCAAAAATCGTAAATATTTAAGCATGTTTGAAAAATGATATCTATTTTAATATTGAATATTTCTTAATTTCCTACGTACAGATTCTAGATAATTAAGTAAACTTTATATGTATGAAAAAACATATTATGCTTACATACAAATTTTAAACGAATCACACTGCCCGGGAACATTAAAAACGTTTTTTTTTGCCGCGGCCTGTGGATTAATGCCTATATTTTTCTTAATTATTGTAAATAATGTTCAGTTTATTACTTTTATATAAGAACAAAGGTTCTATCTAAGTTAACGCCCTAAATTTCGACCATTGACCTTGAATACATTTTTTGGCAGATGTAGGATTGGTGGGGATTTTTGATAGAGATTATTTGTAATAGAGTACCCAAGATGTGTACCAATTTTCAGCTCTATGTGAATTATTGTAAATTGAAATGTCTATTTTGACCGGACGATATATATTGTGGACCGTGTTATTTAAAAATAGCGTAAAAAAGATAACACACATGTAAGAACACACTGAATTTTGAATTACAATTTTTTGTTTGGGCAGTGGTAGGGTTAATAAAATAATTATATAGGTGAGTAATTTTATATAATGCTAATATGCACATTTACGTAGTTATTATTACGTTTAAATTATTATTGAAAGTTAGTTTAATATAAAAAAAGTTACCTGTCTGGATATGATGGAGTGTACTGTAGCCCGGCCGTCCCTCACCATGAAGATGAACTTGGCGTTGGGGAAGAGCTCCAGCACGTAGGTGCCCATCTTCAGGGTGAGCGGATCCTTGTTGCACAGCCTCGCGGCGGGCTCCCCGTGCTTGGCGATCACCTCCAGGCAAAACGCCGCAATCGCGCTGTCCAGCACCTTCAATCATTACAAATCATGATGCTTTGAGAATGTTAGGATTTGTTCTGCGTACTGCCAGGGTTTTCGAGAATACCCGCGTACTCAGAACTCTTTACAACTCCTTGGTGCGGAGTAGACTCGAGAGTGGCTCGATGATCTGGGGGCCACATGAGGGCAAGTACCCTCTTATGGTGGAGAAAGTCCAAAAGAAGTTTCTGAGATATCTCTACATGAGAGAGTACGGGCATTATCCTTGGCTTTACCCAACCGAGTTTCTCCAGGGTATGCTTGGCTACAATAGTTTAGAGACTAGAAGGAATTGATTACACATTTTTATCGATTGTTGCACGGTATGATCGATAATCCTGAAATTATGCAGAGTATTGGTTTGTATGTTCCTGATAATTACACTAGACATCGTCAGCATAGATTGTTTCACATTCCAATATACAGGACCAACCTGCCGATGGTTATGCCTGTTGGAAGAGCCACAGCTATGCTGAACAAAATTGCTTTGGGTATTGATATATTCCATGTGTCTGAGGGGGTTTTCCGAAGCGGGATTCTCCTACACCTTTGACCAGATGTTATTTTTAATTTATTAAATACTTTCATTTTTGATATATACTTCCTAATATGTATGCCTTAAACATTTTGTTTGTCATGTACATATTATCGTGAAATAAATTGAATTGAATTGAATTGAATTGAATCATCCGCAGCCTTACTTTGGCCGTCTTATACAAAATTGAAACAAACGCGAAATTAATACATATTATTTTTATATGTTTATTTTTATTTTATTTATTTATACAAATAATGATTCTTATAATAAATTAAATCTATGTTATTACATTTTAATGACATTATACTCCCCATAATATGAGCCAATAGCTCGAGCTTATGGGAGGAGTATTTACAAGCCAAATTAAAGTACAAAAGCAGAAACCATTTAGAAGTAGTAATTTTTATTACACAAAAACCATTTGAGACATAATATGGTTTGTTTATAATAATTGTTATAATCGCGATGATCTTATTTGATATGCGAAGTGCAAGTTGATTATAGACATTTAACAAGTTGGTTAGAACAGTGATATGCGGGCGACATAGCATTTACCGTTATACTCGCTCATATTCAAGAAGGAAATTAAATTTAAGGTTAACACAATAACAAAATATTATCAAGCGTGGTCAAGATGAGCGCACAATTTTATAACTCTACAGAAGTTATGCTGCATGAGTGGAGGTGGATCTAAGTAGGAAATACTCAACCACATTATATACATTATATTAAATGTGTTACTCCAAATGGAATATTTCACATAACTTAGTGGCCAGACCTGACTGAACCCTTTGAATTTCTTTTAGAATATAGAATCCAATACAGCTCTTTGCATACATTCGTAATCGATTTTTTAATATCATCCATGCAGTGTATCCAAATAGTAAAAACGTTATTGGAATGGAGATTAAAACAAATTTTCAAATGGCATGTTCTTCAGCTGTTTCTGCGGCTCTTGCTTGTGAGTGGCGTGATTATAAATTCCAATCGAAATAATGACCAAATCATGGCGAAAATTATTTTAAAACGTGTAGTCATCCATTGTACGTAAATGTTGAAAGTTTCGAGCTAGTCAGAAAGTTGGTGAAAAATCAATTACAAGATTTCATCACAACAAACAAAACACAGACGAGAGAGTTAAATAGAAGCATGTAAAAACATTATTATTATCCGAGACCATAGTGAATAGAGCATCCGTCGAACCACTAAAGGGCTTAAGGGGCTTGTAGCCGAGTGCTTGCATGTCTATATCAGTCGGATATTTAAAAAAAAGATTTTGCGAAAAAAGAACAGAATATTAAAAAAATGTTTTAATATTTGTTTTTTCGAGGCCCTCAATGTGCATTAATTAGCCCAGGAACCCATTCAGCCGCAAAGCCGGCATTGCTAGGGAGTATACGAATATAATGTTATACGTAATACGTAAATAAACGTAAACATATTTTTTAAATATGCCTGCTGAAAACGAAGAGAAAATGCGCGGAAATAAAAATATATTATTAAATAAAAATATATAGTTACAGGTATAATACCTAAAATTATAAATTAAATAAAAATGAAATAACAAATCTTTGATGAAAGTTAAATTATAATAAAAAATGATGACCATCTCAGTAAGATTGAATATTATTTAGTTGTAAGAGCGAAATATTTGAAAAGAAAAAATATTATTTTTACCGCTTTGGATACCCCCGCTTCATCGAGTCGCACAGACTCCTTCTGGGACCTGATCCAGCGAGACCTCAGCTGCAGGATCCTGGGGATGACGCGGGTTTCTTGCCCGCACCTGCAAATAGATATCTTTAGTTACTTGACAAAACACACTGATCCCATGTGTCGCGACAACCTTCAAATTGTATAAATATTGGGATGGACCAACGAGCTGTTACCGTCCATGTTATCGGAAGAAACTGGGCTGCATGCACGATCTACAATATTTAATCTGGTCCCCTGGGTGCTATGGGCGGGGCGATAATCTCACCATCACTAGCGCTCGAAAGGTTTCTTTTCAGAATCATAATTTATTGATAAAAATTCAAGAGAGAAAAGAGGTAACGCATTCTGGCGGAATCGGGTCCTGGTGGTAACTGAATTAATATTTTTCTGAATCGATATCTATCTAAGTACCTAATTCGTCTAATTTGTTTTTCTTTTCTTAAGTAAAAAATGGAAGAAGGAAGAATAGATGTGCTTAATACAAGCTACCGAAATGAATATTGGACGCGGAGCACATCGTTTGCACTGGTCGGCCGTCTAACCCTAAATCCAGAAAAGGTTTACGTTTAAATCGGTTTCTTTTAGTAATGAATTCAAACCTCTAAGGGCCGGTCGTTTCAAGTTGGATCAAAGTAAGCGTAAATCCTGGGTTAAACTCGAGTTTAACCACAAGGTGACGCGAAATAGCCCAACAGTTGTTTCACGACAAATATTAGATTAGGGATGTAAACTAAAAATCATAGACAAACACTCGCTCAAATAATTTTGCACATGGCATCACGTCATTTAAACCTCATTTGACAGTGCCGACAGCGCATTAATAAATTCCGTATCCGATTGTTTGTTGATAAATAATGATACAAAGTAAGTATTCATGGATTTAACGGTATTCAAAAGTTTATGTTGTTGATTAAATATAGCAATAAACACTGATAACAATGTTTTTTCAGAGAAAGCAAGCAAATTTTTCGACAGATGACGTTCATATCGTCAGGTCTGGATAATAAAAATGCTGTTTTACTAAAGTAAGAAGTGAGGATGTCCATAAGAAGATGAAAGAATACTAGTGGGCCGCATTACACAATGAATATAATAAGCAAAATGCATACTGTCTGACAGATTTTCGAAATAGGTTCGAAAATAGGAAGAAATGCGCCAGGAAGGTTAGATTATTGACGAAATTAAGTGTTTTCCTACATATTTTGTGTTTGCGAGTATAATATGTTTTTATTTTATGTATATTGTTTTTCTTTTAGTTTTTCTGTTTATAACCTTTTCTTTGTTTGCAGGTAATAGAAAACTGAAGCCAAAACCCACGACTCCAAGTGATATGCAGATAAACTTTATGCGGTTCAGTTAGAGATTTTCAAAACAAAAAAATAAACTTTGGAAAGGCATAAAGCGAAAAGAGATCTGGCTTCATTTAAATATTTATTTATTTATTTAATAAACGTGGAAGACCAACAGCGCAACAAAGAAGCATAGAAAACATTGATATAATATAGATGGCCAATTACAGGTCTCCACATTTAGAAATATGTTAGTAATGATAAATATGTTATGAATTAAACTTATAAGTTAAGAATTATATAACAAGAATGAATAAAAAATTTAAACAAAATAATTAGAAACTTAATTATTATCAGAAAAACCTAGGCATGTTAAAAATAATACAAAAAGAATGAACAAGAGGAAAAGAGAATTAATTATTAAGTAGGAAAAAAAATTCTGCACTAAAAATTTTTCTTAAAACTTAGGCGTGTTAAGAATTATATATCAAGAAAGAATAAAAAATTTAAACAAAAGAAAAAGAGACTTAATTATTAACAGAAAAACATAGGCATGTTAAAAATAATACAAAAAGAATGAACAAGAAAAAAAGAGACTTAATTATTAAGTAGAAAAAAATTCAGCACTCAAAATTTTTCTTAATCTTGTGTGGCTGTACTCGAACGGATCGATATCCAATAATCTCATCAGTTTATTGAATGCATCGCATACCCTCAAGAAATATGAATTACGACGATAGTTGGATGAGGTAAAATCAATGTGAAAGACTGGGTTATGTGTACGAGATCTACAGGGAACATGGAATTTTAGTATATTTAATAGTTCAGGACCAGTCGACGTTGCCTGATACAATTTTTAGTAGGTACATCAAATCACCTATTTCCCGACGTTTGTATAAAGGTAGGATGTGATATTTTTTGCATGAACTGTCGTAATCGTCAGAAACGCAATTGAATTTGAAGTTGACAAAGCGAATAAATTTTTTTTGAATTTGTTCCAAGCGATTTACATAGATCGTATACTGGGGGTCCCATACTTGCATTGCGTACTCAAGTTTGCTTCTGACAAAAGTGCAGTAAAGTACTTTCAATGTCTTTACACACTTAAAATCTTTAGATATTCTTATGATAAAACCTAAAGCCCTATGAGCCTTATAATAGAATCGATATGTTCATCGTATAATAATTTTCTATCATTGATCACCCCTAAATCTCTGATTGATGTAGCTGAAAATATATCAGGGGAAAGAGAAGGGGTAATATAATAATATAAGGGGAGAAATGTCGAGTCCGAGTCCTAAAGAATAAGTTTCCAAATTTTGAGTCCGATCGGTCAAACGGTACATATTTGCATCGAAAATATTTCAGGTGGAGGGGAAGGGGTAAGAGAATAGGGGGAAATGTTGCCTATGTTACCCGCCGAGTCCTGTAGAATAACTTTCCAAATTTTGAGTTCGATCGGTCAAATGGTACAGATTTGCACCAAAAATATGTCAGGGGAGGAAGGGGTAAGAGAATAGGGGGGAAATATTGCCTATGTTACCCACCGAGGTCTAAAGAATAAGTTTCCAAATTTTGAGTCTAATCGGTCAAACGGTACAGATTTGCCTAGAAAATATATCAGGGGGAGGGGAAGGGGTATGAGAATAGGGAGGAAATGTTGTCTATGTTCCCTGCCGAGTCCTAAAGAATGTTTCCAAATTTTGAGTCCGATCGGTCAAACGGTACAGATTTGCATTGAAAATATATCAGGGGGAGGGGAAGGGGTATGAGAATACTGAGGAAATGTTGTCTATGTTACCCGCCGAGTCCCAAAGAATAAGTTTCCAAATTTTGAGTCCGATTGGTAAAACGGTACAGATTTGCATAGAAAATATGTCGGGGGTAGGGGAAGGGTATGAGAATAGGGGGGAAATGTTGCCTATGTTACCCGCCGGGTCCCAAAGCATAAGTATGAAAAAAATTGAATCGAATCGGATAAACGGTGTGGATTTGTACAGAGAACAGACCGACAGACAGACATTGAGTTTTATAGGTATAAATTAATTAAGTAATAGGTACACATATAATAAAATAAAAATTTAATATTTATGAAGGTATTTTTTCACGTTTTTTTAAATGCCTCATAATTATACTCGTGTGGACTACCTACTGCAATGGTATCTACGCTGGCCTACCGATGTTTCAGCTCGATAGACTACAATCTGTTCTAAACGCTGCGGCACGGATCATATATGGAACGTCAAAATTCTCGCACATAACATCCCTTCTGCGAGAATTGCACTGGCTTCGTTTTCCTGAAAGAGTAGAGTTCAAACTGTGTTGGTTGATGTACAAGGCAACTCATAACATGGCGCCTCTGTATCTTCAGGAGCTCTGTATTCCAGACAACATAAATGGGAGACGTCAAACTCTTAAGTCAGCGTCTACTTCAGCGGTGGGAAGGATTGTGGAACCGGCAAGTCAGTTCCAAAAAACTAAGTTCTGCGAACGGGCATTTGCGGTGGCGGGCCCCAAAGCGTGGAACTCTTTGCTCTCCCTGATAAGAAATACGGATTCAGAGACTTTATTTAAGAAAAGACTTAAAACGCACTTGTTTACAAAATCTTTCCCAGAACCTTTTTAATATTGTTGTTTTTAACGTTGTTTTTTTTACTATTTTATGTTTTGAACTGTTTTTCTTTCTCTTTTCTTTTTCATTTTGTGATTCTATGATTTTAGTATGTAAGAGTTTCTTGTGTGTAAAGCGCCCTTGAGGTGAAATTTTCACAAAAATGGCGCTATATAAATAATCCAATATTATTATTATTATTATTATTATCCTCAGTCCTCAATTCAACAGGCAATTCATTGAACCATTTCGCATCTCTGAATGTGTAGTAATGCTGTGTAGTTGTGGTATGTATGGTAGCGATATGTAATTTACCAAGTGTTACATTTCTCTTTGGGTCAGCTCATTATCACTATGAAAACCGTTATATAGTTGAAATACGCAATTTTGCTTGTAGATATTTTCTAAAGTGGGGACTTAATTTATTAAAGAGGTCTATTGTCGGATAATCATTGGGTGTTTTTAAGAATTATCTTTATAATAAATTTCTGGGCAACTTCTAAAGATTTTAATGTAGTTTTGAATGCACTACCCCATGAGATAATACCATATTGTAAAAATGACTGGACTAGAGCGTAATATAGTGTCTTTAAAAATTTTATTCCTAAGATATTTCTTATTTTAATAAAGACATATATAAGTTTTCTTATTCTTTCTATGGTTTTGTCGATTTGTAATTTCCATTTAATATTAGAATTTTATACTTTTTTTTTGAGCTTAATACTGAAGAGTCGTTATTACAAGTATTATTTTTTTATTAGGACAATTATTTGTATGCATTTTTATTACTAAGTTATTGGGCGAGTTTTTTTCACTTAATTTGAAAGGAATATAGTGAGTTTTTTCTGTATTTAGTGATAATAATTTTTCATCGTACCATTGTTTTAATGTATTCGACATTTCCCCTCCCCCTATTGTTTCAACCCTTCGCCACGGATGATATATTTTCGATGCAAATCTGTAGCATTTGACCGATCGGACTCAAAATTTGGAAATTTATTTTTTAGGACTCGGCGGGGAACATAGGCGATATTTCCTCCCCTATTATTTTACCCCTTCCCCTCCCCTTGACATATTTTAGATTCAAATCTGTACCGTTTGACAGATCGGACTTAAAATTTGGAAACTTATTCTTAAGGTCTCGGCGGGTAATATATTCGACATTTCCCCTCTATTCTTTCAACCCTTCCCCTCGGCTGATATTTTCGATGCAAATCTGTACCATTTGACCGATCACTCAAAATTTGGAAACTTATTTTTAAGGACTCGGCGGGTAAAATATGCGACATTTCCCACCTATTTTTTTTAACTCTTCCCTTCCCTCTGACATATTTTCGATGCAAATCTGTACCGTTTGACCGATCGGACTCAAAATTTGGAAACTTATTCTTTAGGACTCGGCGGGTAAAATAGGCAACATTTCCTCCTATTTTCTTACCCCTCCCCCTCCCCCTGACATATTTTCGATGCAAATCTGTACCGTTTGACCGATCGGACTCAAAATTTGGAAACATTTTCTTAAAGACTCGGCGAGTAATATGTGCGACATTTCCCCCCATTATTTTACCCCTTCCCTTCCCCTGATATATTTTTGATGCAAATCTGTACCGTTTGACTGATCGGACTCAAAATTTGGAAACTTATTCGTTAGGACCTGGCGGGTAACAAAAGTGATATTTCCTCCCTCTCCTTTTACCTTTTACCCCCCCTGATATATTTTAGATGAAAATCAGTACCGTTCGACCAATCGCACTTAAAGTTTGGAAGCTTATTCTTTAGGACCCGGTGGTTAAGATTGGTGACATTTTCTCCCTATTCTTTTACCCTTTCCCCTCCCCCTGATATATTTTCGACGCAAATCTATACGGTTCGAATCGAAACTTTGTTTTCTCTTACAAATTTATTTTAAACTTAATCCTTTTCCCGTACAACGCCGGGTATGAATAGCTAGTAGGTATATAAAATACAATAAATGAGTTTCATACACCGAATATATTGTTTTATTATTTTAATTCTGCGGACGCCTTCTGTTTCTTAAAAATTTGAGTTTAAACTCTACACTTACTTTGATCCAACTTGAAACAACCGGGCCTAAGTGGAACATCTAATATCGTGATTAGAGATCGAATTGCTGAAGAAATTGAGGTCAATCCAGAAAAATTAGCTAACTAGATTGTTCTCATAGTTCAGTGTTCAAAGATCCATTAAAAAATCGTGAATATTTAGAAACACAGTATATGGTTACCACATGAATTAAATTAAGGAATAAAATGGCTCGCGTAAGAACAAAAATCACGAGAGATTAAATTAACGCAATTGGATGAAAAATTGTGTTTCAGCTTTCATATAGCGCCGACCTATTTAGCATTATCCCATTATCACAAGAATTTTGCATCAAAGCCTATGAGTTTTCAAAAACAAGGTATCAAAAAATTGCTAGAACAATGGTGTAAGGTCGTATCTATCGACGGAGAGCAATTTAGTCTAGAATTGTTAACATAAATGTTTTTTAAAAAATTCTTCTTCATTTCAAAAAAGTAATTTCCTTACGTACATCTAATATAAAAACGTTTTTTTTTTGTCTTTAGTCCTTTACCAGAAGATAAATGTGAGCTCCGTGGAGCATCCTGCTATTCGTGTTTTTGACGATTCACATTCATTTGTCTTTGCCTCGTGCGATCTGACGAGCTGCTGGAGAAGACTAGCTTTCTTGATCTGGTCGTCCAACAAATAGGAGATTCCCCCATCCTTTCCGGCCCTCCGCGTTATCAGCCTTTCCAGATTATCGTCTTCTCTGCACGCAGTCAAGTAAAAGAATTGGAAGAAGCGAATCCGTCGTGGATTTGTAGATCGTCCGGAATGGAGACATTTGCGCATCTTGCTATCCACGGGATCTTCAACATTTGTCTCGAGTAGACACTGCAAAGACACCTATTTTTTGTTTCTCCCAAGTTTCCTCGCCATACAGTAATTAATGTAGACTAGCGGTAACCCGTCAAAAATGACGGTAAAAAAATACAAAAAAGAAAAAAATTATACTATAAAGAAGTTACGGACGTTACACGAAGTTACAGGGACAGAGAGACGGACGGACAGATGGCGAAATTATAATAATTGGGATAAGAAAATTATTATAATTGGGATACAATTTTTAATAAAATTTAAAAATACCTATATTAAAGGTACACTTTCCGGTATAAAATTATTTGAAAAAAGGTCTAATATGGTTGACATGGAACTTTTAACGGTTTGGTTCATAAATCAATTATCCCAATTTCGAATGTCTGTGCGTCCGTAACTCGCTGGAATAAGGCTGGAATTATAACAACAACACTGATGATGTCTAGGTGACACGTCAATCAGCGCGCGGCTCAGTTACCCACAAGGGTCGTTATTGATTATTATATAATATGTATCTGCCGTGATTTTTCACGGGTTTACGGCTAGTTATATATAAATATCATTGTGCTTTATATTGGATCAGTTAGAGATGTATAGTATTGAGAAGATTAATATAAAGGTAGGAAATTGAAACAAAATGAAATTAAAAAATAAAGTTACCTGACTTCCGGATGAGCGTCCAGCAGAGCGCGCATGAGGGTCGTTCCCGAGCGAGGGACACCGCCGATGAAAATGAGGGGCATCTGCCTGTTGTAGGCGTACACCTTTCGATCCGAGCCGACTACGAACTTCTGTGAGATAACAAACGAAAAAATGAAATAATGGCAATTATATTGGTCTCGTTTCACCCGAATAATTTTTATCGTAATTAGCATAGTATTAATTTTAGAAAGACCACAGTTTCTAATGCAGTCAGTGTTATTTGCTGCAGATTAAAGTGACTGCACCTTATTTTCATGAAAGCTGGAGAGAGCTGAAAATAGAAAAAAATTGTCGAAAAAATAAATAATCGGCAACGTTTAGTTTTTTTTCAATGCCATCATTCAAGAATTAAAAAAATATTCCACTTTTGCGATTCAATAAAATATTAAACATAATTCAGTAAGATATATCGTTTTTTAAATACACCTTGCTTATTACTCCCTTTATATTAACTCGTGGCGTCTGCTTGCTTGCCGTCAACAAAAAATTTGGATCGATTTTTGACCCTTTTCCCGTGATCCAATCGAGCTGAAACTTGGCGTGGAAACTGAAGCTGGAAACGTGACGGCAAGCAGACTCGTGGCGACGATCAAGAAGATCTATCAAATTTTCGTTAAAAAAATTAATAATTATAGTATAATTTCGGATTTTTAGAAATTTTATTGGTTTTTTCAAATTGGAATCATTAGAAAAGTTGATTAGCAACGGCGCGGCGGCCCGATAACGTCGCGAATATTTTCTAAATTTGAATTACTCCGTCGGTATAATTGGTACATCACTACGAATTCCGAAAATTTACAAAACAATTGGTTCACAGATGACAGCAAAATTGGATTTTTTGGGAAAAAATCAAATAATTTATTTATTTATTTTAGATTTCTGCTTGTTTTTAAGAATTCTACATTACTCAAATCTGATTCTGACTAAATCATTTGACGCTGGAAATTCATAAGGTACGATATTGATGATAATTGAATCTATCGAAATCTTGACATCTCAAAACATCTGACATTTTAGAAATATATTAAATTTCTGTAAGTTTAGTGTTATGTTATATGTTTTAATTCGTCTTTAATTATTTTTATATTTCAAAAAGAAAGGGAGTATAGCAAAAACTTGGTTTTTATGGGTTACTTTTTTATATTCCTATTATGTTTCATATTCAATATATCCTACGAAACAAAATGAAATCAAAAGATTTGCAGAATAAATAAAGTGGATTGATTTTTGAAACGAAACATCGATGCCGGTGCCTTCATAAAATTGTCACACGAACATGGAGACGAAAATAAAAGGTTATCAAAAACACATATTACAAGACAAACGTGTTATATTGTCATAGAAATACATAACATATTTTTTCTAATAACCTTTATTTTTAATTATAAACATTTTGAATTATAAAAGCAACCATAATCGGCGCTAAGGAAAAGGCTCTAGCGAGTGGTAATATTCAACATTAAAAAAAAAATATATATATATTTTAATGTAAAAAATAAAAAAGTGCAGAAACAACGTGAATATGGATTTCCTGAATAAAATAAGTAATTACAAAGAAAATGCACTGCTCTTGATCCAGTGGGCATACCGATGGTTTCTGTAATGTTTATAATTTTTTGGGTTGTTTTTCGCTAACGCAATTGAATCCCCGCTGGATATCTATGTCGCACGTCAAACCACAAAAGAAATAAACTATATCCGCCGTGTGCACGCTAGGTCTTTTACTCTACCAAACATGTTGGTTTTGCAATTCTTCGAGAACATTCCTTACATTTCTAGCATTTATTATTTTATTTAAATTATAAAATTTTATTTAAATTACAACATTTATTTACAATTCAATTTCGAAATTTCCAGCGCCTACGGGAATGCTCCAGTCGATTCAAGATTGCCCTACTTCTTCTTCTTTCCTGGCGTTTCACACATATGGGGTGTTCTTGCCACAAAACAAGTGTGTTTCTCAGATTGCCCTAGAGCATTCCATAGATTTCGAGAGACTTCGACAGCGCGCAATTAATCCGAATTCTAGCGTCTCGTTACAATATAAACAAAAAAATAAAAAAAGTTGCTCAGAGGAAATGTTCCACAAACAACGAGTACGGAAAGTCCAAAAATGTTCACACTCGACAATTGACTGTTTATTCTGCACTCCAATAGAAAACGTAAGAAACAGAAATAAAAACGTGGAGCACTCGGCGTGATTTTGTTTCGCCATTCACGAAAATAAAACCACTTTGCGGGGATTTTCCTCTGATGCGGGTTACGTGACATCCTGCGCTCTATCCTCGCCGAGTAAATAACGACGTGTATAAACACAAACCGGCTGTATAAATACGCAGGCAAAATGTATTTATTACACGTCACCGCATAAAGTTGCGACATCGCCCGAAGAAGAGTATCACGGCGCTACATCGTAACTTATTCCATTTTTCACATTTACGACACATTCTAAACCTGCAGACTTTTAATGTAATACATTCATAAAGGCCCTATTTTGCCTGTCAGCCACTGTGGGCGTGCTCACGGTTTTCGAGTTGAGTTGTTCGGGTCGCAGGCCACGAAAGAATCACATGCAAAAAATAAGTCACGAGTATTAAAAAAAAGCAAACTTTGTTTTTGCGTATCTCCATGACTATTGACTATTGGTATATCGTAGTTTCTTGAACATTTTCCGTTTATTATGAAGGGAGGAATTCACCTGTAAAGTCTATGAGACACCCTGTACGTATAAATTATTGGGTAATATCATCATAGGAATATCAAAAATATTAACATTGTATTTAGTATATTTACGTAGATATTTACATAATTAGAGGAAATTTATTCATTCGATTCATTCACTCACCTTTCATATTCAGTAAATTTACAGCACGGGAGAGGAAAGATAATTACGAAAAATACAAAAAACAAAACATATTACGAAAAATTAATTTGTTTCAATAAAATAATAAACACTTTGAAAAAATTCCAATGAGAATGGTTTTCCAATTGGAATCGGAAGGTTTTTATCATTTTATTTGACTTGTATTAAAGGGGATTAATTTTTTATAATAGATATAAGTTACTGTAGTGGTAGTCCAACGTTTTCAAAAAATAAGTCAGAAATATTGAAAAAAGATATGCAAACTTTGATGTCACATACCTCCTTAACAATTGTTAATAATCTTCCGGTTAGAATTTTCCGGGGTATTCTGCAGTGTCTACATCTACGTTTAGGTCGTAGACACACGAAAGAACACCCCAGAAGATTCTGAAATGCCAGTGAAAATCGGAAAACATTTTAAGCATTAATAAGATTTCAATTTGATTTTTTAAACATTCGGCGAAAAATTGATCTCGCGATATTAAGATTTTAGTAATGTATGTAGTTCAGTCATTTAGAAGTTTTACCTGGAAAGTTTTCCGGGAGCTATGAAACTGGGTAATTTTATAGATTTCGATGTGCTCTTTCCGAATTTCAACTTTGCCCCCCCGTATCTTTGCCGCTCGCGCCGCCATTTTTGAAAAATGGCACCCAAAAGCAGTTTTTTGACAGTATCTCCTTTCCGACTCATTTTACGATAAAAACATGTTATTCTAAATAAATAAAAATGAATCGCTAAATGTGTTGCTAAGCGCAAAACTCGAGAACGGCTGGACCAATTCGGATAATATTTTTATTAAATATTCGTTGAAGTCTCAGGAAGGTTTTTATGAAGAGAAGAATTGGAAAAATTGCCTGGAAAAACGTACAAACCCCATTTTTATTTTTCCCATACAAACTTTCGTCGAGAAAGCTTGATGCAAAATACTTCGATATTTAAATATGTAGTCGAGTTTCAAATTCAAAACAAGAATAAAAGTTTTATGAAAGTTTTTTTATTTTTTATTATTTATGTGGGTAAGAACTCGCTGAAATTATTTTATATATGTGAGTAAGAACTCGCTGATATTATTTATAATTTTAAACGTTTGTTCTGATTGGAACAGAAATGTTAATTGTGTTTTTATATATTGTTTTGAAAAAATAAATGACAAAGGGCTTTATAACGCAAAATTTTCATAGTAACGGAGCATTTTACACTCAATATTATCGTGAAGTAGCACAAATTTAAAAAAAAGGTGTGTGTGTGATTTATTTTCTTCGTTGTTTTTAAATCATCGCTTCTCTACCGACAAATAAGTTCCTCGATTTATTTTTGGTTAATTGATTTATTTTGTGTTTCAATTTATACTCAGTTCAAGACTCATGCCACCTATAAGACGCGGGCGGAGCAATATGAGTCGAAGAACTAGAAATGCTACAAATCAAGGTAATTTTCTTAATTTAATTTAATTAATTATTTTTAAAATTTAATTTAAATGATGGAACTGGTGGGATTTACTTCTTGGACGCTCCCGGTGGTACAGGAAAATTTTTTTTGATTTCATTTATCTTAGCAACAATTCGCGCACACAATGGAATTGTATTCGCACTCGCTTCATCAGGCACTGCAGCTACATAGTTGAAAGGCGATCGAACAGCCCATTCAGCGCTAAAATTGCCGTTGAATATGCAAAGCAATGAAACTCCGACCTGCAACATTTCGAAGAACTCTGCAATGGCAAAGGTTTTGCAGCAATGTAAATTGATAGCGTGAATGAAGTGAAGTGTGGATGAATGCACGATGACACATAAAAAGTCTGGAGGCATTAGACCGAACCATACAAGATCTACGGAAGAATCAAAACCGATATGGTGGTGCGATGATTTTGTTAGCAGGAGATTTTCGTCAAACATTTCCAGTAATTCCACGGTCATCGTGAGCTGATGAAATAAATGCACGTTTAATGTCCTCCATTGTGGGAAACACGTCAAGATAATACATTTAAGCGAGAATATGCGTGTCGATTTGCAAAATGATCGATCTGGAGAAATATTTTCAAAACAACTCATTGACTTTGGGAATGGAAAATTTCCCGTAGACGTTTTGACTGGCTGCATTACTTTTCTGACAATTTTTGTCAGTTAACTGAATCAAAAACTAAGCCCATCCAAAAGGTTTTCCCAAACATTGCTCAAAATTACAGAGATCATATTTGGTTGAGCGAACGAGCTATATTGATGCATAAAACATGGATGCAAATGAATTAAATTTAAAAATTCAAATTAAATTGCCGATGAATTGAGGATACACAAATCAATTGATTCCGCTAATAACCAAGATGATGTCGTCAACTATCCACCTGAATTTTTGAACTCGCTGGATTCGCCAGGATTTCTGTCTCACAATCTTCAATTAAAAGTCGGATCGGTGGTCATAATGTTGCGAAATATCAATTAACCGCGTTTTTGTAACGGGACACAATTAGCGATGAAAAAATTACTGAACAACGTTATCAAAGCAACCATTCTAAAGGGAAAGTATAAAGGAGAAGACGCTTTGATAACACGCATCCAAATGATTCTGACTGACATACCATTTGAATTTAAATGAATACAGTTTCCAGTGCGTCATGCTGTGATGGTCGACATAGAGATAGATTTAATAAATTTAGAAAATCTTAAAATAATAATATTCAAAAAGCCAAGTATGGACATCAAAAATATATTTCTTCTGGTTTGAATCGTTTAAAAGTAAAAGCCTGATATATTTCTCAAGATTCTATGTATTACAAGAGGCTAACAAAATATTGAATATTCAGCTATACAAGTAATATTTTCTTAGATCTTTATTATACCATAGATATAATTCTGTGTTAAATTAATATTGTTTGCCAATCCTAATAGACTCGATCTTGTGAGTAGGTGCGAACGAGCCTTTATTATTTATGAATAGGAACAGCAAGTCTCGCGTGTAGCGAGTGCTTTACCATTATCTTAACGAAACGGACCAATCACAGGCGCGCTTTGCCTTCGACGGGTTGAGCCGGAGGCGACCGTCCTAATGACTGAATCCGGCCAATGGCGAGCGCCGGCGGTGAGGTCATCGCGCATAGGATGAGTCACTGCACTAGCGTGGATTTCAGAGGTATGGTGAAATCGTTACTATAAAAGGAGCGAACACGATATACTCAGCCCCTTCAGTTCGAGACCAGACTTGCGAGCGGGAGCGCTGCCGCGACAGACTACCGACGGAGCCCTGAGTTCCAGAACAGCATTTGCGGACGGAGTTGCTGCCCGGACGTATGGAGGAATCTACCATTCATCAGTACCAGAGAGGATCATACCGCCACTGTGTAACAGCTAAGGAACACATTTATATTATCTATCGATTAATTATTTTCACTATTGAAATGTATTTATTTTGGGAAGATTTAAAATCGGAGCAATAATGTTTAATTAATATCACGATTTCTTGTGTGATCTTGGCTCAATTCGTACGGGAATATCTCCCAAACGAATATATTTTGATGCATGGGGATTTTCATACCATTTGTATTAACAATTGATTTTACGGAGCTCTATAAGCAGTGCTTAATAGATTCATAATAATTGTCGACGCGTTATGTATTGCATAACCAGATATCAATCCAAATCGTACGAGAAATTCTTCCGAACGAATATATTTTAAAGTATGGGGATTTTCATACTATTTGTACTAAAATTGAATACACGGATTTATATATGAATTACTTAGTAGCATTATAATAATTACTGTATTGCGTAGGTATTGCGCAATCATTACACTCGGTCTACAACTAACTCTTTATGAATCGAGTACCTCGGTATATTCAGCTTAATAAGTGGCTTCAGAATGACGAGTAAAGGACAGAATGGGGAGATCTAACTAAAGATTGGGGATATCTGGTTTGTGTTAGCCTAGCTGGCTGAGGGGTGGATGATTGCCGGCACTTGGGCGTGGAACCCGCACAAGCCCCTGCAGGGCCCCTTAAAGGCGGGGTCCTCCTTGTTGCTCGGGGTCGTCAATAAACCGACCACCTAACCTCATCTGGCGCAAACTACTTAAACCAACAAAAAGGTTCCCTTTGTCTTTGGAAGGATTTCCATGCTTGAATGCTGTAAAACCTTGATAGAAAACGTTAACTTCTATTTCGTCCTCTGTAAGAAAGACAGGGCCAGAATAAATATAAAAATCATTCACTCATATGGAATAGCTGGGATATTATAAATATGTTACTAACACTCTAACATTTGTCCAAAGTAAATGTTGCAAGATGCAGAATCGTGGGACGCCGCTCTGAAAAGGCATAATGAGATTGCACAATAATTTGTAACATCGCTGACTATGCCCGCAAAGGAGGCTAATGTCGTCATCAATTTGTACCAAAAGAGTACATGATTCTTCAAACACCGGCCTAAAAGAAAGGCGCCTCAAGACAACACACATCATCAGAAACTCGTACCAAAAGAGTACGGCCTTCTCAATTATAAGCCTAAAAGAAGGGCGTCACGGGATCACATCTCGTAAAGAAGAGATAGAGTCTCGGGATGCAGTAAGTTCCGGAGGAACAAGGGGGGCCATTTAGTCACTTAGGAAGTTGGTCACCGGGTTTAGGCGGGCGCGGAGCCTCAACCCCTCTCAGCAGAGATGCTGAGGGTTTAAAAAAACCAAAATTTAGCATTTAAAGAAACTATTATTTCATATAAACTCACGGGCTGTTGGAGAATCCTTTCGAACAAACCATCCCCGAGACCTTATCTACTTATTTATAAAGAAGTTTCGCTTCAAAAATGTCGTATTTCGTAAATAGCAAATATATGTATTATTTTCTCACGCAATTAATATGAACAGGTTCATGCACGTCTAGGACGAAACCATTCAAGGTAAGAATTTGCTAATACAAAGTGTTTATAATTATTAATTTCAGTGTTATTTAATATGTGTGAATTTTTCCCTTTGCGCCGTTCGAACGATTTTACTGGTTTGTCTCAAATCGAAAATGTTTTATTTCTAATACACGAATTCTTTCTAGTGTATGTATTTTATTGTAACATAAATGTATCGATTATTAGTTTCGTTAGATGTTTTTATTACGTAATATTATGCAATTGTTTCCACACTGCTCCTATAAAAGAATTTGAAGTTATTACGATACACAACGGGGTCCTTCATCCATTAGACGAATCATGTGCCAATTCAACGACGTATTACGAATAGTATATATTGTATTTATCGAGATTTAGTCGCATTTATTATTTCTAGTGAGGTTTTTAGTATTGGTTCCAGGCGCCATTATGAGGCGGAAATAGTTCATATTCATAGCCCGACTGCAATAGGTATTTTTGTCGCGTAAGAGGTAGCACTTTTAGAAATATAACTATGTTTTATGTTTCGTCCCTGACGGACAGGATGGTATAGCTGTGGCTATTTAGGTAATATACTTAGTAAATGCAAAGGGCAGTAGGTATTTTCAATATAGTATGCGAACCCAAGATGTTAGAAATATTTTAGTTAATATTTTTAGTTAATTTTGCATTCAAAAGCGCAATTTTCACAGAATATTTATTTTCAGTTAATAATTATTTTCAGTAAATGTATAGTTAGCACTGGCAGAGCATTAATATTGTATAGAATACATTATTTATAATATTTCAAGAAGGTATAATATTTTATTCCGCGATCCTTTTATAGTTACAGCGTATCTGTCGACTTCAGCCGTTGCCACCCGCGCCATACAACTATTTTCGCTAACATCATACGGCAAATGACTTTATTCATTGCAATGAAATTTATATTATTTAATATTATTTTCCACGACGTATTTTTGACGGGTCACCCCATAGGATTCATCACATTGTTAGCCGCGGCCAGAAGTTGGCAAATTAATTGAACATAGTAGATAAAATTAAATATCAACACGCGGCGATTAAGCAACGGCCTTTTAAATAAATTATTAATACAAAATTCATCGTTAATACGTTAGGAAGACCCCTCTATCTAACTGAATCATCATAGTGCTTACCGTGACCAGGAGAACGATTTAAATTGAAATACAATAAAATGCTTAATAATATTAATTGAACATCATTTCGACATTAAATACAGTCCGCTCGATTTGATTAGGATACCCCACTATCTCTGTGGATCATTACAATGCTTTCGCTATGTCCATAAATAAATCCCAGGGACAGTCATTGAGTGTTTGCAGCATTAATCTTGAAAACCCATGTTTCTCGCATGGCCAATTGTATATTGCCTGTTCCCGTGTTGGAAAACCATCAGTTTTGTTTGTTTACGTACCAGGTAATCAAACAAAAAATATCGTGTACCAACACTTTACACACTTAAATCTATTACTAATATAATATCTATAATAACCTACATATTTAAATTTACATCTAATTTAATCTATGGTACAATCTATAATAAATAATACATCTTATGCTCTACAATTCTACATTAATTTTTACAATAATTATAGCATTTGTTTTTAAATTCATTCATCTTATTTATATTCTTCATGTTTTCTGGCATCTCATAATATATTTTTACACCTCTGTACATTAGACAATTCTGTGTATATACTTTTTTCTTATATGGTCTTTCTTATTCTATTCCTATTTCTGGTGTTATATGTATGTACATCACTATTTCCAATAATTTTGTTCAAAAAATATTTTGGCATGTTGTTATTGAAAATTTTATGTACAAATAAATATGAGAATGTTATAAATAAGTATTTTTTTTTAATTTCCATACAATTCAGTGCTTTTCTCATTTCTTCAATTCTGGTATATTTACTTTTTTTAATAGATTCTCATTGCCCTGTTTTGCATCATTTGTAGTTTCTTGATGTTTCCTTCATTGGCCAAATACAAGACTGTAGCACAATAGTTTATGTGAGGAATTATTATAGTTTTGTATGTTAACTCTGCACTATTTTTACTCAATTTTTTCTCAAGAAAAAAAATATTTTTTAGAACATATTCAAAATTTGCTGCCAAAGTTAATTAAGAATCTAAAAATATACCTAAATATTTCAATCCATACAAGCACGAAATAGAAAAATGAATTTTGAAAGTAATTGTTCTTTATGATTATTACATTAAAAATACATAGAAAAGTATATTAACATTATGCAAATTTATTGTTGATATTACGGTAATTATTTAATAGTCAAAAATTAAAGTGATCACTCTGGAATACATTTTTATTAAATTTTTTGTTTAAATTACATATTTGTGAATCTATAGTATGTATCACAAACTTATTTGATCTGGTGATCGTTACTGAAAACTAAAGATGTCATCACGACATGTACACTTTATAGGGACGCCATCACCCAGAGCAGATAAATTTGTGGCACTGTAAAGAGTTTTATTTGGGTTATTATTTTGTCTAGACTAGATTTCTATAAGTAGGTAATCGGGCCTGCTTGATTTGACAAAAGATTGGACCGTTTAACAGAACGACGTCGGTCGGGTCAACTAGTACAAAATAAAACTAGAGAAATTTTCCTACAATTTATGTAATAACCTTTTTTTTTTCGTAAAATCAATAGTTTTGGCGTACAAGCGCCGCAAAGTGAAGTTCAACACGCGTTTTGGCCAAACAACTAATTTCCACACCACTTTGAGCTAGAGTAAGCGGTGTGCTTTTTTATCGTGGTATCTCCAGTAGGCTTAATCCACGTGCAATTCACTATTCCAAAATTTAGCACATTGGCATTTATTTAACACTCTTACTGTAACAATTATAAGTCGAATGAGGCAAACAAGTTATTTTTTTTTTTTTTAATGAGTTGTAATCTTTTAATTAATTTTCTAAATTAGAAGTGGAGCTCTTTTATATGTTGCAAACAGCTTAATAACGAAATAAATAAAATCACGGGTAGTATATGGTTAAGGAAATAGTCGTGTTTATCTACCGTGTTCCTCCATGATTACAATAAGGGTCCGAACCCAGAACTGCAATAGCTCGGGGGTCCCTTCGCAGTACAAGATGTTTGGAGAAAATCGCCACTTCCGGCCTCCGGGGGAACAGTCAGTGAACTGTCGATCATCCCCGGGGTCTCCGAGCTACGCAGCTCGGAGCTCTTAGAAGCGGGGCTTATTAAATACAACTTTGGCCGTAAGTAGGGGTTATTCCCCGGAATCCCGAATTCCGGGATCCCGAACCTTTTTCTAGTCCTAATCCCGGGATTGAAAAACCTCGATCCCGGAATTTTGGAGATTGATACAAAAAATAATTTTAAAAGAAAACAGCGGCCCGTGCGTCCCAGAATTACTAAATGTACCGGCACGCTGTCTACAGATGCAGATGGCAGAATGAAATAAAGCGAGTCGACACGTTAGTTGTGTCCGCGTCAGCAGGTACGTAACGTAATATTCCTATTAAATAAGTTAATAAAAAATTTACATACGTTTTGACATTTCAAAATTTTTATCTATAATATATATGACGCGAACCATAGAAAATTTTTCAAAAAGTTTTTTTTTTGTTGTTAAAAATCATTAATTCTAGTAAGGTGCGAACCATAATAAAAAAAAACATAATGCAATAATAACTACATCGATTTGACAAAAAGTATGTTTTATAAAAATTATCAATTTTTATGAATAATATTTTTTTTGAATTGATAATTATGTGCCTATTTCCTTATAAGTATGAAATATATTTTCAATATGAATGTATATTTTCGTACTGATGCGCCCCCGTATATACGCCTGCTACGGTCCGTCAGGGTTTTAACTCGTTGTGTTATGGTTTGGTTGTATAGTAGTCGTGGGGGCGTTCTAAGGGTTTGTGCCCCCGGGTACTCGCCTGCTATGACCCGTCAGGGTTTTAACTCGTGTGTAAAAAATTTTCAATTTGTCTAATTCAAAGAAAAATATGATATTTTCTAAGAACATTAATCTAGGTACCTTATAATATTCATTTTTTGTCTCATCTATTGACATCCATGATTTGCGTAATGTTGTCTATGGAAAGTGCGTTTTAAACGTCAAAAAGTTGTTAAATAATTTATAACTTTAAACTGCAATTATTTTTGAAATAGTTGCAACCGAAACGATTTGATTTAATTTTTGAAATCAGGGCACTCAAATACCAGTACATCTACGATTTATCCGTAAATTAAACGACGCAAATGTCAAAATGTATGGAAAAATTTCAAACTTTAAAGTATAATAACTTTTTAAATACTTACGACCCCTAAATTTTGATTTCAGTTTTGACATCAGGGCATTCAACTACGCCAGGATACTTTTTTAATGAAAATCAGAGCGAGACCATAAAATCAAGTTTAGCCCCCTTTTAGATATAAATAATTGACAATATTCCTGATTTCAGCTATTTAACCAAGACGAAATCAGGAATTTAGAATAAGTTTTTTTTTTGTTTGTATTTATATTAAAATAATAATATTTGCTCTTGCTATTTATTAAAGTAAAAAAGTAGTCTACTATGTAAATAGAGTTGAAAAAACATAAATTATAAGTACACTAACTGACAGATTTTTAAATATTAAAGATGATCGTTTAATTTGTAACATCAAAGAAAAAATGACATGTCACAAGTCCACACACTTATACAGTTCATCAAAGTGAGAAATTTTCTTCATTTCTAAAATATCATTGGTTTGATAGTTTACTAATTGATTAAATAATTTATTATAATATTTTGTATCATTTTAGGAAGATATACGTAAAATTTTAATACAATATTATTATTTTAAAATTTATTATTAGTTTAAATTATGAGATTAAAATAATATATGGAATCTAATGATTTTTTTTAATCTGATAAATTCCATACAAAAGATACAAATTGTGATGTGAGAAAAAACGGTAAAGTAACATTTTACCCGTATTATGCCAGGTATACTAACAGTTAACAATAAAATCAACTCGAAAGCTACACGCAAAGAAAATTACCGTACTATTTTTTACCGGGACAATTTACACCGTACGGGCTGAGCCTGTTAAATGTCTCTAAGAAATATTTTATTTTTCCTCGCTGATCTAGTAGTAGGATAGTAAAAATGATTAGGCCTAATGATGCATAACAACTTAAATCAAAAAAGGAATAAAATATTTTGCCAAATAAAGAGAAGGTAAACCTTACAATTCCCTACCCCTATTCATTTTACTTTGCGCCCACGGTAATTTTTTCATATAATTAAATCACAGTAAAATTACATATAATTAATTTTAAGTAGCAAGGATTAGGAAAAATCTAATACTAAGTGAAAAATCTAATACTAAGTGAAAATCTAATACTAAGTGTGGAAAAGGGGGTTATATCCACAGTAGGAAGGATTAAGCTCGCAGTAGGAGTACTCAAAACTTCCGCGATAAGAATTGTAGAGTTTGAAGCGTCTCGGACAATAGGTAAGAGCCATTTCCCGAGATCAAAGCTTTTGGAGAACGCTCTTTTTGCTGGGGATCTCATTTCAAGGGTAAAGTTGAACAAGTGAATTACTAGGCCGGCTTCTTGCGACGGCCCGAATAGCCGAGGATGATTCAATGAACCCAGTCGATCCGCAGCCTCCGTCATACGGCGGCGGCGCGGCGAGCCGTCCCCGTGATCTTAAATCTCCCAATATATATTGGGACATTTTTTGTTCCACCTCATCGGTTTGCTCCAAAAAATGCTCACTGGCTGAGACAAAATCACCAATTAATCATCCGCCACACGTAAAATCAAGTGGGTCGGGGAGAAATTAAGTCGAGCAAAACAAAATCTCCGACTTGCACCATAATCCAAGTCGATAACAATTTCTACGCGGGTAACACCGTATAAAAAAAGGAAGCGACAGAACTTTTGTTTAACTGCCTCCCTGACTGAACGTACCTCTGGCGATGAACGTAGCCGAGAGCCCGCGACGGCAAACTCATTCTTCTCGGCACACTCGACAAAGTGACAGCTACTCCCGGGATCGCCCGCTATTGGTAAGAAAACAGTTTTGACGAGAAATGTGAATAGAAATTGATGGAATAGCCATTTGTATTTGTAATCTGATGTGTTCTGTATAATTTGTGTCTCAAACAGGGCGATCCTGGGATCCTATTTTGGATTCGAGCAGCCTCTTCTGTGTATAGTTTTCTGGGATATTCTGCCGTGTGTATGTGACCTCTCTGGCCAACGTTTCGGATCCCATTGCAGGGTCCATCATCAGGGCTGATGTGATGAGTGAGTGTTGAAGTGTAGGTTAAGTATTACCTTGCAATACCGTACCGAAGTCAGGGTGTCTCCAAGTTTGTGTTATGTTAAATACTGGATTGCAGTACCGTGTCGAAAGCAAGGTGTGTGTCTTCATGTAGTGTTTTATATATCTACTAACGGATGTCGGATCTGTGCGACGATTTATCCTGCAGCGCCGGATACCACGATGTTCTTAACTTAAGACCGTCATCCCTATTAATGTTTACCTACACTTCAACACTCACTCATCACATCAGCCCTGATGATGGACCCTGCAATGGGATCCGAAACGTTGGCCAGAGAGGTCACATACACACGGCAGAATATCCCAGAAAACTATACACAGAAGATTCTGAACGGCCGTGAAAACCTAAGGACATTTTCGAGCAGCCTGTTCGGCCTGGGGTCCTCGCGGAACATCCGGAGCTAATTTACCCAGAAATGGACCTGCCGCTTCGAGACAGGCGGACGCGGAGAGCGACGGCGACCACATGCTTCATCCGCTAGCCTCAAAATTTCAACATGCCGCCCGAGGAAGCTGATTCACGCAAAAGGCCTCGACGAAGAACCGCAAAGTAAAAGCTCTCCAGTATTTTTCCTATGACCCGGAGTCGTGCGATCTCACCCGAGACGCCGTGCGAAGACCATATAGACCCTCAACTGGCCATCACCTCATCTGGTGCAGCGAAATTTTATTTTGATATTCTGGACCGCAAATTCTGGAAATTGCAAATGGCGGCTGCTGCGCAGTAGCTCTCGCAATATTTACTAACGTCTTGATCGTATGAAATTTCATGGTCTCGCCAAACTCATTAGACAACTGGCCCAACCGATGCTTTATTTAAAATTAAATTCATCCTTCGACCTCTGCTACAAACTCGGTTGGGATCGATTCCATCATCACCTACATGCTGCCTCATATCAGTTCCATCGCGCTATTCGAAGAAAGACGTAATTCAAGGATGCTTTGCAAAATTCTCTACGCTTCCACATCGTGGGTCGTCGTACCATGTAGAAAATATTTAATAAATCTTGTCACATATTTTACCTACAATGCTATATTATTTTCATCTTTCATCCACGCTTGCCACATCTTCAATGTTAAAATGTTTATTTAATTCAGAAATCTCTGGGATAACAAGACCTCTGATGTAGTACTTTCATTCAAAACGTTTGCTTTATCCCTCAATAATCTCACAAACGGCCTTTCTATGCCTCACAATTTTTTAGAATGAGAATGCTACAAATCGGATGTTTTGTTCTACCATTTAAAATTCTTTTATGTTATAACGCTGGTGGTCTCACGTAATAAGACTTCCATTCGACCTTTGTTACTCCCTTTGCGTCCGCTTGCTTGCCGTCAACAAAAACTTTGGATCGATTTTTGACCCTTTTCCCGTGATCCAATCGAGCTGAAACTGAGCAAGTAGACTCGTGGCAGCGATCAAGAAGATCTATCAAATTTTCGTTAAAAAAAAATATAATTATACTATAATTTCAGATTTTTAGAAATTTTATTGGTTTTTTCAAATTGGAATCATTAGAAAAGTTTGATTACGGCGGCCCGATAACGTCGCGGAATATTTTCTAAATTTGAATTACTCCGTCGGTATGCAAAATAGGTACTTCACTACGAATGTCGAAAATCTAAATTGACTTACAAATGTTTTTAGAATTTAATCTTCAAAGCATGAAGTATCTTATCAAAGCTCAAAACATCTGAAATTTTATGTTATATGTTTTAATTCGTCTTTAATTGGTTATATTTTACAAAGAAAGGGAGTATAATAAAAACGTGTTTTTTATGGGTTATTTTTTTTATTTTAAAATCATTATTGGACAAGCAATTAATCACTTTACCCACATTTCAGTGCCTTTAAGATTCCTTTATTTACTCTTCATAAAGCCTTATTGGAATAAGATGTCGTTGAGCGATTATTGTTGCACCTAAGAGAGTTTATCTCATGAAATCAAATATTTGTATCTCACTATGAAAAACTGTTAATCTAAGATCCTTTTATAGTCGTGCCACCCTGCAGTTTTATGGTTTATATTTGCAAATCCTCAAACATAAAATTATATAATTTATTATATGATCATCATCTTTATTTTTTACGTTAACATTTCAACACTAAATACAAAAAAAAAGTTTTATTTTTTTCCTCATGGGATATTTTCGCCCATCTCAATTTTAATTTCTTCAGACCAACCTTCAGTTATATTTTAGTCTTTATTCTCAACTAGCTGTCCTTACCCGGCGGTGCACGAGTTAAGGATTAAATTTAAAATAAATTTGAGAGGGTAAACAAAGGTTCGATTTGAATGGTATAGATTTGCATCAAAAAAGTTAAAAAGGTTAAAAGAATAGGGAGGAAATGTTGCCTATGTTACCCGCCGAGTCCTAAAGAATAAGTTTCCAAATTGTGAGTCCGATCGGTCAAACGGTACAGATTTGCATTGAAAATATGGCATGGGAAGGGGAAGGGGTATGAGAATAGGGGGGAAATGTTGCCTTTGTTACATTATAACATTATATTTTTCCTCATGTTTTTAGAATCTATCCTGGTGTTTTGTTAGCATTTCAAAATGTTCATTTTATTGATTATTTTATTTTCTCAAGGAAGCGATCGACGTCCCCTCACATGTCGACGTCGCCATTTGAAATCTTTCTTTCGTCTATAATTTCTAGCATACAAAATGTCCACTTTATTTGAAACATTCCTGTTAATATTATTGTGAAAAACGCGCCAAATTCAAGTGTAAGCATCAAAAGGAAAATTGAAAGCACGATTAAATTGAATTGAACGGTTGAGTTATTTTTGAAAATCGTGGCCTTTGATGTGATAATTTGTAATAATAACAATAATGGTAACGTGATAACTTTGTAATATGATGCTGGAGGTGACTGCTTAGAATAACCTGGAATCGTTGCATTTTAATAGTTCAATTTTGGTAAATAGAAGACTGACTGTTCAAGGTTGTTTGAGATGCATCGTCTATTTTTTCGAACACATCGCCCGTAGAGAGGATGGTGCCTAGGGAAGGTGGGGGTGACTGGAAATACAGAGAAAATGCGTCAAGAGAATCAGCAAATCACAACCCAGGATTCAAGATTCTGAGTAATGAGTAAACCGATTGGAGAAGATGAAAAGCAGAAAACTCGTTATAAAAATCGTAGGTCAGTAGCGAAGAGCTGCTACCTAACTACACGTACTAGAAGAGACAGGACCGCAAAAATTTTAATCTGCTTTTAAAATACTAGAGAAACAAGGTCAAATAAATATTTTGGTCGCAGGTGCCCCCCCGTTGGTGCCTCGTGTCTGCGCGCGGCCATATTTCAGTCATTCGATCTTTTGTCGTAGTTTGAAAAAGTTCCCATCGTGGCCCGGGTCCGCGGAAGTTTAAATAATATCCCGCGAATAAATCTCCGCGGCGACCCTAATTTTGGCAAATTCTCAAAAATGAATGGGGATGAATAAACCAAGGGGGGAACTGCTCCGCCCTCCACTCGGAAAATGTCCGTTTAGCCCCCGTTAAGGAGGCTCGGGCGTAAGTCTGGCCGAGATGAAAATTGAAAAAGTTTTTTTAAAGGAAAACATCTATTAGAGGGGGGATGTTTTCTATTTAGGAAGAGTTTCGAGTGCCATTTTTGACACTCCTTTTGAAGAAATCAACAACTGAATTGTCATAATGCAAACATCAAAAGAATTATTTTTTTAGATGTATTAAATTGAGGTTGTAATGGGCCATGTCCACAAGAATAACCAAAGCGAAAGGTTCAATTATTCTTTCTCAAAGAAAATATTGAAGACCTTTTAATGCAAGAACATCTACTACCCAGTGCCAATATGATCCAGAACTTACTCACAGATCGGCCAGGAAGGGGAAGACGTCGTACTGCGTTTGCTATGCCTCTCTGTTCACCCTATTTACAGGTCCACACTTTTTCTTGTGAGCTATTTAAAGGATCGTATGTGTGCCAATAAGACAATTTTAGTTCAGAGGCTGAAAAAAAGTTACAACTCTAAAAATAATCAAGTTAATAAAGTTCACCAAAATTGGATTTACGAATATTATATTCTATACCTATAAAACTCAATGTCTGTCTGCATGTCTGTCTTTCTCTATACAAATCCACACCGTTTGTCCGATTCGATTCAAATTTTGCATACATATGCTTTAGGACCCGGCGGGCAACATTTCCCCTGACATATTTTCGATGCAAATCTGTAACGTTTGACCGATCGGACTCAAAATTTGGAAACTTATTCTTTAGGACTCGGCGGGTAACATAGGTAACATTTCCCCCCTATTCTCATACCCCTTCCCCTCCCCCTGATATTTTTTCGATGCAAATCTTTACCGTTTGAGCGATCGGACTCAAAATTTGGAAAATTATTCTTTAGGACCCGGCGGGTAATATATACGACATTTCCCCCCAATTATTTTACCCCTTCCCTTCCCTCTGATATATTTTCAAGCAAATCTGAACCATTCGACCGATCGGACTCAAATTTTGGAAACTTATTCTTTATGACCTGGTGGTTAACATTGATGTCATTTCCCACCTATTTTTTTAACCCTTCCCCCTCCCCTGATATATTTTCGATGCAAATCTATACCGCTCGAATCGAAACTTTGTTTACCCTCACAAATTTATTTTAAACTTAATCCTTAACCCGTGCAACGCCGGGTATGAACAGCTGGTTAGGTGTAAATTGAAGAAAACGATTACAAAATTTATAGAAAACATTATTATGTACATGATTGGTTATATATGCATTCTTTCCATGACGTATGTAAGGTTTATAAATGCCTATTTCTGTACTGACGGGACCCGGCGCGGTTTTGATGTTATAGTATGTCAATATTGTCGAATAACGCTCTAGGGTAGGTTCGGTAGGGGCTGAGTTCGTATTGTAAGTATGCACCAAGATATCAATTGATTTTTTTTTATACAGATTACCAATTAGCTATTATTAATAAAAAGTTGTATTATTTAAAGCTTTATTACATTCTAAGGTAGGTATATTTAGAAATAATAAAACATTTTTGTAATTTATAATTCAATATTAACAGGTAATATAGCATTTTTATTAATTCATTATTATCCCTTCCTCGCTCTGTATCTCGAAAAGGGTTTACAGAAAAAATGCATGTAAATAATCATGTAATAATCAATACTACAATAATACAGTAATAAAATTATCAATACTGCTTTTATTATCTTTATCGAGTACAATGCACAGGGAGCGATTTATTCGCGATAAACCAACTTTGGTGACTTTTGACCTTTAATATCCCGAGTGGAAATGTTGATATTTTTAGGATTTTGTGATAGTTATTTGTCTAGTGTTATATGTAACGTTGAAACGTAGTGTATATGAACATTTAGCTTTTTAGGAATTTTTACGACCAAAAATACTTATTTGACTGGACTTTAGACAACGTGAAGAATCCTCAATTCTTGCTTACTTTACGATTCTTGGAAATGACGAGAGTCTGGAGAAGACCGCGATCACGGAGATGGCTGAGGAGCCGCGCGAGGAGATGGCTCCCTACAAGACAGACAAACCAAATAGAGCACCAGTTCCCAAATTATGCGCTCCGGCATCCTCATAATGGATAAACATTACTCAAGATCGGGAAAAATGGAAACAGATTGTGTACCAAGTTCCGGACAAATCTGGAGACCACGATGCTTAGCATTGAGCACGTGAAGAAGAAGAGGTAAGAAAAACCAGAATTATAGCAGATTTGGTTGGAGTAATCGTTATTTTATGAAATTATTATCACGAGAGTCTAAAACAACATGAACTATACATAACCGATGTGCTTAGTGCAAAACATACATTGACTCCAGTACGAGTGGCGAATCTGAATCGACAACCAGTCACGGTAAAAAAGGGAGAGATAGTTGGCTATTACGAACTAGTGATATGTGTGACTCATTGTGAAGAACTGACCACGAAGAAAAACCGAGTGATAAACGTCGGATAGAAAAACTTCAATACTTCGGAAAGGCAGACTATGCGAAAATTCCTCGAAGAAGAGAGAAGAGATTTGCAAGAGATTCCGAATCTGTTGCAGGGTCGATCTGGTTTATCATCGAATCAACACTGACAATTCATAACTTATTAGGCAAGCATCCCAACTAGCTGTAATCCGAGAGTGACCTCGTCCTAAAGATCGACATGAATTAAGAAGCTACTTAGGACTATGCACCTGTTATTGGCGATTTATACAAGGGTTTGCAGGAATAGCGAAGCCTCCCCACCAGCTGACTGAAGATTCAAACCCGTACTCATGGAATAGAAGAGCCGAAGTTTTTTTTAATAATAGTAATAATAATAATAATTTGTATTTATATCTTATTTTTTGTATAGTATTACACTTCGACTGCCTAACGAATGATTACCTGTTTGAAGGCAGTCGACTATTTAAATAGCAAAAAGAGTTTTTCAGGAATTGAAACCAATGCTGTGTTCAAGTTTCATATTGGCATATCCCCATCAAAAACGCAATTCATGACACTGATGCAAGTAATACTGGGATAGGTGGGTGCCATACTCTCCCAAGATCAGGACACCCAAGTGTTATCCTTAAAACTGAAAGGAACTATTGCGTTATCAGAAGTGAGCTCCTCGCCATTGTCAATGCCTTGGATTATTTTTATTGCTATCTCTATGGACAAAAATGGACCGACTATGGAACTTTGAAAGGTTTGTTGTGTTGGTGACTCATTGGCTTGAAACACTTCAACAGTATTACTTTAGTATCGAGAATAGGCCGGGAAGGATACATCATAATGCGAATGCTTCCTCAAGAAGACAATGTACCTCGCCGTGTAAACATTGTGACAAGGCTGAAACAAAATACGAGTCTTCAGAAGTCAAACAGCTGACGGCAACGATGGCGGATAACTGGAACCCGGAAAGACTTCGGGTAGGTTCAATCCTGCGTTGGAAAGAAATCAATGAACCTCATCCCGAGTGGCATGCAGTGGTAGCCGAAGGAGCAGTTTTGAAAGCCTGGGTTGATAGTAGGATTCTCTGAAAATTGAATACGGCCTCCTAAAGAGGAGGTGTGGAAGTCCAGACGGGAGAACAATTATCAGGCAGACCATAGTTCTTCTAGGGTGATCGACATATTACAGGAGATTAATGAAGGGATTCCGGGGGACACTTTGAAGTCAGTAAGTCTTTAGCCAAGGTTGGAGAACGCTCCTATTAGTTAAGAACCCGGGGGGATGTCGAGAACTGGTGCTGGAAATGTGACATCTGCGCCGCAAGAAAAGGCAAGAAGTCGTGATGCGATGCAGATCTACAACGTTGGCTTTCCGTTCGAAAGGATCGCAATCGCTGTGATTAGTCCACGACAAAAAACTGATGACGGAAGTAAGTATATTCTAGTTAGATCGAGCAAGCGGCCTGAAGCTTATGACATTCCTAAACAAGAGGCAAAAACTGTAGCAAGAGTGTTGGCAGAAAATTTGATATAACGTTTTGGGGTAGCGCTAGACCTCTATTCTGTGATAAGGGAAGGAATTTCAAATTGATAGTCTTTCAAAATATTTATGAGCTATTAAAAATAAACAAGACCAGAACGACACCACTGCACCCGCAATCCGACGGTATGGTTGAAAGATTCAACAAAACCGTGGAACAGCATTTAAAATAGGTCATCAATAAATAGCAAGGTGACTGGGATGATAGCTGCCGTTATTTTTAATAGCCTATCGTTGGTCCAGCGACTCACGATACAACAGGGCACTTTCCGGCAGATATAATTTTCGGACGAGATATAATTATCTTGTGATTTACTATATGGATCACCTATATCTACCGATGGCGAAGAAACTTACAGAGGGCTAAAAGAAAGGATGTAAAATGTTCACGAAGATGCTCGACATAAGATTTTGCGACGGATAGAATGAAAATACGCTATAAAAAAGTGCCTGGTTCGAGGCTCGAGCTGATTTGGCTGCACAACACGATCCGGAGGAAAAGAGTCTCACCCAAGTTAACGGCACTGTGGGAAGGTCCATACAAGATTATGAAACGAATCAATGACGCAATTAACCGAATACCAAGGACCAAAATGAAAGTCGTTCATCTGACTGTAACGGTTGACCAAATACCATGGAGACAACGACGATCCTATTCGGGCCGAACAGTTTTCGAGAGAGAGAGGTCACGAGAGTCTTACACAGTAGGAACTACACACAATCGAAACATTTGAACTTTCGAACAATCCACAAGAATTTATAATTAAATAAACTATTCCGGAATGTTCCAGAGCACTGGATCTCTATAAATACGCGGCGGCATCCTACTGAACACAGAGTTGTTTTGACAAGCAAGACAAGTCCATAGAAAGGCGTGCAAATTGACCAAAGACAAGCGATAGGCATAACGGCGCGGAGTTTTCTAGTGCGAACCTGAGCGATTTAAGCAATGTGCATCAGTATATTAGAGACAAGTTATTCAGGAGTGATAATTAGTGCGAATTACGAAATTGGTATGAATTGAAGAACGGTGCTTCGATTAAATTCATGTCGGTGAATAAATACAACAATTAATTTTAAGTGTTTAATTTTTGTCCCACAACTGCGAAACGAAAACATTAAAAAATAAAGGTTTCCCGCCAAAAATCCATTTCATTTTTGGGCAAAACAATAATTTGTAGGAAAATTGATAGCGGTACGACAGAGAAAAGCGAAAAGATTACATTATGTATACAAGTGAACGCACACAAATATTATTGTGTCAGAAATGTACGAGGGAAAATATGGCGTCTCAATAGTGAAGTGTCGGGGGTGGCGCGCGCGTGATGAGAACTCTGATCGGTCGGGGGCGAGCAGGCCCACCCCTCCCCCAGCAAGGGGAAGCCGGCGCGTGCGCGGGAATATTAATCTAAATAAAAGGGTGACCAGTTAACGAGTAATCAGAAATAAGAGGCTATAAACAACATTGGACAAATATAGCTATTTTTCCGGGGTGCCCTTTCTGCGCAGGTTCGCTGTTCGTCTAAAAGTATCGAGCTTACACCAATACTTTACAATAATTAATACTTGACAATAATCTACATCATAATTCCTTCAAAAATGCAGTATGCACTGCGAACGTTGTCGTTGCCAGATTAAAAAAAAAACAAATCATATGAAAATCATTGAAGAATCGACTTGTACAAAGTATTTTAAAATATAATTAATAAAAATGTACTTTGTTTACACCTGGCGACAGATTGTATAAACTGACATGCGTCGTATGTTTAAGATCATTATAATCACAATTCAGTAGTTGAGTATGTAGGTACGTAAGGAGATACAACATTGATTTATGTGAGAATGAAAAAGACTGTTCCGAGACTCTGTGACTGTGACCTGATGATGGCATTATTGATTGTAATATCTTTTTATGCGAGCAAATTTAAGCAATAACCAATTGTCACGAGAGTCTAAGAACGAAGATAACTACGCATGCGTAGTCTCTAGAACATTTCACATGAATCTAGAATTAGCTACGTTATTCTCGAAGAAACCATAATGGTCGAACATTGCGAATCAACATTTACGTATAAAAGCGGTGACAAGCGCGCGGGAGAGTTTTTTGACAAGTGAAGCGAACGGCGCAGCGAGCTACCACAGCGAATTTAACAGACACAAGTTACGAGTGGGTACTTACGAGTGGAACGATAGACAAAAGTTTAACGAATGATAAGTACGAATTACGAAATTTATTTATGAGATAATTAAGGCCAATTACGAAAGTGTGAATTAAAAAACGGTATTCCGATTAAACTAGTGTCCAGTGACTTTGTGTAATTGATAAAATTTTAATTAATTTCCAGTATTTCATTTTCCTCTCGTATTGACAGTGACAGTACTCTCAGGCAGTGACAGTATTTTGACACTTGCTCCTATTTCCGAGTGTCGATGATCATGACTACGACGATGTATAATGTTAATACAAATAAAAATACATTATCTATTAAAAATTTAAACTTAAAAACTGTCTTGTTCTCTTCAAACAGTGTTTCTAAGAACAAATTTATTTAAAATCAATATGTTGCCCTCATTTTACATGTATTCTTATGAGAAAACAAGTTTTGAATAATGCATCTCTTGATAAACTTATTTTTAAATTCTTTATATAATATTAGTTTCGCCGCCGTGCGTACGTGTGTGCGGAAATGTCTTGGAAGTGAAAATTAACACACTTCCCGTCATCCAATCGAACTGAAATATTGAATGTCGACTCGACGTCTATGACAATGCATTTTGACAAATTTGTCGGTAGGCGCGGTTGTTGTAGTTGTTTTTGTTTTTCGCGAGAAAAACTCGTCGACCGAGAGCTCGATTCCAAAATTTCAAGTTCCCCAGACGGACGTAGCCCGCCGACGTCTTTGGGAAATGTATTCGTCGCGGGACGTCTATCCTCCTCAGAATTGAGTCGAATATCAGTTTTTTTCACATTCATCCGAAAAAACAATTTGCAATGATAATAACTTTGCGAGTTTTCGTCCGATCCTGAAAATAAAAACTTTCTCGAAACCCTCTTTGGGACCTGATTTTTATTTTATGTAATGGAGGTGATTTAAAAGTGTCGAAAGCCTATGTACGTTGCGTGTGTATTCCATTTTGTTTAATTTTTGTTGTGAGTGATGTACACGTTTTAGAGATAAATTCCATCACTTTAATTCAGGTCTCATTCAGGTAATATTAATTCAAAAATATAATAAACCTATACCCCTTATTAATGAAGAAGGAATGTAGATTAGACCTTCCAATATCTAGGTGACTATACAACCTAAATATGTGAGATTGTGCAGTATTTTATATGAATGTATGTCTAACCATTTTAATAGGGGTGATATCAGAAGCCACGGTAGGCAATTTCTTAGGAGGTGAAATGTGAACTGTGTTAGTGAAATTACACGTTATAATTATAATACAGTTACTAGTAATACAGTTATAAACTGTATTTCATATGAAGGGATTTGAACATTTCACATGTTGGTCTCATGTGAAAAAATGCTCATACAAATTGAAGCAAAATAAACTGTGTGAAACAAGCATAGTAAAGAAACGAAAAAAATCCACCTTTAAACCGCTACACTACACAGACACAGCGTTAACAGATAACAGGAAATTAAATTTCACGAAAATACTTACAGAAAATTTGGGTTCGGAAATGCTTCGTTTAAAAGCTGAGTAAAACAAAACTCAATCGACAGTCGTGAGAAACTGGATCACTCAACACACATAAAGATTGGCTCGAACGATTAAAGGGGTAGAAATCTCAGAAAGAATAAAAATAAATGTCTCAGAAAGCGCGTGATACGATTAGTCGGAAGGGGCTAACTACGTTGTTGTTCGGTAAAATAACCATCGGCGGCAACTGAAACCCGCTACCGTTCATAGAGCACAACACTCCCCGGGTTGCTGAAAAACTGTCCGTCAGCGCACGATAGTCGACCGCGAGTTTTAATCGTATCGATATTAGCAGCAGAGCGGTATAGACGCGTTATAGACGTGTGCCGTAACAGACGTAAATTCAAAGGTACATATATTTCTAGACTCTTGTTAGGGATCCTAATTTGAGTTACCTCGTGTGCCTCAGAGACGGAGAAGAGGTTTTGTGTAGATGCCTCCCCATTCCGCTAGCATTCCCACGAGTGTCAGCGGAACGGCGAGCAAATCACTTACGCATTAAAAAAATGACGAAAATGAATGGCGAAAGTGTAGCGCCGATACGCGAATTATTGCTCGTAGAACGGCGCTGGGTATATGGAGGGTCCACCTTACCAGGTGCATTTTATGATAATATTATTCCAACGGAATGATCAGAACGGTATTCTCTTTCGACGAAGAAGCTAGCACATGTCCGATACTAAGAAATAAGGAATATATTATATCTGAAGACGGAGAACATTGTGAGTGAAGAACACGGGAAGTGAAATGATATGCGTGGCGTACCTCGTGAGTGGCCATGAGCGGGTCAGCGGGCTGCTCGGCGCACAGCCGGCCCGCCCGGTGGAGCAGCGCCAGGCCGGCCACCAGCAGCAGCGCGGCGCCCGCGGCCAGCCGCCGCCCCGCCACTCCGCGCATCCTGCACACCCGCCGCATCCAGCGGCCCCGGCCCTGAGGAGGAAAAATAACTTCTCTACACAAATGTCGCTATGCAAAGTATACACTCGAGTCGACCTGGCCAAGTACAAGTAGCACCGATATGGGAGTGGGTGTCCATTCACTGTACAAAGTATCTTAACAATAGTGACTGGTGACAATATAATACAATTAGTCCACCCTTCGATTTAACTCTATCGATATAATTTAAGTATTTTATGAATTACCGCACATTTGTCACGAGGAAGACGCAGCTGTATACATTTTTTATTCTATTAATACTTTTTCTAATGACAATTGTATTTCATTTTTATATTTTAACACAGGCTAATTTTAACGCACACAAAACATGAAAAAAAAGACACGAACTAATGGAAATTTATTAGTACACGCTGTGTTTCCATTACGTTTAACTTGTTAAAAAAATTACTACGAGCGGGTAAATTTTAAAACAATTATGAAAAGGTCACAATGTCTTATTAAATAAGTCACGCTTTATGACAAAATGACGTTTTTACTTGGAGAGACTTGGTTTGGAATTAAATAAAAAAAAAATTAAAAACAGGTCCACAGTAAAAAATACGTTTTGTTTACTAGGACATTTATTTATGCAAGACTAAATACATTAACTGCATTATAGATATGTCTGAAATATATGCAAGGGGGACATGCTTCCCGGTAACTCCCATACTTCTGTGTCCCGGTCACCTTGCCTAAAGAAGGGATTTTTATTTCAACTGTAAATATGCAATTTTATACTGTGCGTTTGAGAATTAAATATACATAAATATAAGCGGACACAAAAAGAGAAAATTTCATACACCTTATATAATTTTTTTGAACATATTAATAATAATAATAATAATAAGTGTTTGGATACCATATATAAATATTTTTCACAATTTTAGTCACACCGAATTGCTATTAAACCGTAGAATTGGTGACGTATTTTCTCACTAATTAGTTGCCAAAGATATTTTCGCATCTTCGATTCTGTAGATAATTGGTATCAACATTGTAATTGCTATGTCGACATAGACGAAAGCGACGTTGTTACATCGCTCATTAACTAAAGTTGCATCTGACGGCTTGTGTAGTAGACGTGGGTAAGACATGTTCATTTCACAGAATATATATCCATTTCACCAAATAGAATGGGTTTAAAAGACCCGTTCATTAGAACGATATAGTTCACTTGGCTCAATCGGTCATTGGTTGGTCTTTGACTCATCGTTCGTATTCGTATACATCGTAGAACACAGAGATGAATTTATCAAGGAATTTCACATCTAATAGGGATTACAAAGATTTTTAGTAAAAGGACTACCATACTTCTATTACAACTAAACATACGCCGAACCATCTAAATATTTTTTGTTAAAGCGTTTATTTTACCAGATATGCACAAGCCATTCGCAAACGAAACCCAGGCATATCTCGTAATATAAGTAGGAATAATGTTTAAATCAGGGCTTCGATTTTTAATTATTTGCCGGTATGTAGTAACGAATACGCCCAAATAGTTTTTCAATAGATTTTTATTATGCGTATATAATTTAATATGTGTATACTTCCAACACCAGTAATATATACAAAAACCACTTTAAAATCACAACTAACAAATAACCCGAAAATACATTTATATTAATTCATGAAACTGACATCTCACACACATTATTCAACAACACATTTTTCCAAGTGACAATATGAGACTTTTTTTTTACTTTTGTTATTTTTTAAATATTTAAATTATTCATGCTACGCTATATGTTATGTTTAAAATAATCCCATTTAAAATATCTTTAGAGTTACGAACATATCAAAAGTATACATAATTGGAAAATTATAATTATTATTTTAAACACAACACTTCAATTATTAATTAATTAATAATTTAAGTGTTGTGTTTAAAATAATCCCATTTAAAATACCTTTAGAGTTACGAACATATCAAAAGTATACATAATTGGAAAATGAACTCGACAAATATCTAGACGCACATTAAAAAACTGAACATTAACTGAAAAAATAAATACTGTATATTGAAATAAGAGATCATTCTTCATTGAAATGGTACAAGCGTAATCATCACTATATCTTTCTTTACATCTTTTCATTGTTTATAATACTTGTCAAATAAATTACAATAATTTTATTATCGTCCAAGATATAGTAATGGCCCAAGCTCGGGATGACAGTACAAAGACTCTGTTATACTGGTATAACAAACACACGACTCAGTTGTGGCCTTGTAATTTTTCATCGGTTATATCGTTCGTTACGATCTCCAGATATTTGGATCTCCAGTTCAATCGTTCGATGTTCAATCTAGTTCGCGCGAACTAGAACATCCCGAGGAAATGGGAACTGCATGTCTAGTTCAGTATAACTGATCCTTTCATCAAGACCCATTCGTTCGCGAATACCCACCTCTAGTGAGTAGTGAGTGCGCGCAGTGCGGGAACCGAGCAGTCGGTCCGAGTTCCGAGTGATCGCGGGCGGGGCTCGGGGCAAGCGGTCGGCGAAAGATTAAACGAAATTTGTAAGACAACATTTACTTTATAATCAATTGAGAAAGTTTACATAAATTTTAGGCAGTTAATGGTAAAAATTCAAATTCACGTTGTAGCACGGAAATGTCGAGATCTCCCGACCCGAAAACCATTTTCCCGATCACTTATATTATTTGGGCGAGATTAAAATAGAATAGAATAGATAGAATACCTTAGAACTCTTGAAATTGAGATAAGAATTCCATAAGCTCGAATATGCTACGAATGCAAGTACCGAAGTACGAACCGACATTTGCTGAAGACAAACTTTTCGGATCTATTGATAATAAAAATTATCGTCGACAAGGCGGCGAGATTCAGAAATATAATCTGTCGTCAGGTGAGATGTGTATCACAGGAACTGTAAGTTGCGTAAAGAAAATGAGTTAATTAAGGTAATTTCCTTAGGTACCACGCACCATAATGGTGAATGACAGTGGCAATGGAACAGTATGAGAGTTTACACTGAGACCGTGGACGTGAATAAGAAATGCTGTCGACTAGATGAAAGGATAATATCGGCACACAGCTGACAGGGATAAATGAAGATGATTGGGAGAGACCTACTAAATCTTGGCCAGACAATAAATTGGCCGTACTCTGAAATAAGCAATATTGCTATTTCTGTATGCGGCCAATTTTGAAGTTTTAAGTTTGACAGGTTTGAAATTAATGGATCCAATCAATTAGATAGCTCATTATTCATAATTGTAAATAACTTGACGTTTGTTTACGTTTAAGAGCTTTCTGATTGATCGAATTCATTAATTTCAAACCTGTCAAAATTGGCGGCATTACAATGTTATACAATAACTGTGAAGATACAGAAATAGCAATATACCTATTTCAGAATACGGCCGAATAGCTGAAGAAGGAGAGGCAACCGAGTACGTAGTTTTATCATTTTTACTTAGTTTTAGCACCACCGGGAACAATGAGGTTATCTAAGGCCCGAATTCAGAATCAATACTTAGATGTTTTAAAGGTTAAGGTAGGCCTTACAAGCATACCTTAACCTTAAAGTGCTATTTTCAGTTCAAAATAGCACTTTTAAGAGTTTTAAGGTCTTGACCTATAAATCATCAAAGTATTGACTATGAATTCGGGCCTGTGTGCCAACGTGGACAGTAAAGCGATTTACTGATCTTATAACAAACACTATTTGCTAGGAAGCGCATAAGCTCTTGGGATAATAGAGCGCGTAATTCAATTCGGAGAGCTCCCGGAGTCAAACATTCCACCGTTGCATTTGTTTCGGGACCATTGTACCTAATACTTTGTTCTTTATTTTTCGTAGTAACTTTGAGTAGATTCACTTCATCGACTCTATGCACCGCGTACTAAAACAAGAAAAACCTTTCTTTAGATGTCTTTGATGTTTAAAACGGGGAGAAAAGTAAGGAACAAAAAACAGCTTATCCAATTCATGGAAGCCCTTATTGCTATTGAGGTATTTTTCAAAAAGAATAACATAATTTTAAAATGCCATAAAAAACAGTTTAAGGGGTTACGTGTAGTCAGGATTTTTAAAAAATCGTTTTTTTTTGTTATATTTTCTTAAAGCAAAATGTTTCATTCATCTCAACACGCAGTTCAGTCATAAAAGGCCCATTAAGTCGAGCAATTTTCTTCATTTTTAAAACATCGAGGGTTTGGTAATTTATTAATAAATTATATAATTTAGTTTGTGACATTTTAATAAGATATTCGTATTTAAAATATATGTAACCTGATGAATAAATTTTAAAATGAGATATTTCCATACAAAAATGTAATAAAAACGCAAGAGAAGATATGACAAAAAATGGTGAAATTTGCTCATTCTGCTAGACGATCGCCTTAACATCGATGGATATCATTCAGCATTAACTGTAACTGCATTTCCAGCATAGTTTTGAAGGAAAAAATACGGTTCTATGATACCACATATCAACATGTACCCAGTAACCATCTCTTACGGATTATTTTCACACCGAAAACAACATTTGCTTATTAACAATAGCCATGTTACCAAAAATGTACGTCATCCGAAGATTTGATTTTTTTTTATCAAAATTACGATGAATTTAAAGTTAGTTATTCAAACTTACGACAGCTACGATGGACTAGTGGCTAAAAAACGACAATTTGGACTAGACGCCGAATTGTGTTAAAAGGCCCAATTCTTGCAAAAGATGAGGAATCTATAAATTTGTATCTTCTGTAACACTAGCTTTTAAGCGGCGATGTTCTCTTCACTTCCTCAATTTCGATTACCTAACGTTGTGCAAGCGTGTACAAGGCGATCGTCTAGTACGGACGGAGCTCACTCGCGGCTCAGATTTGCGTAAAAAGTCTGAGTGCGGGGTACCGTACGTGGGGCGCGGGTATGTTAGTTCCAGGCTCCAGTCTCTTCGCCCGAGATAGGCGAGTGCTGGGCGAGGGCGGTACGTGGATATTGGCGAATATATTCAACATTTTTAATTCTTTCATTTGTTTTCCTTTAAAATGTATGTATTTAACCTGTGTTAACAGTTGAGAATGGCGAAATTTACCGAAAAATAATCAATGTTTGTAATATACTGCATTACGACAAATTTTTATAAAAAATATAGGCTCGTGCCCCTGGGTTCGCTGTCGCGCCCAGCGGCACGAAAGTGTAAATATTTTGATTGTACAAAATACAATACTCTGTTCTTATTTTATGTTTTTAACAAAATAAACTACATGCGGCCCCCGCAGTCCAGTGGGCATAACACCGGCTTCTGGTACCCGGGGGTTCTGGGTTCGATTCCCGGTGAGGTCACAATACATCTGTGTGATTAACTCAAGCCTGGAGCGTTTTTGTGACGTGTTTCGCTACAATAACTAGGCCCCAAGGCCTGTATGTTGTAGCTTAACAAAAAGGAATACTTACCACTAACTATACTACCGAGATATTACAATCCAGAATTAAAATTTTATATTTCAATAATTGTTACGGTGAATACATGACCGAAGCAATTGAGCTACTATCAAACGATAATTTTTCTATAAATATGGCTTCTCGAATATAGAATAAAGAAATCAATAAATTGAGGCAATTCGATTTGGAAAAATATATTTGCATTATTTATCAACAAGAGAGCCTAAAAAAGGAAATTTTTTATTTAACGTTGCGGGGTATGGTAAATGTCAAAAGAGGAGAGGGGAACGTTCCGCCCAGGCAGCGCATCATGAAAACATATTATGTAGTGTCATTTTGTTTATAACAATATAAATTAATTTTATGTTACAATACATAGACAGAGCTAAACCAATTAAGCATCGAATAGTAATTATATTCCACGTATATGGGAACAAGATTATGACAACAAAAAAATAAAAATTGAAGTAACTCCATCTAGAAACATTCTTTAAGGTTATTTATTAACAAAAATTCCACAACAATAAATTATGTTGGTGTTTAAATAAAAAGAAATGATACTTAAAAAACAGCAGTAACGGTACAGGTATTATTATTGTATATTAAAAAATGTAAAAAATAAAACTTCAAAGACACAAAGAAGATAGGATAATAATGATTATAAATTCCAATAACGTATAAGTTTTATATCTTGATTTTAAAAATAAACGCTTAAGTATATCTGATCCGTAAGAAGTAAGAAACCAATAAGGAACAGTAGAACTCACGTGTTAAAAATATTACCGGTTGTTCCTCCGCTACGGAGACTATCTTAGAAGGATTTAAAAATTCGGTAGAAATGTATGGACTTATTTACTCTCGGATGTTTTCCCACAGAGGTAAACACAAAAAAAATATGCCAGGCCAGAGTTGACAAACTATAATTGCGAAACTATTGCAACAGGTTAAAAATGGCATACCAGTATACAAAATACTCCATAACTCGGGTAAATTGCTAGGTAAAGCGATATTGCGATTGAGGACTACAATATCTACGGTAAAATTCATACTTTCGCAATATTAGTATTTCGGCAAAAGATCAAGAATTTGAATGCTGATATCTCAAACAATCTTCGCTATCTTCTGTGTATAGTTTTCTGGGATATTCTGCCGTGTGTATGTGACCTCTCTGGCCAACGTTTCGGATCCCATTGCAGGGTCCATCATCAGGGCTGATGTGATGAGTGAGTGTTGAAGTGTAGGTTAAGTATTACCTTGCAATACAATACATTAATAGGGATGACGGTCTTAAGTTAAGAACATCGTGGTATCCGGCGCTGCAGGATAAATCAAATAGACGATCCGCACAGTCCGACATCCGTTAGTAGATATATAAAACACTACATGAAGACACACACCTTGCTTTCTACACGGTACTGCAATCCAGTATTTAACATAACACAAATTTGGAGACACCCTGACTTCGGTACGGTATTGCAAGGTAATACTTAACCTACACTTCAACACTCACTCATCACATCAGCCCTGATGATGGACCCTGCAATGGGATCCGAAACGTTGGCCAGAGAGGTCACATACACACGGCAGAATATCCCAGAAAACTATACACAGAAGATTCTGAACGGCCGTGAAAACCTAAGGACATTTTTAATCTTCGCTATATTTAACTGTGACTGGTTGCGGATACTTTATACGAACCGTATGTTTCTCCGAGTAAACGGCGGACTAGGCCGGTCCACCCTTTACCTCCGCGGGTACAGGTCGTCCTCCTTATGACGTTGAATAAGAATTCAACGAAAAGTCGACAATCGTTACTCGGAAAAACATACGGTTCGTATAAAATATCCGCAACCAGTTACAGTTAAATATGTCTAAGAACCGTAATAACAACCTTAATCCTCGCTATATTTTTGGCGTACACACAAACTGGACATCATGATTTTGTACAACTCCAAAAACAAATATTGTATCGGGGATTGACACCTTATGATATAATATAAAAAATAGTTTTGCTATAACTTTCACAAATAAAAACACACTTGTTTTTTAATTCTACTTATAAAATTTTTATGAGACGTGTTTCTCTTATGACGGCATTGTATATCTCAATTTTCAATTTCATTAGAATTTTCATATTGAAGCAACCCGTTAAATACATAATATTGATGTTCAAATAAAAAGTATTGATGGAGTAAATGATATTTTAAAAACAATTTAAAAAAAACAAGCACGGTACAAGAAGGTATTACGATTACATATTTGAAAAAATAAATGTAAAAAATATTTATGCATAAAAATAGTTTCTTGCTGCATGCAGTGGGTTTCACCGCTTCACACGCTTTTAGGCGCGTGGTCGAAAAGATCATATAAGACACATACTTTGCTGTTTGGGCTGCGCGCATTTCTTGGTGCAAATTGCGGAGAAATTTTAATCAAAAGGAAAAAAATAGAGAGCAGTCAACTGAACACATACTTTTCATAAAGAATTGATCGCAATGTATTATGTTACAATCCTGACTTTTTCGATTGCTCGCTATGAAAGCACGAAAAATATTTTATTCATATCTCTTTATTTTAAATGTACCCCTTCGTTTTTAGTATGTACATAAAAGTAATGCGCTTCAAAGTTTAGAAAAAATATTTTCTCAACGTCGGCCAACAACGGCAGAATATCCCAGAAAACTATACACAGAATGTAAAAAAAAAATACTATTTATACTTAAAAGATATGTACTATTTAAAATTGGTTAATACTTTGTTCAAAAATGTGTGACCGTAACTGTAAAGTTAGTTTAAAAAATGCACGGCACTGGATAGCAGGAATTTTAGTCAAAATGTAATACAGTGGACCCGCGGTAATCCGGCCCCCCCTGTAATCCGACATGATTATTGTGACTTTTACTCATAATTTTTGATTATTTTAGTATGTTCATTTGTTTGTACACAATTATTTCCTAATGTGAAGTTATTATTTTTTGTACGTTCTATAGCATTAATGGCGTTAATTTTATAATAAAACGTAAGCTCTCTATTGTGTTGTTTAATTTACTAAATTTGACATACATAATGAAGTATGATTTGTACTTCAGAGTATGTCATATAAAATCTTATCATTGGATCTGTAATTTGTCGGATTCCGGACTATAGAGGATCTTAGGCAGTACTCTATAATCAGACAAATTCGATAATCCGACATCGCCCTGCAAAAAGTTTGTCGGATTACCGCGGGTCCACTGTACTAAGAAACGATTGTAATTGCGCGCCGGACGTGACGGACACGTCCGTAACGCCCGGCTCGTTGGGCCGGCTTTTTTCGCTGCGTTTTGATTATATAGGTGAAATGAAGAATTCTGAATGACTTTTTGTTTTTTTTTAATATTCATTTTAACAGAATAATATCTATTCTTTTAAAGAATGAAAGTTAAGAAGTTGTCATCAACGTAAAAAGGTTTGAAAAAACCACCCAAAAAAAAAGTTATTTTTTAAAAACAGTATCTTTTAAAACATAAATTGTGAGAAAAGTAACTGACCGATTTAAAAATTATTTTTATGAATTGAAGATAATAGTTCACTCTGTAATATTATTGAAAAAAAAAAACATTTCACAGCCCATAAAGTTATAAAAAGCCTACAAAGTAGAGCAATTTTCTTTAGTTCTTAAACATCGATGGTTTGTTAATTTATTGATTTATAAAATAATTTAGTTAGTGTCGTTTTAGAACAATATATGTATTTAAAATATATGGAACTTAATGAATAAATTTAGTACCTTTCCATACAAAAATGTGGTACAAAATGCAAGAGAAGTTATGAAAAAAGTGCTCGGCGCCGTTGAATTTTGCGCACTTCGCTAGACGATCGCCTTTGTCAGAGTGTATACTAAAATAAATAAATAAAAATCAGAAAAAAATATGGTTGCTACGAAATTTTAAAATTGTATCATTCCTATTGAAAAACTCTTTATATAAGAAATATAATTGGTTAAATTTGCATTAAATTGAGTACCACATCGAACGTTCAATTCATCGTTACAATTTTCGAGTTTTTAAAGCACAAATAATAAGCACATTGTGAAAGCATTAGAAACAAGATGATAATTTTAGGGTAATAATACCCTTTAAATGACACGCCAGACCACGCGCATAAATGAATGTGAAATGTTTTTTGTTGAATAAAAAATTTCTTACTTCTTTCATTCCAATTAAAATTCATTTACGAAATGGTACGAGTATGATATCATATTTCAATAAAATGTCTTATTTCTTTGTCAAAATTATTCATTTATTAACCAAATCGTCGCTAGTGCTACAGCCTTGGAAGGGTCTTGCCCCTCTCTTCCTTTCCGGAGTATCTTCAAGCCTTCTCCGGTCTCTCATTTCTATTGTGTTGGCATTCGAGTTGACACGGTCCAGTAATCTCATCTTGGGATTGCCAACAATGTTCTTTATAAGCTGCGCGCAGAGCTCCTGACGTACAATGAATATTGTCAACGCACTACTTCTATCATTTATAGTCTGATCGAGAAATCAAAAATATCTGTGTGTCTTCCTAACAAATTATACGTGACTAGAATTTATGTTAAACTCGAAGTTATTTTCATCAACTTTATTAACACGTGAATTTTATGACGAAGACAAATTAATCGAGGTATAATTGAAGACCCAGAAAATCTCTTCGAATTTACCACGAAAAATTGAAACTTTTTACGAGATTATGACAGCGTTGTCCAACCGGCTCAAAACTATTAATAAATCGATAAATGTATGCAACGTAGGACTACGCAATACGCCTTATATTCCATCAAATATAACAATCCATAAACTATATAATAATATATAATGGTCATTATTATGCATAACTAGCTGTTCGTACCCAGAGTCGAACGAGTGAAGGATTAAGTTGAAAATAAATTTGTGGGGGAATAAAGGTTCGATTCGAACGGTATAGATTTGCATCGAAAGTATATTATGGGGAGAGGTAAGGAAAAAGAGGAAGGAGGAAATGTCACTTATGTTACCCGCCGGGTCCTAAAGAATAAGTTTGCAAATTTTGAGTCCGATCGGTCGAACGGTATAGATTTGCATCGAAAATATATCAGTTGGAGGGGAAGGGGTAAAAAAAGAGGGGGGAAATGTCGCCTATGTTACCCGCTGGGTCCTAAAGCATAAGTATGCAAAATTTGAATCGAATCGAAAAAACGGTTTAGATTTGTGTAGAGAACAAACAGACAGACAGACATTGAGTTTTATAGATAAAGATGCGTGCCCGTATGTCAACATTTTGTACTCAAAACTGATTTATGAGGACTTTACTCAATTCAGATCGTAAGTAGTTTTCTAAGGCTTCAGGGTTATTTGGTTGAATAATAGACCAATTTTAACATTCTGAGCTGTATCGGGTGATATCCGCAGCTTATACAAATACTTTTATAGTACTCGTAGTAGGAATGTGTTTTCTGTAAAGAAAAATACGATATTCTGAGCATAGTACATCGGCACTTTAGCGACACTGCACTTCAAAATGAACTAAAAATTCTTTCGCATTACGAACTCGTGCGGGGATGAAAAACTGATACCAACGTACTAAAACAAATATGAAAAAATTGATACCTACATACTAAAGTGCAGAAAGAAAGAAGCCCGAGTTTTGGTGTTGTTAGGCCCGGGCTCAGGTGGAGGCGGAGATTAGTTTCTTTACTCGAGCCGGTGTGCGTGCGCTAAATTTGAGCAATTTGTCACATCAGGCGCGCGAGGACGCCGGAACAGCGCGCCACGCTTATCACCTCCGGGCGCGAAGCAGCGACGCGGAACAAGGCGCAGACAACTACCTTCCTACATCACTAGCACGCTGTCTTCTCGCCATACTGGCGAAGAAAGAATCAAATAACAAAAATCACCAAGTTATTCCTATACTAATATATATATTTTACTCACAGAATAAATACCTATATTCTATGCAGAGATGGTATCATAAATTTGTCTGAGATGACTAACGAGTTTAAAAAAAAATACGTTTACCAACGTTCATACAGTACGCCACCAAAACACTGCCGATTTCTTTACAGTCACAGATGATAAAGAAGAATTATATTATTGAAAATATAATAGATGGATCTAGGAATTACTAGAAGCTTCGAGAAAATTTTTGAAGGGTTCTTTGAGTTAAATTTTTTTACCCACGCGACACCGAGAACTTTTCGACTCGTAATGTACTTTTGTATGTACTGAAAAGAGAGGGCGCAGTGTTGCACATCTAATTGGAAAATAACAAGTTTACATATTTACCTTTATTTTATTTTTACAAATATATTTAATAAATACACAAATTATGTACAAAGCAAAGTTCACAAGCTATAATGAAGAAAATTTATGAATGTTTATTAAAAAGTAGAAAACAGGGAGTAAGGCAATAAATTAAAGAAGAAGTGTGCTTAAAAATGTGCAGGTACATGAACTTATTTGGGCGTCGTGAAGTTAGGCGCGGGGCGAAGCTGCAACAGGCGGCCGGTACTCGGTAGGTACTTCGCAGCATGATTGAGTTTGAGAACATTTACGGCGATAAGCGCCAAGAAATAAAGTTATAGCGAATGTGAGATGAAATAAAAATAATAGGGAATATACTGTAAAGTACAATTTACCCCCTTTTCGCGCAACCGGCACCGAGTACATTACGGGACGGAGCGCGCCATTCTAACGCACCCGTGTTACTTTAACCCGAAAACAAAATTTCCCTGGGTGTCAAACTTGGGCAATTCCGTAATAAAACTTTCCGGTTAATAAAGTAAAATTAAATTAAATTGCGAACTTCTTCGCGAAGCTGATTCGGCATTCGGTGCGTACGACACGTATAGCGAAGTTTAGAACCGTATTGAACTAATGTCGAAATGTGTTATAAACTATAAAACTATTTTTTAATACAATAAATACTTTTGTTCTTGAAATACCATTTTTATACCGAAAAAGTAGTACTAAGATAAGATTTAAACATTTTAATATTACAATATGTATGTATTTAGTGATAAAACTTTGGTACCAAAGGATGCAGGAATCCTTCAAACACTAGTACTTAATAATTAGTGCGAAATTAAATACATATATCCATCTAACAGAATAAAATAGTAAGATAGTGATTGTGATAGTCATATTATCAGATGCATATATATTATATTTATATAATAAGCTGTATTGAAGTAGAAATTCTGGTTCAGTACAGCTTATTTCGAAGTAATGACTGCACGCCACTGCTACGAGATATCACAATTTTTTAAATTATATTTATTTTTTACCATACAAAATATAAATAGTCTTCAACAGTCGGATAGTTAGTGCTAGTGTGATATTAACGTATTAGGGAAATAACATTTTACAGAAAACACTTCTTTTGGCCTATAAATTAGAAACATTAGAAAATAAAATTAACAGTTAGTTAACCCTATATAGCTAACCTAAAACGACGGGTACTTGTAAAAGTATTTTTTTTCAAATATATAAACATGTGATATTTTACATTCTCGTTAGTAAAAACGTTTTTCATTAAAAAACCTCTTATAAATTAATCTTAACGTATTTATATAAAAACTACAGTAAAATTTGTAAAACTTAAGAAAGAAAGAACTTTTTTTCATAAACTTTAACATGCAAAATAAACTAGAAAAAATAATATAACGTTCTATGTTTTGGTTTTTCGTTTGTTTATAGCAAATAAGATATAAGATTATATAAAAAAAGCAATTATAATATGAAAGAAATTAATATGCATGTGGCATTTATACCACATGCATATAAATTCATGTAAGTTCATATCAATCTTATATTCATCACATATCGCTACCTTACATTTGGCACAAATAATTTGCTATTTCTTATGATCTTCATGTTTTGAGGAAGCTGATAACTCTTCTTCATTTTCCCATCCTTGAAAAGGAGCTTGGCATGATAATTGCTGGTCTTGACTAGTGGATAGTTGCGCTGAAAGAAAACTATTGATTTTATCTTTCACTTTTGCGTAGATATTGTTATTTTTACCAATATTGCCTTTAGCCAAGGCTCCACAGGTTGAAAATGTAGTGTTTTCATTAAGTCTTTACATGGAATTAATTTTGAGCGCAGTGGTAGACCAAAAAAATCGGTTTTCACCTCGTATGTTCCATTGAGGCAGTTGAATGATGCTGGTCTGTGAGGTATCTGGAAGAGTATTGGAGTTTCTTGGAAGAACTTGTTCCACAGTTGGGGATGTAAGTCTCAAGATGTACTTATTTGACATTCTTCGGAATCAGATTGTTCATAATTTTGTCACTTTGGACATTATCTTCCGGCACAAAGTTTTTCGTCTCACTGGTGGAAGTATCATCATGGTCTTCGGAACTAAGCTCTTACTGACGTCGATACAGCATCGGCATTTAATGAAGAAATGGTAAAAATCTATAACCCGTCGATTCGATGAAAGTGAGCTGTCTAGGGTTAAACAATAAATTAAAAAGTTAATCGAGATCTACATCACCACACAGATATATAGTGAGTGAGTTCCAAGGACAATAAATCTATTACGTGACACGCAACAGACCTTGGCGTATGCGAATTGCGAATTTGATACCTGTATGAAAAACGTTCGAATGATTAATAATGAAGGAAGCTAACAATTGTGGCAGCACTTCGCCGGCTACTCGTAGCACTGCGGTCACCCGGCGATGGGAGGTCCGGCTAGGCCAGCAGTGGATGCAAGGGGAGCAACAAAGTGAGCAATATTTGCGATGAAACCACGACGCCCTTTTCATTACGAAGTGTCCGTGGTTACAGGATTAACGGTAATTCACGAAGACAAAGATGTTTCATCGACACTTTTTGATCGCGTGATTATTTTTTTTTAAAGTGGACACGGGGGGTGACTCTCTCGATGGTGAATACCTAGATGTGTTACTCAAGAGGCGCCCGTGCGAGACCACAAGCCCCATATGAATGCCGGGACCCGTGGGCCGCGTGTGAATGGGGCTTAACCGGGGGATCTGCCGAAGGCGGGTGAAGGATATTATGAAGATGCGTATAATAGAGTAGTTTCGATTGATTTTCAATTCATTCAAATCTCTCTTACAGTTCTTTCAAACTGTCATATAAAGATGATTCGGGGAGACGAGTTTCGCACGAACCGTTCATAGAAAATATGAAAAATGTTTTTCTTAATGGTTTTTAAATTAAAATAAAATTGAAGTGCGTACAAAAATATGTCTCACATCAATATTTTTACTACTTTCAATCCAAGTTAAGCTGAGTTAGACTGAGAAGTACGTAATTTAAAAAGTTTTCAGTGTGATTTTTTTAGTTAAGCCAAAACACTGAATTTATTATGTCGCAAAATATTTTCTTCTTTTTCTTCCATCCTTTATCTTAATGGGCCAGGGTCCCTGCGCCGCATAGAAGGTTCCAATTATTCTTATCGCTTCGCTTTCCATGTCAGCCCAATTTATTTGCAACCTCGCTTCGCAGCACTTCACCTGTTTCCGCCAGCTCCTTCTAGGACGGCCACTTGGTATTTTGCCTTCTGGTCGTGCCTGGAATATTTACTTTGGCAGTCTTTCTGCCGGCTTCCGCAAGATATGTCCCAGCCACCGTAATTGTGATTCCTCGATAAACGTCAATAAGGGCTATACTTCGAGACTTTATATTATTTGAGTATTTCTACTTCTGTTCCTTCTAGTAACTCCTACTATTCCTCGTAGAAATCCCATCTCGGCGGCCTATAGCCTTGAGCAAATTCTTTCGGCCAAGATCCAATGCTCGTGGCTGTACACTAGGGTTGACCTAAAAACTGATTTGTATACTGACAATTTTGCTCGCTGTCTGAGCTCCGCTTTTCTAAGTACGGGATAATACAGGGATCGAACTACCTAGCTTGCGGCTCCTATCCGCCTATCCAATTCACTTTCTCGCTTTCCATCCTGAGATGTTATTACACCGAGGTATTTGAAACTGTTCACCTGTTTTAGACGTCTATTCTGGCACATGGTTACATTGATCTTCGCTTCACCATGATTTCGGATTTATCAGCGCTCCGCCTCATCACTGCGCGATTTTTTTCCTCGTCAAATATGTCTACATCTGTTTGTAATACCCCTGGTGATTTTGTCAGCAAGGCGACGTCATCTGCAAAGAACAGTCTCCACACCTCCACTGCTGTTTTGGCTAATCTTGTCCATAAATACCGTGAATACGATAGGCGACATTGGACAATCTTGTCTGAACCCTGTTTTAATGATAAATTCGCTCGATTTTCGACCTGCTATTTTGAAACAATATTTGATTTCCTTATATAAGGCTTGTAATAATCCTAATAGATTGCGTCTATATCATATTCCCGTACGACAATCCATAGTATTCTACTTTTCTTTTGACCCTCACTACGTCCAGATCTGTGGTCGGCAGAGGCGCTTCGTTCGCGTGCGCGTACGACCGCCGCGAAGCGTCCGCTTGGCCCCGCACGCGAACGTATTGTTGGGAACTGCCACAAAATTATTCAGCAAAAATAAAAAGATAAAAAAATTGAAGATCATAGAGGCGACATAGGAGCTCAGCCAAAACAAAAACTCGCGGAGTAGTTATGTAGCCACCCACTGCACGCGCCTGGTACCTACCGTGTTCATAAAATTTGAACTATTGAATTCACATTATTTCAGTACTACCTGATTAAAAGAAATGCAGTCTTTATTCTTTTTATGTTGAATGCTTTTGCTTGCAAAACTGCACGACTCAGTATCTTTGACAAATGTTTTGTTGTAAAAAGCAGTAATCAAAATTTTCAACAACCATGTTTTATATATTCATTGCAATGACGAAAAGTATCCATACATTTTTATATCAATAATCTGTTCCCTCAACAGCATTCAATATAACCTAGTTACGAGATATAAAACACTGCATTTGTAAAATGCACGGTGGATATTATTTGGCGACCTTTCAAAAGAAAAAGCCAACGCCCTAAACATCACCCGCATTACTGCGATGATTTTGTTAACGGAGTCCCAGGGGTGCGGTTTGGACTACGCCGATACAAAGCAGACCTTATCTATGCTCGTGCAGCATTTCTAAGTGGGACCATTTTTGTAGGAAGGTACTCTCACGATGGTCATATAGCCGAGTCCGAGGTCATCCCCTACTACTGTAATACGAGAGAGGTTGCCAGTTGTCGGCAACGGAAAAAGGGATTCGGGATAAAATATTTCCGAGCGGATTAATTTTCTTCACTCCTGTCAGAGTAGTCACGGCTTTCTGTACGCGAGCTGCCGGTACTGCAATATAAACTGTATGGCGCTGTTACTTTGTTACTTATCTTCGCTTGATTCATGGTATTTACGGCGCTGTTTTCAAGCCTACTTGAATACTTGGCAGACATGAGATCTATTAAGCTAAAAGGCAGAAGACTAAAGGACCGTCCTAAGAGGAGCTGGCGGAAGCAGTTAGAGGACTGCTGTGAAGCGAGGTTGCAACTAAATTGGACTGACGTGGAGAGCGAAGCCCAAGATATGAAAAGTTGGAACCTTCTATGCGGTGCAGGGACCTCGACTTATTAGGATAAGGGGTGGAAGAAGAAGATGCCATGGTATACATAAAAAAGTACGCAATGCGCAAAAATACCTACGGTGTCACAAGAAAGTAACAATGCTTTAATGAAACAAGGCAAGAAATCTGGGAAGTAACGGGTAACAACAAGATAGGAGGGGAAAAAAGATATCTACAGATTTAATTTGAATACATCTAAAGAATTAGAAATGCAAAGTGTACAGGGACCAAAAAATCCTTGCGTTGAATCCTTGAATACCATTTGCAAACCGAGGGAATGAAAATATCTCAGGAAACCCTAAACATCTTCAAAAGATAAGATTTTTATTGTTAACATACTTAAGGGCCGGGTTATATGTAATATGGGACTACACAGGCGTAATTATTTATTTTATTTATTTATTTATTAACGCCCTACAGGGCTTTAAGTGGCTTTTACAAACAAAAAGTTAAAGTGTACATTTATAGAAGAATACTTTAAATGAAAATTAAATAACTGCTCAAGAAATACATACATGAAAAATAATAACATAAGAAAAAAAATAATAACATAAAGTGGAAAGTAAATACTTAAAATAAAATTACAAATATATAAAGATAAATATAATATAAAGTAAAAAGCAAGTATATAACTAAAGCAGAAGCTTAAGGAAAGCATAATAAAATAGTATCGTATATATTGGTGATAGTCTATTTATTTCAAATACTCCTCTATAATGTATAATTCTGCCCTACTATAGTAAAAAAAGAAAATAGAAAATTTTGCGATGTGGGTTTAAAGCCTCTAGTAGACATTATGGACAGCCATGCAGAATTTATCAATTTTAAAGGAGGTGGTAGGGCTAGATTTTTTATAGAGGATTTTTAAGTCGCAATTTTAGAATATAGATTGATAAGACAGGAATCAATCGGCGGGTTCGCCGTGACGCTACGCGTCTTTGCCTATCAATAAAATGCATTGTCAAGGGAGGGAGCGGGAATTTAAAAACACAACCACCACGGATATTTAAATATTTACACATTTATTTGAATTAAACACAAAACACAATTCTTACTTAATACTTATCAACTAGAGAAAACTTATCACTAATCTAAAACGGCAACCCTAGTCTAAACGCAAGCAGTCCAACGTCACCAAAGTCTATCGTGTCCTTGTCACTCTTTGCACAAAAAACTTCACTATCCGCGGCTTTCGTAGCCGCGGTCATAATTGCCGCGGGTGGCTTCTTCTACCACGCCGCGCCGCGTGGTCGCGGCCAAGCGCGGGAGGGGTCCTTCCAAGCCGCTCGCGCTCTTTCGTCGGCTGGGGACATCTGGCCGCGGCTCTCGTTACAGGCCACGCGCGCTGTCCCACCGCTAGATCCGCGTCATCGGGAGGGTCTGGCCTCTCGCTGGAACACCTCGCGGAGAACCGGCCACCGCCGAGGCGCCGTGGCTGTGGCTTCTTGCAGCTTCCCCTTCGCTGCTGGCGTCACGACAGGCGCGGAAAAAAATATCGGCGGCCACCCGGACAGGTGGGGCCTGGAACTCACACTCGTCCTCGCCGGGAGATCGTAACGAACAACCACGGGCGGCTTTCCGCACCGATGTATATTTTCCCTATCCTGCATGGGGAGCTTCTCTCACTGCGTTCGGGATAAATTCTACGGCCTAAATCAAATTATTAAATAACCCGGCAAAACCAGGAACGTGTTGTTTACACATCTGTTTTTGCCGGTCCAGAGCAAAAAAGGTCGGGGCACACTTGTGTGTGTGTGTGTGTGTGTGTGCGACGCGTATCGGAACGTCACGACGTAATTGCGATTATATCATTGATAATTAAAATATTTAGATTAATCCCTTAGAGGAAGGAAAAATCCGCAACCTCTCCATTCCGGTAGAATGAGTAATTAATTGGCTATGACAACCATATACCTGCATGTTTTTAGCGCATTTTCAGATAATTTTGACATAGCGATGTATAACGATTATTATTTGGATAGATTTATGGTCCTTGGGAGAGTGGGGGCGTAGTATACTTACTAATGATGCGCTCGTAAATGGTCACATAACAAAGAGACTATTGTGCTTCGATTTCCGTCAACACCAGTAAATATAGATTAACTCTAAAAATTTGCTACACGGTTACTTCATCACCAAAGAGCCTTTTAACATAATTTTTTGTAAATGTAAAATTAAAAAAATGGCAGGTCTCACGGTTGGCTCTGGATGCGGCGGCCGGACCACCGAACATCGGGATAATCCCGCGAACATACACGGGATTCCTGCCAACCCTGACCCAGCTCGGGAAGGGGTATTGCGGGCAAATGGGACATAATTGGGAAAATGGGTCGGCCCACGGGCGGGTGATATGGCACGGAAACTTACAAAGAATATCTTTAAAAGATTGACTTTAATATACAAAAGCAAATGTACATTTTTATTGCGCAATATATAAGTTACGGTCGTTACTCGCCAAACTTTCATTTAAATAAAACGGAATGTACAACGTTGGAATTATTTTTGATTTATTGAATGTTTTTGTGTTTCACCCACGATTTATTGACTTATTGATATATTATTTGATACAAAAATTTTATAAATGAATGAACAACATAAGTAGAGTTTAATGGAAAAGTAAAAGAGCTCCGAATTCATCTCGATATTTTCCATTTGACTTGACACAAAACTGTTAGATTTAAGTTCCAACGATCACATCCGTCACCGCGAGCTATTAACCGTAATTCACAAATCCGCACAAATGCACTTCCATCCACCGCAGAGTGCATTCTCCATCTCCCGCCAGCAAAATCTCGTTTGATAATCCACTAACGAGTTACTTTCATATTCTTATATATTGTAAACAAACTAAATTTAGTACACAATTGAGTTTTATTTTTGCACGACTACAATCATGCAAAAAATGATAAAGAAGGCGTATATTATCCTATTATATCGATACCAATAGTATACATGTGAGGTTTCAAGAACTAACGTAGAGCTCTGAGGTGGGTCCACTGTGTATTCAGAAGTGTAAAACGTAAGTAAAAAAAGTTGGAAGAAGTTGAGTATAATTTCATTAGAACTTGCACTCTCTGTCTTACATTAATTTATATATTAAAAAAAATTAAATTCGTATCAATTTGAAACATTTATTTCACAGCCTTGGCAATTTTATTGGAGATTTTTAAAATGGCACTTGATAAACGAATAAAGTATTGGAGGAAAGATTATAATTTTTAACTATATGTAATTGAACATTTACCAATGTGACGTTTCCCGGCCAAGAGCGTAGTGGAGATCACACCGTTTAAAAATAATAAAAATATCAATAATTTGAGACCCATTCCAGGAGACCGGTGAGTTAGTCCTATATTCATTGGATAAGCGTTAAGCTTAGTTTGAAAATATTAAGAATCTTGTAGCGATACATATTCCGTGATCGCATTTAGGGGGAGGGAATCAGACTCGAAAAAGCGCTTTCCTCTTTCTCTGTCTTGCAGCGTTTCGGTACTAGACAACCAATCAAGGCCCAATCCGTTTTCATACGGAATTTTTGTTGTTGCTCCAGCTGTCTGGGGCCACCCACCGGTCACCTTTCCTCCGGATTTGGTAAATAGATACATCTTGCTGTAGTCGCTCTGGCGTTCACAAGAGGTGTCTAAGGCACCTAAATTAAGACCTTTCTATGTAAATGTTGCGGCTCCATTCTGAGGGTCTCATTTATTCCGATACATCTAACTCGGTCCAATAATGTTACTTCTGCTATTACCCTGAGGGTAGTTCATTTAAGCAGTACCTACATATTTATTTGACTTAATGAAAATAATTTAAAAGCAATCAAAATATTTATAGATATAATATCATTTACTTTAAGAACTCTGATGGAATCCAGAATGATATCCAGACCGATGATATCCAGGAATACCTTCTTCCAATTAAAATAACAACATGTTATGGATCGAAGCCAGATTCCCCAATACAACTCGATCTCTAATAAGCAGCGGAGACGTAGGAAGATCCTGCGTGAACTTGATTTTAATTAACATTCCACATACACTTTACTGACGGGCTTCGGTACTCGCGGGGACTCGGATTACGCAGACTACTAAGATTACTAAGTGGCGAATAGCTAAATGCAACACTTTTAGGCGACCGCGCTGCAAAGCCGGCGCGCGCACTCGCACTGACTTTGCGCAGATCGTGCCGCGAGTGTGCAGTGTGCAGTGTGCAGTGTGCACCCCAAACATGGTCCGCGAGTGTCTGCGGAGCAATTAGGAACGCGAGGGCCCCTGCCGCCAGGGCCAGATGAAGAAGAACGGGGCCCTATGCCAGATCTGAAATACGGCACCTCGAAAAATACAACTATGTTTGAAAATTAATCTATTTCTTATTATTCTTCTTCGTTATGCTCTTACCATAGTAGCTGCAGTTGCTATGATAATTATGACCAATAGCTGACTGGCATGTTTGCACGTTGATCGCTAAAAACACAATCCTGGACTGCCAACTACCGAAAGAACGATCAAATTTTGGTTCTATATCTACCTCATTTACAAAATAAACGACCTCTCCGTTTCTAGAGTGTTGATGAATAGAATTATAGCTGTATTGATAAGGAGCATTAAATCTCTAAATGTGTCTAACGTGTAGAAGATCCACCAGTCGATTGTCCATCTTACTCTTCTTCTTCGTCTTCTTCATAATATAGAACAATCAGTCAAAACCATAATGCTGACACCACATCCGAAACTATTCGGCGCTGTCTGTCTCGATCTACGGCATTCTTGGATTAGTGAAGCCAATGGTTGTCGTCTTCACTAGATCCGTCCGCCGGCGATCTTGCTTTGCCTCTCACCGCACTACCAGTCTCTCCATTGCGACATGCCCAAAATATTTCAGTATGCGTATTTATGTTGTGGAAAACTACTTGAATTGATGAAGATTAAGATAACTTTACTCAATGTTTTTCATTACTCAACCTCGGATCACTAGATTACTAAGTGTCATACCATTAGACCGACAAGTACATGAATTGAAGAATTATTAAACGCGACTTTAACTAGGAAGATGTTTTCTCAAAATAGTTGTAATAAAATGAGTATACACAACACGTTGAAACCTTACTCTGATTTCCTCTTTCATTCATCTCTGCCTGGCGTTCAGTGGATGTTATAAAGGCTTTCAGAATCATCCTATACGGCTCGGGCTCGGCCGGATCCCCTGGGCAGCTGACTCCGAGCCTCGAGACAGAACTTCGGCGCAGTAACTGAGATACATTCATGTGAAAACGTTACCCTCGAGTGATTCACCAGTTACTCCAGCTAAGTAGGTACAGTTTACTCGCAATAGTAGAAATCCCCCGCAAACCTGAGGGGGATTTCTACGAAATTCTCTTTCTTATTTTATTAGTTTACAAACACTAAAACTTATTTTATTAATTTACAAACAATCTCATTAAAAAAATATCATATTTGCAACACGACGTTACGTTAAGTTATCCTGCTACAGGTACGAATATTTTTGATTTCAATTTTTTGATTATTCAACATGAAGTTTAAAATGTATGGATATACAAATATACATGTATATTAAAAAAATAAAGAATTTTTTTAAAAAGTTAAAAAATATCCGCATTATACATCTGTACAAACTTTCAATAATATACATATATACAATTATTGGTGATGTGTGTGTGTTTGTATTAATTCAAAATAATATTCAAAAATATTATGAATCATTTGACAAAAGCAATTATTTCAACATTTTTGAAATAGAAAACTTTGGCATGACATTTTAAAGTGATACGGGGAGAGAGTCTCTTTACGTGGTAAATATGCTTTGGAATATAGACAGAAAAATCGTGTACTCAAATTTACACACAGAATTACAACAATTAATTGGTAGGTACCTAACACTGAGTGGAATCGAATAGAATGATTATTGAACATACTTCACATGATTAGCTAATTAGCTAGGATATTGGACATACCGACATACGTCTAATTGGATACACGAAATTAAATTGATTTTTTTAAATATGTGACGTCCAGACAGCAATATTTTTTCATACGCTCGCAGGGCATTATTAAAAATGTAACGATGTATAGATAAGCATTTATACCTTTTCTGACTTTAGTATAGTTTCAAAGCAAAGCGCAAACAAAAAGAGGAACATTCTTTTATTCAGTTAGTTTATAATTGTGAAATGTCACCTTCTTAAACCATAAGTGGTGGTGTTTCTTTTATTCGGCTGTTCTATGAAGCGCCTAATAATATTTTAAACGCAATTTATTTTATTTTAATAAAAAAAGTGTGAAAAAGAAATGATAATATTTTTTATCGATGCGCTTAGTTGCGATGTTATGTTGCTGTCGCACTCGGTATACGGTGTGCCTTATTTTTGACGATTGTGCTGCAGTGCATTAATGTCGTGGTACACATGTGACCGTATCATAAACATATTTATTAGCAATCAAATCTGTGTTATACGAGACGGATAAATTTACAATGGAAACTTTAAAATAGTGACGCGACTTCCTATCCTATGCTATCCTAATTACTTCCTTTCTTTGAACTCGTGGCGTCTGCTTGCTCGTTTTCTTGACGAAAAAACTTTGGATCGATTTTTAACCCTTTTCCCGTGATCCAATCGAGCTGAAACTTTGCAAGCAGACTCGTGGCGACGATCAAGAAGATCTATCAAATTTTCGTTAAAAAATAATAAGTAGGTATTCTATAATTTTGGATTTTTCTAATTTTTAATGGTTTTTTCATACAACTCAGTAAGTTGTATGAAAATACTCCGATGCATCTGGTAGACACGAAACCCGAAAATGAGAAAAGGCGTATTGTAAAAACTTGGTTTTTGTGGGTTAGTTTTTTTTTAACTTCAAAATATATTGTGAAACATACCAGCAAGTATAAACATAACTGAAGCAAAGGGGTTAAAAATTCAGGGGCTGCTGGCATTAAATCAAACGCATAATACAGAGACGTCATAAACGTGGCGCCCATATATTATTTGCGGCGCAAAAGGGTCTCGCTAAGGGTTGACAGATCGGTTTCGAAACCTGCAAGGCGCGAGAGCTCAGAACCCGTCTAGCAAACCCTCAGCTGCCACCCCCGGCCTTGCCCACGAAGCGGGCAACATATTCAATAGCCTTCGACGTCTATTTGATTGATGAATGTATTAAGTATATGGTACGAATGTATTATAATTCGGGTAACCGAGTTCAATGCTACATTTCAACGCGGCATCTGTCAGCAAGGACCATCACATTTTATCTCAGGTAGGTACTGCGCGCGATTTGTGCACATTTTACAATACTGTATACTAACATATTTTCACTTAAGAAAGACAATCGCCAATTAATATGTATGAATCGTGCGTACGAGACATATTGCTTGGTTGAATTGTAATTTATATGTTAACACCTAACAATATATTTAAACACCAACACAACGAAACAATGTGCATCGTATATTATATACTTACAATATTCTTACTATTTTCAAAATAAGCTAAACGTTTTGTGATATGAAAATAGGACTAACTTGCTGGTGTCCTGAATGAGGCAACGACCACCAGATTACTAGGTGAGAGTTATGACCTCTACGCCAACAAGCTACTCGTTAACATTGTAACGGCAGTAACGTGTAACAACAGCAACAACAACAGTAATTGATCTTATTAACATAGTAAGCTATGTTATACCACTAAGTTACTAAGATAAGTTTTTAATTAAGATAAATTATAGAAGTCTCACAGAGACGAAGCTAATTATATGGGAAACATGGCGGCCACAGAGCTTTTGACCTGTATCAATAGGATAAAGTGATCACTTTACATAATGCAATGTTCACCAATTCCACCGTAAAAACACCCACACATTATTAAATTTCTGTATCATATTCAAAGTTATATATTGTTAGTACAAATATCATATTCAAAGTTGTGTTCAAAGCGATTACATGTTTCCCATATAAATAGCTTTGTCTCTGTGAGATTTCTATAGTTTATCTAAATTAATGATTATCTCTCTGTGGACAAAATCCAGCAATTGTGTTCTTAGAACATACACATAAAAATATTTTTACCACTATCTTATTAATAAGTGATATGTACTTATTATTGATATTTTAGCACTCGTAAAATTCATCTAAACATGATCTACAGCGACCATTTACAATACATATTTTTTTGTATAAATGTCTATTAGAAATTGTTATAAAAAAGACACAAATTATATAATACACCTGTGAATGGTACCCACCGTTTACCCAGGGCCGTTTTATGAGCAAAAGCTCCCATACCGGTCCTTCTCATACGTCTCCAGGATGATATATTTTTAGCTACAATGCAAGACCGTGCTGCCCCGTATGGGTCGTATAAACCCGTGCGAGGCGGCACGGCCGCAAAACAAAACCATTCACAGACCGACACCGTTAGATACGTCTTTATTGCATAAAAGAAATACATAAATAAATACAAGAAAAAAGAGATGGTAATAACAAAAGAAGAAAAATAATACATAGTAGACGAATTTCACGGTGGCGGCAGTGGATGGCTAAGGTCAAACAGAAACCCCCTTAACTGGGAAAAAGACGAAATAAAAAATAATAAAAATACATTTGTTATCCGGCTAGGGAAGCACGGGACCGGCAGGTCTTTGTCCAATGCAGGAGCCTACACATTAACACAACACCGGGGAATAATAATAATAATATTGGATTATTTATATAGCGCCATTTTTGTGAAAATTTCACCTCAAGGGCGCTTTACACACAAAAAACTCTTACATACTAAAATCATAGAATCACAAAATGAAAAAGAAAAGAGAAATAAAAACAGTTCAAAACATAAAACAGTAAAAAAAAAACAACGTAAAAAACAACAATATTAAAAAGGTTCTGGGAAAGATTTTGTAAACAAGTGCGTTTTAAGTCTTTTCTTAAATAAAGTCTCTGAATCCGTGTTTCTTATCAGGGAGGGCAAAGAGTTCCACGCTTTGGGGCCCGCCACCGCAAATGCCCGTTCGCTGAACTTAGTTTTCTGGAACTGACTTGCCGGTTCCACAATCCTTCCCACCGCTGAAGTAGACGCTGACCTAAGAGTTTGACGTCTCCCATTTATGTTGTCTGGAATACAGAGCTCCTGAAGATACAGAGGCGCCATGTTATGAGTTGCCTGTTATGAGGGGAATGACAGAGTCAAACTACCAATACACAAGAAAACTTATCACACAGATCCCCTCTGGATTTCCGAACGGGACACCCATACCCGAACGAACTCTCGGAAGCATCCGAAGTTCCTTTCATTCCTCACTAGGATATCATTGGATGGACGTCCTGTGATGGACTGGATGGCGGTCATTCCAAACTCAGTTAATCCTGCTAACATATCCTCTTTCGCGTTATTCATGATCGTACATTCCCAGAGGATATGTTCCGCCGTTTGGGCCACCCGACCGCAAGCACACCACGGGTCAACGGTGTCCAAGATCGAAAAGCTTCGACCTAAACTCTCCGTGTCCCGATAGCAGCTGAACAGTGTGGCGGTCCAGCGATGGAAAATATCCACTGCCCTTTTCCTTCACGGCCACCCTCGGGAAAAAGAAATGAGTCCATCTTCCGGTGGTGGCCGTGTCCCATCTTTCTTGCCAAACTATACATGATATTTCTCTCAATCTCTGACCCAACACCTGGTGTCGCAACGCCTCCGAGAGCCTGATGGTTCTACCAAAGTAGTTTACCTCCAGGCCCCTCCTAACACTTCGTCGGGCGCCGAACTCCAGCACCTCCAGTCAGCACCCCCAACACCAGTAGGGCCGCACCGGACAGTCCGATATGCTCCCGTCAGAGCCAGCAGGGGTACTCTGCCAATAATACACCTATAATATATATAAGATAAGACGTCAGGTATAAAAATGTTAAATGACAGAAAATAATATGTTTTAAGGCAAGAATAAGTTCAACATTCACGGCAATTTGACACATTGTATTTCGTAAATCTTTGGAATATTTCAGAACTGCAAAATATAAAATTTCAAAGAAATGAGTCGCACCGAGCTTCATCTAATCTTTTGGCGAAATGCTTACCGTGCTGATTATACAGGGTTATTTGGAAAACATTAATAACCTCGCAGGACTATATTCCTGCCTTGATTATGAGTCGAAAATGTTCAAACAACCATGACCTAATATCAATAGTTATGGAGATGAGATATCAAAGTTAGCGTTTTTTTTCAATATATCTGATTTATTTTTTGTAAAACGTTGGACTGTCATTACAATAACTTATATAGATTACGAAAAATTCATTCGTTTCAATACAAGTTTGATACGCACTCGTGGTCATTTTCCACTTTTCAGAGGGCAGATCCCCGGCTACGATCGCCGCTCTGTCGTGCTATCAAATAATTTGGTGAGCGATGATCACTAAGGGATGATGGTGGGAAAATTTAAAATGAAAACATTCAAGTTCGAATGGTACATATATTTAAATTATTGAAAATTGAACTTAATCGTTAAATCTAGCCTTATTATCTAACCTTATTTCTACCTTTCTACCGTCGTGAACGTGGCGACGTCCTGGTCCGGCGCCGGCAACGTCCGCATCACGGCACGGCGCCGCTGCGCGACTCTCTCTCGCGCGTCTGCTCCAGCGATAAGGTTGAGATGATCCTGATAGTAGGGTCTTCCTAACGTATTAACGATGAATTCTGTATTAATAATTTATTTAAAATGTCGATGCTTACTCGTCGCGAGTTGATATTTAATTTTAGCTATTATATTCAATTAATTTGCCAACTCCTGGCCGCGGCTAACAATGTGATGAATCCTATGGGGTGACCCGTCAAAAATACGTCGTGGTAAATAATATTAAATAATATAAATTTCATTGCAATGAATAAAGTCATTTGCCGTATGATGTTAGTGAAAATAGTTGTATGGCTCGGGTGGCAACGGCTGAGGTCGACAGATACGCTGTAACTATAAAAGGATCGCGGAATAAAATATTATACCTTCTTGAAATATTATAAATAATGTATTCTATACAATATTAATACTCTGCCTGTGCTAACTATACATTTAACTAAAATATATATTATTAACTGGAAATAATTATTCTGTGAAAATTGCGCTTTTGAATGCAATATTAACTAAAAATATTAACTAAAAATATTTCTAACATCTTGGGTTCGCATACTATATTGATAATACCTAATGCCCTTTGCATTTACTAAGTATATTACCTAAATAGCCACAGCTATACCATCCTGTCCGTCAGCGACGAAACATAAAACACAGTTATATTCCTAAAAGTGCTACCTCTTACGCGACAAAAATACCTATTGCAGTCGGGCTATGAATATGAACTATTTCCGCCTCATAATGGCGCCTGGAACCAATACTAAAAACCTCACTAGAAATAATAAATGCGACTAAATCTCGATAAATACAATATATACTATTCGTAATACGTCGTTGAATTGGCACATGAATCGTCTAATGGATGAAGGACCCCGTTGTGTATCGTAATAACTTCAAATTCTTTTATAGGAGCAGTGTGGAAACAATTGCATAATATTACGTAATATAAACATCTAACGAACCTAATAATCTATACATTTATGTTACAATAAAATACGTACACTAGAAAGAATTCATGTATTAGAAATAAAACATTTTCGATTTGAGACAAACCAGTAAAATCGTTCGAACGGCGCAAAGGGAAAAATTCACACATATTAAATAACACTGAAATTAATAATTATAAACACTTTGTATTAGCATATTCTTACCTTGAATGGTTCCGTCTTAGACGTGCATGAACCTGTTCATATTAATTCCGTGGGAAAATAATACATATATTTGCTATCTACGAAATACCACATTTTTGAAGTGAAACTTCTTTATGAATAAATAGATAAGATCTCGGGGATGGTTTGTTCGAAAGGATTCTACAACAGCCCGTGAGTTTATATGAAATAATAGTTTCTTTGAATGCTAATTTTGGTTTTTTAAACCCTCAGCATCTCTGCTGAGAGGGGTAGAGGCCCCGCGCCCGCCTAAACCCGGTGGCCGACTTCCTAAGTGACTAAACGGCCCCCCTTGTTCCTCCGGAACTTACTGCATCCCGAGACTCTATCTCTTCTTTACGAGATGTGATCCCGTGACGCCCTTCTTTTAGGCTTATAATTGAGAAGGCCGTACTCTTTTGGTACGAGTTTCTGATGATGTGTGTTGTCTTGAGGCGCCTTTCTTTTAGGCCGGTGTTTGAAGAATCATGTACTCTTTTGGTACGAATTGATGACGACATTAGCCTCCTTTGCGGGCATAGTCAGCGATGTTACAAATTATTGTGCAATCTCATTATGCCTTTTCAGAGCGGCGTCCCACGATTCTGCATCTTGCAACATTTACTTTGGACAAATGTTAGAGTGTTAGTAACATATTTATAATATCCCAGCTATTCCATATGAGTGAATGATTTTTATATTTATTCTGGCCCTGTCTTTCTTACAGAGGACGAAATAGAAGTTAACGTTTCTATCAAGGTTTTACAGCATTCAGGCATGAAAATCCTTCCAAAGTCAGAGAATTCACGACGTTGGTTTACGCTGTTTTTGAGCAAGATGAGGCGCGAAGGTCGAGTCTAGTGGCCACTCCGATCAACAAGGGAGGTCCCGCTTTTAAGAGTACCTCACAGGGGCTTGCGCGAATTCCAGGCTTATGACACGAGCGTCATCCACAACCTCACCTAGCTCAACGTTCGTAAACCAGAAAACTCCAATTTCAGTTAGATCTCCCCATTCTGTCCTTTACTCGTCGTTCTGAAGCTACTTGTTAAGCCAGATGTACCGAGGTACTCAAATCATAAAGACTTGGCTGAAGACCGGATTGCGCAATACTTATGCAACACAATTATTATAAGGCTACTAAGCATTTCTTATAGAATTACGTGTATTCAATTATTAGTAAAAATAGTTTGAAAATCCCCATACTTTAAAATATATTCGTTCGGAAGAATTTCTCGTACGATTTGGATTGATATCTGGTTATGCAATACATAACGCGTCGACAATTATTATGAATCTATTAAGCACTGCTTATAGAGCTCCGTAAAATCAATTGTTAATACAAATGGTATGAAAATCCCCATGCATCAAAATATATTCGTTTGGGAGATATTCCCGTACGAATTGAGCCAAGATCACACAAGAAATCGTGATATTAATTATACATTATTGCTCCGATTTTAAATCTTCCCAAAATAAATACATTTCAATAGTGAAAATAATTAATCGATAGATAATATAAATGTGTTCCTTAGCTGTTACACAGTGGCGGTATGATCCTCTCTGGTACTGATGAATGGTAGATTCCTCCATACGTCCGGGCAGCAACTCCGTCCGCAAATGCTGTTCTGGAACTCAGGGCTCCGTCGGTAGTCTGTTGGGCAGCGCTCCCGCTCGCAAGTCTGGTCTCGAACTGAAGGGGCTGAGTATATCGTGTTCGCTCCTTTTATACTCTCGATTGCACCATATCTTCGAAATCCACGCTAGTGCAGTGACTCATCCTATGAGCGATGACCTCACCGCCGGCGCTCGCCATTGGCCGGATTCAGTCAACAGGACGGTCGCCTCCGGCTCAACCCGTCGAAGGCAAAGCGCGCCTGTGATTGGTCCGTTTCGTTAAAATAATAGTTAAGCACCCGCTACACGCGAGACTTACTGTTCTGATTCATAAATAATAAAGGCTCGTTCGCACCTACTCACAAGGTCGAGTCTATTAGGATTGGCAAACGATATTAATTTAACACAGAATTATATCTATGGTATAATAAAGATCTAAGAAATATTACTTGTATAGCTGAATATTCAATATTTTGTTAGCCTCTTGTAATACATAGAATCTTAAGAAGAAATATATCAGGCTTTTACTTTTAAACGATTCCAAACAGAAGAAATATATTTTTGATGTCCATACTTGACTTTTTTGAATATTATTATTTTAAGATTTTCTAAATTTATTAAATCTATCTCTGTGTCGACCATCACAAGGTGACGCATGGCGTGAGGCCCACCTCACGCTGGTCTCCTTCTGATAATCAGCTGACCAACTCCAATGGTCTTCGGCTCCGTCCTTGTCCTCTTCTTCTGTCCGTAACAGCGGCCACGTCACGCTACATCAATCCACCTGACGCCGCTGTTGGTGGACTTCGAACGTCCTCCTCAGCCTCCTTGACTGTCGCCTTGACAGTCAAGATCTCTTCGGACCACCTGGCTCTCCAGGGAGTCTTCTTCCTCCGCTGGGGCTTCTCGGCATGGTCCTCTCGACTGTCGCTCTGACTAGCCGAGATCTCTTTCCTCTTCTTTACTCGGCGCTTCTTCCGCGGTTAACTCAATTGATGGTCGGCCGACAGCTATCTCATCTCTGCCGGCCGACGCCGTATCCCACAGCACTACTGATTGTCTGACAGCCAGCGGGCACTCCGGCCCGCCGGCCCCTTTTTTCCGTCTTCAACACACACTACTGCATTCTAACTGTCCACTGTGACTTCCAACTAACAACTCCACTTCCAACTAACTACTAACTGTGGGAGTGGCCGTGCAGGGTTTTTATACGTTTCAACGTCCGCGCGCCTCCCTTCAACGTTTTGGCCACTTCCCTTCTGTTCAACACTTATTTTGTATTTGCTAGGCCTAATTTTCGGCCACGCCTCCTTATATTATTTTACTTAATTAAACTTAATTAAAAAGAAATAAACATCTTAAAATTACTAAAACTTATAAAGAATTTTATACATACAATTAATTACATTAAAAAATATTTTATTATCACACAACATAAAATTATTATTAATATACCTAACATACAATTACATATACCCCATGTAATTAACTATACATTTATCTAAATATATACAATAAAATACAACTTAGGATACCTTATTTTTTAACTTATTTTCGGTGGTCACCCGAACTATGACATAATCACTAGCAAAATAATATTACTACAACTAGTTTACATATAACTGAACATTTTATAATTATGTACATTTAAAATGAATAACTGAAACCTTAAATGAAAGCTTGTCAAATTAATCTACCTATAATTATCGTATTAAAATACCGCGATCCAGCTAACATTATCCTCTGCTGCTCTTACATATATGTTGTTATTAATAATTATGGTCTAATCAAACAATAAATGGAACGCGCGTCTAGGTACATATGGCTTTGCTGCATCGCCGGAGACCACCCGGCGAGGGGCCATAGGTACGATTTATTGCCGTTGAACACATCGAACGGAAGCGATAGCTGTCACTCAAAGAAATCTATGGGATTTCTACAATGCATGGACGGACTGGTGGACCATGTTAAGTGTCGATTCTTTGTAATATATTTCTTCCTATAGAGACAATAGTGGACCTTCTTAACACAACGAACCTCGGTAGTTAGCGTCGAATTCGAAGAAAATTTATTTAAAATCATGTTCCCTGTCTCTTTAGAAACGAATAGATTTTTTTTTTAACAAACACCCGACACGTGTCCCGGCCGAATGACCAGGGTATCCCTAGAACAAAAGGCATTTTAAAATTATTGAACCCTTGGCTCCGAAATCTTAACTAACTAACTAATTAACCATCACGCCGTTTCCCTGCAGGGGTAGGCAGAGAGGATTGAAGCTCCGAAATCTTACTAAAAAAAAAACGACCACCCCGTTGTCGGGAATAAATACAATCGAGTTTGGCGCGTTTTTCACAATAAAATTAATATGAATACATCAATCACAACAAAAGTTAAATAAAATGATAAAAACCCTGAAAAACTTCCGATTGGAATTCGAAGGTTTTTACTATTTTATTTGACTTGTATTAAGGAAATGAATTATTCATATTGAATATAAGTTACTGTAATGATAGTCCAACGTTTTATAAAAATTAAGCAAGAAATATTGAAAAAAAAAATGCAAACTTTGATATCACAATCTCCATAACCATTGATATTAGGTCATAATAGCTTAAAAATTTTCGCCTCATAATCAAGGCAGGAATATAGTCCTGTGAGGTTATTAATGTTTTCCATATAACCTTGTATATATATTGCTCAAAAGATTCTAAATTCATAAAAATTTAGCTAAATGTGTAAACTTTATTTGAGGATACGAGATGTATTCGTATAGAATTCCAATGTTTATTTCACGTATTTTGGAAGTAACGTTAATTTTAGGAAAACTAAACAACATTTTTTCTCCCATTAATTTTGACAAAAAAATTTAACGAATCGACGTCGTGTTTATATTGGTGCAATGCACAACATAAAACATACTTAATCATAATGAAATGTTGCAAATAGTTGATGGTGAAGTATTATTAACCATCAACTATTTGCAAAGTTATGAGATTCTATAACATGTGTTAAAAGAAAAAAAAAAAGAAAAAACATAGCAAGGATTCCTGCGGCTTCATGGGTACATAAAATTAAAACATTTCTCTGAATTATAGGCTCTCATAAATCTTCTTCCTTAAAAGGGATAAAGTTTTGAAAGAATCACGTCTAATTGAGGTTCGGGCGAGTCCGCTACATTCACAAATCAAATAGCTATTAATGCGAAGGGTAAATGAATAAGGGTCTAATCACCCCGGACAGCACCCCCTCCCCCAGCAGGCAGCGGAGAGCACACACCCCGATACCTTGCCCGTCGATTAAACTTTCATATGTGCCGCTACACGTCAAATTAAAATACGTGACCTGGAGAGAGCCTTCAAGACTGTCACACGGATTGCCCACCTGACCGCGAGGATTCGGGCCCGGGAGACTCTGCTAAATAACCTAAATAATGGATAGAATCTAAATAGGTTGGATAGGTTCGGTGATGGATCTAAATACGGGGATAGGTTGGATGACGTGAATGGTTAAAGTGGGTGGTGCACGTAGAAGAAACAACTGAAGAAAATAGAAAATACTAAAACTCGTTATAAAAATCATTTATAAATATCTTATCAGGTTCTCGAGATCGGTCAGAATCTTCTGGATAGGGTTTTCTAAGAAATACCCCAAAAACTTCATCCGGAAGGTGCCGTGCGTGTACGATCTTTCTGGCCGACGTTTCGGATCACATTGCTATGATATCTGAAATATAATGATAATGGACCCTGTCACGCTTACTGTTTATCGCGTAAGAGGGTTTTTATATATCAAATATTGGCTTTTAAAAAACAAATCTCGAAATATAGAATATGTCTTTCGGTTATAAAACGGAATAGAAATGTACAAACATTAACGCCCGACTTTTCATTGCATAATGCTACGTGCGTGACCATTTTTATATGAATGCAAGTTCAACAACTCGCTTGAAACATTTCTTGAAAACTTCAAAACGCCAGCCGAAGATCCCGGTAGCAGCCAAAATATTTTTTCGTTGGTTTGTTTATTCTGTGTGTCTTTCTAATTGATTACTAAAAATTTTGTTTTAAAATTCGCAAGAACTTTGTTTTTGAAAAATTACACGCAATAAGAATTCTTGAATATAATACATACGTGTGTTGTATCAAATGTGTCCAAAATAGATAAATGAATTATCGGTTAATTCTGGGGTAATTTGTGCCGCATCAAAAAAGTGGATTGCTCAAAAATTGGATAATATTTGTTAAGCAATTAAGGGGAAATACCTACCTACGAAGCGCGGAAAAGGCGATTTTTGTGAATTTTTATAAGAAAACCTACATAAGTAAATGAAGGTATTGCTATCATTTCTACACGAAAGTAGGTACATACATTTAAGAATATGTCAATTTTTTGTTATTAAAAAATATTCAACATTGGTGGAAAATTCTTGGGTTCTGTGGACTGCCAAAAAAAAGGTGACCACTCCTATTTCATAGGAAATCGAATTAAATTTAAAAAAAAATAGAAAAAATTCAAACAATTAGAATTATAAAAATTAAAATTAATAAAAGAATATAAAAAATTTAGAATTAAAAAATAAATAAAAAGATTATTAAAATTGACAGTATAATTTAGTCTTTGACGTAAGGGTTTTGAACATACAGATTTTTGAAAAAATTGCGGGCGTTTGAATTTAAAATAGCGTTTCTTAAGGAAAAATTCGGGTTTACTATGCCGATAAAAAAAAATTAAGTCACTTAAAAAAATCCTAAGACAAAGACTAGATAATTATGTATGGAATAACCGCTAAAAATATCAAGTCGATCGGTTCAGTGGTTGCCGAGATATTTTGGTCACCGGTTTTCAAAACATGGTTTCGAGTAAAACGCTTTTGAATATTGAGCATTGAATAAATCGAGAAATTTTTCAACTTACGTTCAAAAAATCATCGATTCCAGGTCCATAATATAAGTCCTCCACCTTGCTTAGAATTCATCAAGCACCAAGCACTCTTCAAAAATATAATATACTCAGGTCGAACAGTTCTATTACGAATGAGCCCGATTGGCAGCTACCTGCGTGTAGCACGGCGCCGTGTGGTGCGGTGCACAATCAACAAAGGGATGCTTTATTATCGGATGGGATATTATCAGCAATAAATTTGTCATTTTTTTGAATTGTTACTTTAAATTTTCACCAGACATTTTTCAGACCTCAAGCATTAAGAAAATGCAAAAATTTTAAAATCATTTTTTTAAAAATGTCAAGGTAGGTAGGTAGGTATTCCCCCTTAAGATCAATATATTGACGGAATGGTACAGGGCTGATATGGTGTAATAGTAGCGGACCTGCCCGGAAAGCGAGGTAGTCTGGGTTGGAATCCCGGTAGCAGCCAAAATATTTTATCATTTTTTCAGTTTTTCAAGTTTTTTTAATTGATTAATAAAAATTTGGTTTTAAATTTCGCAGAACTTTGTTCTGAAAAATTGCAACTTCACAATAAGAATGTGTTCTTGAATATAATATACTTAAATACGATAATAACTTTGCAAAAAATTATATTTTTCAAATTTCTGCAAGGTTTTAATCATTTAACTCGAATTGTTTTCAAGAAAATGTAGACAGAAATATATAAAAAATGCAATCTTTGAAGTCGCTTATCTCCATAACTATTAATATTAGAATATTGTTGCTTGAATGGTTCCGTGTCGGTTCGTCCGCTTCTTCAATGAATGGGTGAGTTCCGCTGAATGTGTCGTCGGGTTGATTGTCCGGCGATCTCGTGCACTTTGTCTTGTGATCTTTACGGAGGGTGCGTGTGCACCTACAGTTGCATTTAATAACCGACCCAAAAAAATAATATACTTTTCCCCAAACTTTCTATTTGAACCGTCTTTATTCAATTTACTATCTGTCCTTAGCCGACGTTACACGGGTTAAGGATAAGTTTAAAATAAATATGTGAGGGTAAACAAAGGTTCGATTCGAATGGTATAGATTTGCATCGAAAATATATAAGCGGAGGGGAAGGGTTTAAAGAATAGGGGGAAATGTCACAAATATTTCCCGCCGAGTCCTAAAGAATAAGTTTCCAAATTTTGCGTCCGATTGGTCAAACGGTACAGATTTGCATAGATAATATGTCAGGGGGAGGGGAAGGGGTACGAGAATAGGGAGGAAATGTCGCCTATGTTACCTACTGAGTCCTAAAGAATAAGTTTCTAAATGTTGAGTCCGATCGGTCAAACGGTACAGATTTGCATCGAAAATATGTTAGGGGGAGAAGAAGGGGTACGAGAATAGGAAGGAAATGTCGCCTATGTTACCCACTGAGTCCTAAAGAATAAGTTTCCAAATTTTGAGTCCGATCGGTCAAACGGTGTGGATTTGTATGGAGAACAGACAGACAGACAGACAGACATTGAGTTTTATAGGTATATAAACAAATTAATGTAAAGAAGTCAAAAGTGATAGTATTCGAGAAGGAAAGTAAGACAATGTGTGAAATACTAGTAGGCAATGAATGTTTCGAACAAGTAGATGAGTTTGTGTACTTAGGAAGTTTGTTCGATAGAAGAGGGATTGAGAAAGATATAGAGAGGAGAGTGACTGCCGGGAATAGGGTGAACGGTGCTTTGAATGCAATAATTTCTAATAGAAATACGTCTACCGAGGCAAAACTAGCGGTACATAATGGAATTCTGGTACCGACATGTATGGAAGTGAAGCCTGGAGTTGGCAGAAGAGGAACGAAAGTAGATTGAATGCAGTGGAGATGAGATCCCTTAGACGTTTGTGCGGCAAATTCGTGTATGATAGAGTAAAGAATGAAGATATTAGGAATGAATGTAAAGCTGATCGTAGCATAATACATAGAATAAAAATAGGGTCGCTCAGGTGGTTTGGGCATGTTGAGCGAATGAGTGAGGAAAGAATGGTAAGAAAGATATATAATGCAAGTTTTGACGGCGCCAGAAAGAGAGGGCGACCACGGAAGACGTGGCATGACCAGATTAACCAGATACTAGAAGATGGTCCTGTTAGAAGCCTGAACAACCGTCGAGCTTGCATGCGAAGATGTATGAATGTAGACGAAGCGAAAGTTGTATGTCAGGACAGAAGAGTATGGCGCTCTATCCTCTCTGTCTACCCCCATGGGGAAACGGCGTGATGGTAAGTTAGTTAGTTAGTTATAATATATATATATATATATAATATACAATAAACAAATTGTATGATACTAGCAGGTGAGCAATCGGCGAAAGCCGATTGCTTTCCGCTAGGCCCTGCGGGCGGCTATAATAGCCGCTACGCGGCCAATTGTGTTTCCTATGTAGCAAACATAATTGTTTACCTACGCCTATGTCAACCGCTTCACGGCCAATTGTGTCTGCTACATGGCAAGTTTCCATTTTTCAATACGGAAAATAAAATTTACAAAATATCAAGAAAAGTTGAAAAGGAAGTGTTCTACAATAGCAGAACCCTATTTAACACTAGGTTTACGGCACCCGTCAAATTGACGGATTAGCGATTTGCTTTGCAAATTTTACTAAACAGGCAGAATTTTTTTCTGATTTTTTTAAATGACTTTTTATAATGGATCAGTACAAATATATTTACAGTTTTTTTTATTCGGAAACCTCTTATTTTAGAAAATCTTTATAACTTTATATGCTTTATACCTATCTCTACGGACACCCGTCAAATTGACGGATTTGGTAGATTAAAGAATATCGCTTTTGAATTCGTCCCATTTGTGAAATTATCACTTTTCAAACAACATAATCATATTTCTACAATTTGTGTGAAGCAATGAAGAAAGAAAGTCATCGATGTTTTTGTTTTAAACACAAATTACAAGAACCTATGCGCTGCGTAATGCATTTGGAACATTATGATTTATGGGGCAATAAAAAATGGTCTCTTCAAGATGTATTTATTATACTGTGCTTCAAGGGTTGATTTCTAGCAAAGTTGACCATATGACAATCTTCAGTTTTAGAATTGTAGTCTGTGTGTGAAGACGTATATCAAGTTTTAAAATTTTAGCAATGTGTATAAATATTTGCAAAGAAAAAATCTACTTATTGTAAGAATTTTTAATTTTTTAATAATTACTAATTGTAGTTTTCTAATAATTACTAATTACTTTTGCAATAATATATATTTTATCTTCACCCATTTTTAGCAACCGTGAGTAAATCAAGAAAGTATTTGGAATTATTTTTAGAAATTTCTAACATTGATGAAGTACATTCCGGTACTAGCTGTGAAGAAAGAGTATTTAAAAGTGAAAGTGAACATGAAACCGAGACTTCCGAATCCTTCTATACCGAAATGACAGAAGAGTCATCAGAAGAAGAAAACATTCCAGGTCTCGGTAAAAAAAGAATGCGCATTTCCTGAAGCACCGACTTCGAGAAAAAGTCATCCACCTCCAAAGCAATACAACAGAACTACTTGCTATCGATGGAACACAATGGATGGGCTTTGAAGCAAGTGGGTTCAGCGGTAGACTACCCATTCACACAATATTCAAAGGTGTCGCAGGACCTACTGGATATTCCAAAAGAAATGTGATGTCGGGTCATGTGGGAACTGCCTTCGAACTAATAATTGATATGCGCATGTTAGAACATATCAAAGACTGCACAGAAATAGAAGCGCGTCGTATTCTAAAAAATAATTAAACCATTTCAATTGAACAATTGAGGACTTCAGTTAAATAAAACAGTTAAATAAATCATTTAATACGAAAAAACGAAGTAGTTATGTGCATCCGTCAATTTGACGGGTGCCATAGAGATAGGTATATAAAAAATGCCCGTAAACCTAGTGTTAAAGGTGATCTTATTGACGAAAGACAAAATATATACAGCATGGTTCTTCTTCTTCTTACTACTTACAATCATTTTCTTCTCACTACTTTAACTTCCCTTTTTATTTTAAATATTTTTATGATGTACTTGAATTTTTTTAACTGCAATTTACACAAATTTATTATATGCACTTGAATCTTTAACAGCAATCTAAATTTACCCTTTTTATTATGGTTTTATTGTTCAATATAACATTTATTACACAGTTGTGTTATTCACAGTTCCTCTCCATTTAAGAGTATTGCTCTTGTGCTCGGACAAGGAACTATGAATTTACATTTAATTACTTACATTTTATTATTTTATTTTATATTATATATCTAGGGTGAAGCAGTAGAGTGAACGTCTTTGACTTTGAAGGTAATGGTGTCTAGTTCAGTTCATAGAGATGTTCTTTCAATTTGCTCTTCAATTGTTCTGTATCCTTCATCTTTTTCATTTCGATTGGGAGGGTGTTAAAAAATTTCATGCCTGAGTATATGAAACCTTGATGATATTTTTTTGAATTGCATTTTGGGATTATAAAATTGTCTCTTAATCTTGATGTTGTATTTTTTTCGAAATTTGCCTGATCGTTTTCTTCGATAAGTTGCATAGCTGATACTCTTTTGTATAAAGATTCCACCTTTGGGACTGGAAACATTTTGAATAGTGTTTATGTGGGGAATGTTATTACATTATTCATTATACTATATGTACTTGTACCTTTTAACTGCATATCTGTCTTATGTTATTTAAAAAAAATATTCTGTTTATTTGTAAAAGCCCATAACGGCGTTTAATAAATAAAAAAATAAAAAAAATAAAAAATAGATATTAAAAAAATTTAATTACGTATAAAAAAACCGCTCCATCTATACATCGCATAGAACATCTGCAAAATCGAAGATCTATACAGTTACAAAAATCGGCCGTATTCTAAAATAAGCAATATTTCTTTATTTGTATCTTAACAGTTATTTTATAACATTGTGATGCTGTCAATTTTGACACTTTTAAGTTTGGCTGGTTTGAAAATAATGAATTCAATCAAACAAAAAGCTCTAAAACCTAAACAAATGTGAAGTTATTCACAATTATACAACATTTTATTTGAAAGATTATTGATAAATGTATTTTAAAAATATATATCAATTTGTAGGCCATTTCACAATTGTGAATACTGAAAATGATTACTTATTATTGGAACTGTCCAAGTAACAGATACAACTTTCTTAAATCTTCCTCTTAAAGTACCTATGTATAACAAATAGTCTTATAAAGGAAAGTTTTACCTGTGCCACCAGGACCGTCAATAAAGAAACTTTTTTTTTTTTCAGGTACATCTGAAAAATTTTTAGTCAAAATACTGTCGAAAGCACAACGTTGTTCTCGATTGAGTTTTCCATCAACCTCTAACCCTAAAGAACTTTCTAATGCTAAATTAATATCCGTAATAAATGTTTTAATATTTTAATTTTTGTTCAAAAATGTAAAATAAATGTTAAAAAGAAAAGAGAATCCGAAACAGGCTTACGTCAAACGCGGTCAAACGTCAAAAAGCGGAAATGCCAGCACAAAAAATGCTGTATTCTAAGACAATAAAAACATGTTTTTTTTAAATATTGCACGAAAATATTTAAGAACAACGATTAATTTCCGATAGTTTAATATAATTTGAATGTTTTTTAATATCAGTTTGTTCGTATTCCTATATTTTATAATATTTTTAATGTACTCTAAAATATATTTTTTTTAACTGGCAACTGAAATCATCCACTTACCGCAACATCATCATTTTTAGCGTTATTAATATATACATTCACGTGGAAATATTTCGAGATTAAGTGTACCAAAGATAACTCTCTTACAAGAAAGTTTAAAAAGTGTTTCTGGATTATATTTATTCGTAATAATCACGAAGTAGGTATTTTGTTGACTTTTTTAGACAAATGCTTTAAGAGTGAACGGACCTTTAATAAAAATAAAATTGAGTGAAAGCACGTTTAGCTGTAATTTTGGCAAAAAGAATCGAAAAATTTACAGTAAATTGACTCCAGACTGCAAAAACGTAAATCATGTAGGTACTAAGACTTAAAATTCTAGTATACAGGCCGGCACCTGCTATTTCTTTTAATATGAAAAAATATTTTGGTCTCCGTAGTTTCATATAAACGATTAATACGGAAAAGGCTAGGATTTTTACAAAAGTACTCGTAAAATATATTTTCTTCGTAATTAAATTGAAGATTAAAACAAACACCTCCCAAGATGATGCGAGTGTTTCGTTTTCGAAAACAAAAAATATAGCCGAAAGTAATATTTATTAATTAAGCTGTCTCTGCGGAGTGGGTAAACAGACTACCCCCAGCGGGGCGGTGCTAGACCTCGTGTCAACACGGCTGACGAGTGTGTACACACACAACAATGCAGCGGGATCTGAAGTCAATGTGCCGTATTATCTTATCGCTGCAGTGTTGACGTCACCGCCTGACATGCGCAACCTGCGTATCCCGCAGTGGATTTCCTCAATATCGAGGAACCTTTGAGAAGGCTTCAGGAACTAATTGTACCGTGAATTCCACCACGGCGTTGTTTTCTTGTGGTAGCGCTCTGTCAAGCCAATGGAAACAGCAGCTATAGAAATAGACTTGGAAATGAATGAGAGCAAAACGGAAGTAATGATACAATCCAAATGCCCGAGTAATAATCCTCAACATAGCATTCGGTTTGGGGACAGATATAGCTTTGAGGTAGACGACATTATCTCGGATCCACCATAACGAAACAGAACGAGGAGTAAATGGAGATCAGAAGGAGGATTACAATAGGAAACAAGGAATTCTTCTCTCCTCCCAGTGGGAATTCCCTCTCCTCCGCAAATCAAGAAATGTCCACAGGAAAACAATGATCACCTTTTATAAAACTATACTATATATTACGTGTAAAAAAGCAGTGACATACGGGGGTGAAACATGGAAAATGATAGCAGTATCTGCTTGTGATCTGCTGTTTGCGTTCCTTTCGGTCTTGGACGTTTGTTTTTTAATATTCAGCGGTTATTTATAATAATATGGTTATTTCATGAATTGTATATGTTTATTTAATTTTTTTATTAATTTAGTTTTTTTTTATTTAATTTTAATTTAGTTTATTTCTTTAATAAACTACACAATTCCTACTTACCCATATTTTTAATGGTGAATCATTTCGGGGTTTCCTGATCGTAATTAAGAAAGTGCGTTGAATTTTCCAAAGTTGCGCCAGGTGATCTTCTGTCCTAGGTAGTGTTTGTATCAAAATTTACCTATAATAAATGGAAAAAAATCTAAAGTCTAAACGGATATCAAAGGTATAGTAAAATACTTAATCATAATTACGATAAGAGATGAAAACAGCAGCCAGCAATCCAGCAGGGTTCAACGGTTCATGGCAACATTGAGGAGACGCTGACTCACGACAGTGCCTCCCCCCCCCCCCTTCCTGAGACACAGTTTTCTCGACATCCGGTAACGGAGGACAGGCAGGGAGTGACGGAAGCAGTGAGGCGGAAGCTAGCGCCGAGACAGCGGGTAAACAGAGGCGAGCCAGCGGGCGGACGAATCGCTACGCAGAAAATGAACAGATTCGACCCAGTTCGGTGGAAGGAGAATTCGTTTAGTACTCTGAATGACGAATCATTGTGACATATTCTATTTTATTTATATGCAACCTGTCAGCGTTACACTTGTAGAAAATTTTAACTTCAAGAACTTGGGAATCTAAAAATTAACCCAACCCTCCGCGCCGTCCCCACCACCGCTGAAGGGGCGATATAATCCACCGTGAAAATGTGCCTTTCTCTGTTACCACGTACTTTCATCTAAGAGAGTTTTTATATATTTTTTGCTGCATTAATCCAATTAACAATTATTTAATCAAGGTTTTAAAAAAACAAGAAATATATTAACAGAACGAGCCGCAGCATAGTAATACAATCAATAACACACCAGCTAGATGTAAATAATATTGCCATGGAATTTTGACCGCAACATACACAATGGGGAATGTTTAAAACCAGAGGAATACCTGACAGAGATATGGGCCATTTGTTTCCTTCTACAATTTCATTGCCGAATTATAAGTAATCTACAGGCAGCTCTGACTACATGCTTTCTAACCTAGAAGGCGCCACGTGTCGAAGAATTTCAAATTTCAAGTAAACTCACTTCTTTCTACTAAAATTTCCAACAGAGAATTTCAAGGCATCCAGCGTCGGCAGGAGACGACAATCTGTAAAATCATATATCTATTTTTTGTCACAAAAATTTCTTTTTGAACCTTACAAACATTTTGGAATGACACCGCCAATATTATAAATTCAATATAAACTGCTTGAAAACAGTAATTTCAACTACCTTGCATACTGAATTTAAATTGGTATAATAAGTAAATGTAAATCAACTTTTTATTGTAAATTTAAGTAATATTTGTCAGCCGAACCTGGTATTAATTTGCTATAATTGTTAAACTCATCTCAATCTTAATAAATTGTATTTTCTTGTCGACTAATAATATCTTAGTTTTAATTTCACAGTATACCCATGCAAACACAGAGACAATTATATTTACATGCTTGTATATTTGATATTCATATTTTTCATAGCTTAAAACCAAACATTAAGAACCCACATTCTTTTTTTCTGCTACTGGCTGGTCGGGGGCGATTAGGAATTGGTTCCGATTTGCACCCTAGTATGACGGGCGGCACATTGGATGGATCTTATTTAAAATTTTAATTATAAATCCAGTTTCAAAGCTCGCAATATATCAGCGAAGGGGAAGGGTTAAAAGAGTAGGGGGAAAATGTCGCATATGTTACCCGCCGAGTCCTTAAAAATAAGTTTCCAAATTTTGAGTCCGATCGGAAACTGTACAGATTTGCGTCGTAAATATATCAGGGGAGGGAAATGGTTAAAAGAATAGGGGGAAAATTTCGCATATGTAACCCGCCGAGTTTTTAAGAATAGGTTTCCAAATTTTGAGTCCGATCGGTCAAACGGTACAGATTTGCATCGAAAATATATCAGCGGAGGGGAAGGGTTAAAATAATAGGGAGGAAATGTCACCTATGTTACCCGCCGGGTCCTAAAGCACATGTATGCAAAGTTTGAATCCAATCGTATAAACAGTATAGATTTGTATACAGAACAGACATACAGACAGACAAACATTGAGATTTATAGGTATAGATTAGCGGTGTGCAGGAACATAGAAGTGAAACATTTATAATATTTCACTTCAGCTCGTTGGTCTTGTGGTTAGGATTCTCGCCTCGTGATCCAAAGGTCGCGGGTTTGAATCTCACTCCAGACTAGCAAGTTAGTCCTGCTTTCATAGCACAAGCATTTAGCTTAGTTTGAAAATACTAAGAATATTGATGTGACACGTATTCCGTGTTCACATCTCTATTTAAAAAAAAGGAATATAAAGCAATGCGCAATTCACAAGAAAATAGAAGTATCCAGGAACATAGAAGTAAAACATGAAATAATAATAATAATATCGCGATATTGGTCTGTAGTTTTTAGGAGAGGTAAAATTTGGTTGCTTCGATTTCAGTATCGGTATAATCCGTTTTTGTAGGTTACTTCTGCAGGTATGTATGAATGTCTTATTATGTTGCTGAATAGTTCGGCCAGTAGCTGGGTAGATAATCTCCCGATGTTTCACGTGTTCAGTGCTAAGAGAGTCATGCCCAGGTGATTTCTTTGTTTTTGAAAATTTTATTGCACGAATCACCATTTCGCTGGTGACGGTGGGGACGACTTCTTTCTTTGCTTGAACAGCTGTGGCCACGGAGAATCTTGGCCATTAACCTAAGAAAATTCTGTTCTGAATATTTTCGAGATCTGGTATGTACCTATCAGATGTACAATTGATATAACTGGATGTTTGAAATTTCGAGTTTGTCATTTTTGTTTATTATTACAGAACTTTTTGAAATTTTTGCTGCGAAACTGTGTGACAATTATATCCGTCCGTATATCGAAATAAACACATAAATTTTAAGCAAAGTATAATACGAAAAAACTAAAAGATTCCAATTAATATAAATTACAAGCGTTAATATGTAGTAAACACAATTATTCTATATGCAGGATAGTTTCTGGTAGTAAAATAGTATTAAATAGTAGTAACAAATAAGCTAATACGCGAGTGATAAGCAACTAGCAACTTATAAAAACTACAGAGCTTATTATTACAGCGTCTAGTCTAATATTCATTTGCTAAATTATTATTAATGCTATGTATAGCCCAACAATACGATACCGAATGGATCGACCATTATGTAATATGTATCTTACAATTATCTTCACCAGGCAAATATTAGAGTATTGTCTATCACTATGTTGTTCCACCGCCCCCCCCCCCCCTCCCGCGTCGCTCATCGCCAACATCTCTCACTTAATTATGCTTAACGTATATTGTCTTCAATAGACTTTCTGAAATTATTTATGGTGATTTAGAATATCTTTAATGAAATTCTGAAACGGTGTACCAAGTGTTAGTGATTTTTATTTCTCTTCATTTATTTTAGTATTACATACAGTTTATTACAATTTTTATAACAATTCTTTTCTATTCTATTAAAAAAATAAAAAATATAACTTTTATAATTGTGTTATACATAGTACCTCCCCGTTTAGGATTGCGCCGAGCAAAATAAGCCAAAACGGCAGTCACGGTTAAGTTGATATAATGGAGAATATTTATACAATGAGCATACAAAATATACATTTAATATCGCAGAGAACGTGTTTACAATTAGTCCGTGGCCAAAATTAAAAACTATTAATAGTTTCTTTAATAACACTCTGTGAAGATGGGTAAAAACCTAATTAAGACGTGCCGACGTTCAGTTGATTTTTGATAATTAACTGTAATTTTTTCCTAAAATATCATTTCCTAAAAATCCCACTTGTATAAACTACAATTCGTCCAGATTACATTTTTTAAATATTGCCTGTTAATTTAAATATATATTTTTTAAAAAGCAACTAAATTTTTACTATGGACACAGATCACAAATATAAACGCTTAAGACTGAAGAATAATTTCAGTCGGCTGAGAGCCGTGAGCGAGCGAGTTCGCGCTCGTTTTCCGAGGATACTTTCCACGTCCGAATTCGTATGTTACACTGCGCACATCGAAAACGAGGTAAGTGTATTTTTTTGTAGACAACTGAGTTTTACATAGTATTGCTAACTTTTGTTTGTTCATCTTTTTAATGTTCGAGATAAATTAAATTCATAAAATAATTTATGTTTCAGTGAAAATGGGAAGGCAAAAGAATTAATATTTTGAATCACGAATCATGAGCATGCATGCACCGTATTTTGAACATTTTTGGAATAACTACTTACTTTCACATTTATTTTAGTTCAAGAATCGTTGAAAACGAGGGATTCTGTTTCTGAATTTACAATAGAAGATAAAAATGAAGATGAAGAGGAAATCATAATCAATAGACATATAATTGTGGATTTTGCTCAAGCTAACAAAACTTTTGATCAAAAGTTCTAGAACTGAATCAGGATTTGTTGAGTGCTCAAAACCACGTTTTTGGTAATCATAGCTCATGCAAACCTCACTATTGCAAAAATCTGATTAAAAATGAAGAAACAAGAGAAAAATCTAGTAACAATAACGAAAAGTTCAGAGGTTTAATATTTTCAGCCATATTGAAATTTGAAATATCAAAAGATTGGCATCAGCAAAACGCAAAAGAATAGATAAATCGAATAATTTTATAACCAAGAAGGCTACTACTAGTCGCAATGATAAAAATTACGGTGAGTCTTATGAAAAACGTGACCTGGGTGAGGCCGATTTTGATTTTGCTAAGACTAAACTTATGAAAAATATTACATTGATTGACGTAGATCGCTACACACTGAAAAGAAGAACTATTCTGCATGCTGAATCAGACAAATGGCATCAGGAGCGAAATCTACGGCTTACGTCATGTGTTTTTGGGAAAGTGCGTAAATGAGGGGTAATTATACACGGACCTTTGGTGAAAAATATAGTTACCGAAAAAAAATTACATCATGTCAATCCATTCAACTTGACTAAACACGTCATGAACACTTTGCGCGTGATCAACTAGAAACATATCGGAAGATTCCCATAAAGACATATGGATTATTTATTGACAAAGACTTGCCATTTTTAGGAGCAAGTCCAGATGGACTTGTAGAAGAGGATAAAATTGTCGAAATAAAATGTCCATACCCAGTCAGAGGAATGAGTGTCGACGATGCCATCAGAGAGAAAAAATTGGATGGCAATGCCAATGTAAATAAAAAACATGATTGGTATTTCCAGGTACAAAGACAACTATACGTCACACGAAGAAAAACATGCATTCTTGCAGTTTGGACAGACGTGGACATGAAAATATAACTGATAAAGGAAGATAAAAAGTTTTGGGGTGACATGGAACAAAAATTAAAAGTGTTTTACTTTGATTGTTAACTGCCAGAAATAATTGACTCCAGATTCAAAGCGATTAAAAAAAAGGAGATTGAAAAAATTACTAAGCGGAAGATTGATGAAAAAAAGAGTGTAACAAATGCGAGACGTAAAAAGTTAACTTAAATTAATTAATAAACGGCCTCGAAATTGCAAAAATAATGATTTATTTATCCCATGTTGCTCCAATCTACTTTAATTATTTAAAGAATCCTAATTAATAAAGTAGGTCTTAAGTCCCGGACATAGTCGGGTGGTTTACATAATCTAACTTAACAACTTTTACAATGGATTTATTTGGCAATCTGTCAGAAAAATCCTCCTCACTAATTGCACCTATCTGCTAATTGACTTCGTTTAGGAAATAATTTTTTTTCGAAATTTCAAATTTGGTCTCATATTAAAAGTGATAGTCTAACTAAACCAGTCCTTAAAATGTCTGAAACTAACGGAGTAATAAATATATTAGTATTCACACAAATTATTATTGTACTCAATACTACTCGCATATTTCAAATACTTGGGTACTTTTCGCAAACAGGCGACCAGGTTGCATTGTTATATATAATTATTTTATACATAATTATTTTACTAAACTACATAATACTACAATAAATAAAAATTGTATATTATATGATGACATCCCCCCTCCCCAAATAATACTTACACTAGAGTACTAGATTAACCTGAGAAGAGCGATCTCAGAAAAATATGTGAATAAACAAATGTGTCGTATTCGTCACTTAATTTTCTTATTTACAAATTTCTTTAGATTAAGGAATCTTAACAGCTTCTATCATTATAATATTAGAGTAGAGTGTAAATAATTGTAAGTATAATTACAAAATTGAATAAGAGAATATTTTATAAAAAGACTGAATATGAAAAATAAAAGTGTTAATTGAGAAATGTTAAATTTATTGTTAAGCATTATTAAAGTTAAGCGTATTGTGTAATTATATCATATTTAAAATGTTCATACTTTGTACTTTAGAACCATCTAATATGGTCATTAAAGACCTGTTGACGGTCTGTTTGTTAAAAAATAAAAATAAAATAAGTGTTGATAGTAACACGGAAATAGGGATGGGGGAAAGAGGGTGAGAAGATCGGAGTCATTGTAGAAGTGGAGGAAGAGGAAATGAAATGCAGTGAGTGATTGGTCAAAGTCGACTCCACGATAACGACGTATTTTATTAAGCAGTATCCACACAGCAGGCCCAAAAAATTTTCATACTTTTTGGAAAATTCAAGCAACTAACCATCAAAAAGTATGCCACTGGAGTAAACAGGATAGAATACCACATTCTCGTGTTCTGGCACACAATTCTTGAATCGTCTACTTTCATACTTCTTCTCAGGTGCGCACTTCGGTTGTAAAGTTTCTAACAGGATCGCCCTCCAACATCTAGAAATTCACATATTCGAATATTAACCCTAGCTCACCACCGTACCTTACGCATTTAATGTTTCGGTAAGATCCCGACCCCCGCCACCCCGCCCGTTTCTAACAGATACCTAGCATTAGTGACCCCCAATTACTCATCGCTAATGCACGCTTGTTAGACCAGGATATATTGTTTTCGTCCTAAAAAATACGGATGGATAGTAAGTACGGAACTATTTTCCAAAGTTGTGCATTTGTTTATATGATAATTATTTTCAATAATGTTAATTGCCCCACAAATGCCGCTTATAGTGCATGTGTTTCCATTGCCAGCATAAAAAAAATCGTATGATTTTTTTAAAGACACGAAGCTTACAGTTCATTTAGATATAATTTAATGTATAGAAATATTATATGCGTTATTTAATATTCGATTTACTTAAAAAATAACACTTATTGATTAGAAATATCGATATACATATTTTATTCAATCAATTTTATTTTTACATCTGGTAAGACATTTCCATTGAATTTGACATTTGATTATATTATCTTATCTATAGGCATTTGACATACCCGATTGGAATTTGGAATGCCCTGACGCGAATAAATACATATATTCATATTTTTGAATTACAATATACATCTATATATTAACATTACATGGAAATGAATGCGAAACACATCTTAATGTCGTGTTTTGAGGTTAAAAATCCACTTATTCAATACGCAAATATACATGCGAATGCTGCAACCGCGTCATAATATAATGTCTTGAATGCCTTTGGAAGTTAAAAAACTCATGCAACTTTTGAGATTACTATATATTTAAATAAATTTAAATTAGAAAACATATATCTAAAACGCACGTGTATTTATTTTGAGGTTAAAAGCGAAACGCAACTTAATGTTGTGTTTTGATTTTATTGAGTTAGAAAATCAATGTGTCAACCTTTTTTTATCAAGTCCTGGTGTGAACTAAGTCGCTTTCTATTCAATGTGTTTCTATATTATAATATAGATACTATACGCCATTAATTATACGCCAGAAACGTATGTACGTCTCAATCTCAGTCAAAAAATCTATTTGTATAATAATTTCGCCGCGTTGCGCATCGGGTGCTTTAGTCCAACGGATGACGCGTTTGACTACGGATCGGAAGATTCCGGTTTCGAATCCATCCAGCTTTTTTACGGTCGAGAATATTTTGTTTGTTGAAATTTTAATTACATTTTTCGTTTTGAACATTCATGTTTAATAATTTTATATTTAATTTTTTTTATGTAACAAACCAAATTAATCAAAGAGTAATTTTTTATAATCTATATCTGTATATTATTATTAATAATAATAATATATATTATAATTACGCTACCAATGTCGTTTGTTTCTGTCTCTGTACGATGATTTTTATTTGTATACAATAATTTTGCCATAGTGCAATTGAATTTTTTTTTACGATCGAGAATATTTTGTTTCTTGACATTTTAATTACATTTTTATAGAAATACTGAATAAATACTTTGTAAAAAGTGGAGATTTGCCAGATACAATTGGCCGCGAAGCGGCTGATGTAGGCATAAGCAAATAATTGCCGCCCGCAGGGCCTAGCAAACACAATTTGCCGCGAAGCGGCCACAATAGCAAAAATTGAAATAGTAGATACAATTGGCCGCGAAGCGGCTGACGTAGGCTTACGTAAACAATTGTGTTTGCTGCACAGCAAACACAATTGGCCGCGCAGCGGCCATCGCTGGCCGCAGGGCGGCCATCATTGGCCGCGAAGCGGCCACAATAGCCGCCCGCAGGGCCTAGCAGTAAGCAATCCGATTGCTTTCCTGCTAGTTTTCAATAATTACGAACAACAGACGAACTGATGAAACTTTGGCTGCAAGAAACGTAAAATTATGTGTAACTTTGCAACGAAATTTGAAGAAAACTAGCGCGGAGATCTTAATAATTGATGATCCTCAGAAAGGTACTAATCGAGACGTTCCCAAAAGTCACAAAACTTTAAGCTTTTGCTCAGCAAAAAAACGTCGTATAACCACCAACTTCTACAAAGGCTGCAAAAAACCAATTTGCAGGGATCATATTGTTTCTATGTGCAATTATTGTTTTAAGCAGGTTTTTTAAAAACTGATTATATTACTGTATTATACATTAAGAGAGAACTAAGTCTGCTAATTAACGTCATATTGTGTCATAAATAAATTCAAATATTGATGTTTAAATCCGTCGTAAAATTTATGAATGGTTGGTGACACGGTGACTCGAAATTACGTTTTGTGAGCTAAGTTTCACTTAATTCCTTTTACCTGTATCTAAATAAATTATTTGTGAATTCAGTATCTACGCGGTACCTACAAAGAACGTTAATAAAAATACTTACCTGGTACCTACCCACACAAAGTGCAGCGTAAAGCAACCATTTCCCAACAAATGTCAGAAAATTTTATTTCTTCTTTCACGGTGAATATCCACGTAATATAATACATGCAATATTTACACATAATCATGATAGAATTAATTTTACTGAAGCGATTTTTTTACACAATTGCCACAAATAGATAGCACTGTTATTGAAGTATTTTAATAAAATAAATACGTTTCTTGGTAACACTATTAAAAGTTTAAAGCATTTATCAGTTTTTTTAGATAATTAATTGTGTTGTGTATACATGTTAGTTTCCCAAGTGTGAAGGAATGTTACTAATCATTAATTAATAATCCTGCCTTGTAGTTAGCTAAGCATTTTCGAACTTGCTAAACGTCTCCAAACGTAATTCTAATAACGGCAATGAATTCATAATACCAGGCTGTCAAACACAGGGCTGCCAACTGCCAAACGAAGAATAAATATTCATGTATACATTTGCATGTTTGCTTCGTGCTCATGAAATATTGCGTAGGCAAACGATTACAGGTACATTACCGTGCCCATGAATATTAACACGTGCAGACAAGTGGAGTGGTCGGGAGGACTGTGACTGCTTGGAACACTCGCATCATTATACAGTGGCTGAATTGGAGTTGATACAATCGTGGAACCCGATGGGGCCAGGGTGCGTGCCGAGTGATTAAGTAACGCCTTGCCAAAAACTTCACACAAGAAAATCTTCATGGTTAACTTAAATGATTTATTAAATCCTCACAAAAAATATAATGAAAAAAAAATAACTACGACAATATCAAAGATCCCTTGTATATAACTAAGTAACTAGCAATCACGTTTGTTTCTGCTGCCTACAATAATCACCTTAGCCGAACTATCTCAGTGATCCTTTCTTTATTTTATGTACCTACTTCTCAGGATAGTAGCCAGGATTACATTTACTTCTAATTCGTTCATTCTCCACCCTATCTTACAAACTTATCCATACAGGCGGCTTAGTGATTACGTTCTTTCTATTTTTTTTTTCACTAATCCCAGGTTTCACTTAAACACATCAGAGGCACCAGAAATCCATAATGTTTTGCTAGCCTTACTTCCTTTGCCAGATTCTTTTTGCCCGTAGGGGAACCCGGGGCGGAACGGGATAGCTAAGCTTTGATTAAAATTTGTGAGAGTTTGAAAGTAATAACACCATTATATGTTAATTTGTATTTTTATTTACTAATTTTTCTTCAAAGAAACCAAAGCTAGAGTTTTCTAAATTAATAATTACTATCAAAAATATGTGTTTGAAAAAAGGGAAATTTCTCCAATTGCCCCACCCCCCGGAGCACAATGGGAAATGAACCAGGGGCACAATGGGGTACCAATTATTGACAAAGTTCGCAGATGAGAGCGATGTCATCATTATCACTGTAGACCAACACACACCATTTGTGCCCTTTTTTACAAACGCCATAAGAACACCAGCCTTCATTAGACTTCTTGGACAAATGTTAAATGTTCCTTCGTAGCTTTGGAAAACCGGCTGGTTTTTCTAATATATTTACGAACCGTCTGCAGACCAAATAAACTTGCATATTAATATGAGAAGTACAAATATTATCAGGGGCGGAACGGGGTGTACCCCATTGCGCCCCACTCATTGTGCCCCAACGTAACGTTATTTAAAACACAACACAATTATGGCCGTTATATTTGTTGGCCTTGAGTTATCACTAGCCGTTTAGTCAGTCAAAAGTATGTCGAAATAAACCTGTAATGTTAATTTCCGAATAAAGAATGGGTAAAGTGTAATTACAGTAGCCGGCAAAAATCTTGAAATTTTTCGGCGTGGTGGGGGGAAGTTTGCGCATGTACCATTCCACCAACAAGACCCAAATTTTACCTTGATGTCGCAGAGCAAACATTAAAATTTGCAAGCTTTTTCTCCTACCTTCGGTAAAATCCAAACTAAACGCTCTCTCACAATAACAGCGACCAATCCGTAAGGTACAGTGCAGTGAACTGAACGTTTTGTGTGAATGTCGGGTACCGAGCCCCATGCCCCTTTCCCATCCTGCCCCGCTACCCTATTCCGCCCCGGGTTCTCCTAATTGCATTCAGAATGTTGTTTATTTTGTTTCCCGCAGTCATTCTCCTTGGCAATGAAAAGTGTACCTACTTCTTACATTTCTAATACCTGAAATACTAATGCCTGGTCAAATTATAAACATTGCGGATAACCCCTTTTGGCATTTTTTAACATGTTTTATGGGTCACTACACCAGAACCTTAAAATAACGATTCAAGCAGCTCCGGAATATGTTGTAACATTTTGTAGAGGGTTTGCGAGTGGACTGTAATCTACAAAAACGACGTTATTTATTTTTAATTTTTTTATTGATTTATTTAGTGTATTTAGGGCATTTAGTGTATTTGGTGAATACATACCAACGAGGGAGAAATATGTAAGTAAGTAAATAACACGTAGGTAACGCGTCTGTTGAAATTGGATTCGTATATGTCGTAATCCCACACGGAGGGGTAAGAATAGTATTGGCGACCACTGCCAGTGGCGAACAGGTCATTATTGAGGAAACAATGATATAAAACGGTCTCTTTCCACTCCTACTAGGTGTTGACTGCATATGCGTATGTTATGATTATGTTTTGATTTACTGATGTGATTTGCTTTATGATATTGATTTCCCTGGCCATGTTCTTTTCTTTTTTGTTTCGAGATTTAATTCCTTGGAGAGACCTTTGTGTTTGTGATGTCCTTTTATTTTCTTTTTTCAATAGGGGGTATTTGTGTATTTTCTTAAAACTGTCTTTTTGGCGGTGGACCACTTTCGTATTAAAATAATGCCGATATATCTTAATTTTATATGTATATTTTTACTCCCTTTATTTTAACTCGTGGCGTCTGACTGATTGATTGACGCAAAAACTTTGGATCGAAAAACTTTTCCCGTGATCCAATCGAGCTGAAACTTCGCAAGCAGACTTGTGGCGACGATCAAAAAGATCTCTCAACTTTTCGTTAACAAAATTAATAATTATAGTGTAATTTTGGATTTTTCAAATTTTAATGGTTTTTTCATACAGCTGAGTAAGTTGTATGAAAAGACTGCGACACGTCTGGTAGACGACACCAAACCTGATTATGGTATAATTTTGAATTTTTGGAAATTTTTTACTACTCCCTTTCGTAGCGTCGCCCGATCGAAGCCCAACGCGTAGGTTAAGCGTCAAACCAGTTTCCACTAGAAAATGAGAATAGGAGTATAATAAAAGCTTGGTTTTTATGGGTTTGTTTTTGTTTCCTTTTAGATTTATTTATTCTTATGATTGTATATATTAATAAATTCTTTCTGCTTTCTTTTTTACGTTTATACTTCTTTACTACTGTTATTTGTTACTATTACATAACTAGCAAATGAGAATAACTGACACAGAACAGGTTTAACTAGTGTGGCAGTTATTAGTAACTTATATTGAAACAAATGTAAAATAAATAACAAAACAAACAAATAAATAAAAATAAATAAATGGATAGCGTCGGATAAACAAATGGGTCCAACATCACTGTTCTAACACGAAACGTGTCAATACCAAGTGTAATTAATTCTGTGTGAGAAGCACGCGTAAACATTTTATCGTCTCTTCATATTAATTTCGATCGTATTTACATCAGAGAGAAAAAACTTATTATGATTATTTATTAATATTTGAATATGCATAATGCTAAATACTCCCGTTGGTAACACTCGTGTAATATCATTTTCTTTTTATAAGATAACTAGCCGTAACCCGTCAAAAATGACGGTACTTTTACATGTCGGATTTTAAATATATAATTAATAAATTTATTTAAAATTGTTTAATACTATAAAGAAGTTACGGACGTTACACGAAGTTACGAGGACAGGCAAACGGACGGAGGGACGGACAGAAAATGAAATTATTATAAATGGGATCGAAAATGTTTTCTTTGTAAACACTCATGAAATTTATCAGTGTCGTTGATTTTTAGTATTTGATTTATCTAATGCAGTTATCAACAATTAATTTTAGAAATGTTCTGTCGATGAAATGTAATGTGATTGTTGAAATATTATCTGTGGAATTTTTGTATGTAAAATTTTTTAATTCATATTGACATAAAATAATATTTTTATACGTTAACCTTTATGTTTTATAAGCGTAATTTTAATATAGTAACATTCCTAGAAAATATGGGTTCTTATGTTCTGCCAAAACTTTTCTATGATAAATTTTAGTCCGCTATAACACAACAACTGTTCGGCAATATCTTACACTGTCGTCTATCATCGAAGAAAGACACTTTTTATCAAAATCTTTAAAAAATAATGAAGAGGTTCCGTTACAGAAAAAATAGTAATTAGATTTTGTAACTAAATATCGTATCAGTATTTTGATATAACTAAGTTGATAGAAAATTCACAACTTCGCAGAATATATAGTGTTTTTTCTTAGGTATTCGTAAATTGCCATCTCTCCCCTAAGAAGCTGGGTGAGTGGCGTAAATTTAGAGTGAAAATTATTTAGTTATAAATGAATTTAACTTTACGAAAACAATAGTTTAATAAATAAAATTAACATACAAGATTGGGTATACCATTTAAGAATTGCGCTATTAATTACTCGTTGTAGATACTCGTAGGTATGTAAGGAATCTTAGTGTTGAATAATAAAAAGATAAAAGAAGCAGACCGTGAGAGACAAAAGTAATTGCCGAGAGGAATTTAAAAGGGTAAACAAGAGGGGGTGGCTCCCGGCAAGAGCCCGCCGAGGGTGGTAGTCAATGCGAGATGTGCGAACCGACAGATATATTAACCCTCTCGTCGTCTCGGCAGATTCCTGGAGATACGCTACATGTAACGATAACGTTGGCCGGAATGCGGCCGAGTGGGGGCGGGAACTCCGATGGCCGAGCGGTGTCGGTCAATCCAATAAATTTAGCGTATTATTCATTTTTTATTACGACGTTTTGACGCTTTGACGGCGTAGGAATGGTTAACAATTAACAATCACGATCGCAAATTATTTATTCAGAGTGAGTCTTAAAACTGTCAAATAAATTTTCCTCAAGTATTGTTTGAAATATTGGGTCTTGTCGTATTTTTATTTTATTTATTATTTATTAGTTAAATGGAAATTTGAAAGTGTCATAATTGATTATGGAAATTTAAGTACGAAATAAAAATATTCGCGTAGATGTAGAAATTTTAGACCTAAAAAGTGTGAAAATAAGTATCAACAACTTTCGAGGCTTTTTGCCGCTTTACATTAATAGATTTCCGCTTTATAATTGAGATTACAAGTATGCATAAAAATAATATGATTTTTTGAATACTAAAACCGATGTCTAATTAAAATTTTAACGTTAAAATTAATGTATAAATTAATATTTTTCTACCGAGACGTGAATTTACATTAGCCAATAAATATATTACGAAATAAATAATTAAATTATAATTACATAATAAAAACGCCCTTTTTATATATATTATTCACGATCCTAGAATATATATATTTTAATTAAGACTTAATTTATTTTTTTATTAATAAAGGAGACAAACAGGATCGACCGTGAGAATTCTCGGCAATGTCAAGCATTCGTACATTTTTCACGATATAATTTGCTTTTAAAAATGAATTCATAACGCGAATGTTAAACATGAATTTCTGAGTAAACTGCGGAAACGTCAAAAGTTAGTGGTTTTGCGCAAATGACAACTATTTGTTCTTTTTAGACGGATGTCAAATTAATCTACGATTTTCAAAAACCAAAACCTATTATTCAATCTATTGAAAGAAATGGATAAAATGTAATTTTGATAAAATAACACATTTTTGTAGAAATCGCTTTGATAAATATAACGTGGAAGAATTCAATATCTGTATGGAATATACAGGTAAAGTCCGTAAGTAGATAAGGGCTGTAGTGATTATACGTGAAATCTGAAAAATAGGAAACTCAACGTAATAACTGCCACTGTCACAGAATAGAGACTCGGAGTTACAGCCATTAACGCCACATTATATTTCAAAAGTACAATAAACTTTGCCGTTGAAAATAAAAAAGTGCCGGCCTGTGTCGTCGCCGTGACCCGTGAAATATAACTGGGGGGTCATTTTGACTTAAATGTCCTCGTTGACTTTTTATCGCAGTCACAGATCGACAATCTGAAAGGCGGTGATTTGGATGGAAGAGTTATAACACGCGATCCCATTACGCCCAAATATTTACAACTGCTCCGGCGAGAAATATTCCCTCCAGGAGGCCCCATTACGGGGGCGCGGGCCAAGTACGAAGCCGCGCTATTTCCCATTTAGCGAAAACAACGAGAGCGATAGCGCAAATCGCGCCGAGAAAGGATATCTTAAAATGAAATTTTTGTGTTCCTCAACGGAAAATTGAAATTCCCGAGACGGATTTTCCTCGCAACCTCGAGTGACGTAGGCGATGACGTAGGGCCTGGAGCGGCGGGAGAATGAGAATGATTTATGAAATAATGTCTACTAAAATTAATTTTTACCTCAAAATTACTATTGTAACAACGGGCCCGAGATCATTCCTCGTAGTTAAAATATCCAAGACCATTATATATTAAAAATAAATGTAATCCAATAACAATGAAGGTCCAGCTTTCCTACACCAAAAGACGCGATCATAAATCTATATAAATAAAAATGTAGATGTTCGTTTGTACAAAATCGATAATCTCTGAAAGTTCTTCACCGATTGCTTTTGCGATTGCACAAGGTTGCATACGATTATGAGGATATTTTTGTACACATAATTTGTTTTCATATACCTACTAACTTCATATATATAAAAATGTAAATTTTCGATTGTCCAAAATAATAAATCGCCTAAAGTCTTTTTTGACACAACGTTGCATTCGAATTCGCACAAATTATTTGAAAAAAGGCGCAGGTACTTACTTACCTTTTCAATATTGATAAATATTTAGATAAAACATTTTTCGCGTTAAATTTTTCTGATAACATTCGGTTGTCTTTGCTAAAATAAAACGTTCGCAATATTTATCTTTACCTATAAAACTCAATGTCTGTATTTCTGTCTGTCTGTCTATTCTCTATACAAATCTACGCCGTTCGTCCGATTCGACTCAAATTTTGCATACTTATGCTTTAGGACATTTTCCCCTCCCCCTGTTATATTTTCAATGCAAATCTGTACAGTTCGACCGATCGGATTCAAAATTTGAAAACTTATTCTTTAGGATCCGGCGGGTAACGTAGGCGAAAATGCTCCCCTCCACTTTTACCCTTTCCCCTCCCCTGATATATTTTCAATGCAAATCTGTACCGTTCGACCAATCGGACTCAAATTTTGCATACTTATGCTTTAGGACCCGGTGGGTAACACTGGCGACATTTCTCGCCTCCACATTTACCCCTTCCCCTCCCCCTGATATATTTAAAACGCAAACTGTACCGTTCGACCGATTAGACTCAAAATTTGAAAACTTATTCTTTAGGACCTGGCAGGTAACGAAGGCGACTTTCCCCCCTTCCTCTTTACCCCACCCCCTCCTGTTATATTTTCTGTACAAATATACACCGTATGACCGATCTGACCGAGCCACAGCGACGCGTGGCCGGGTACAGCTATTAATTAATAAAATTCTCTACATTTGTACACTCGAACCAGCGTTTGTCACATTATTATTAACCACCGACCACCTATAATTTTACAGTCAGTGTTAATAACGCACATTTAGAATAAAATATGGTACTTTCTCACATGACTGAATTTGATAAAATATTTCATTACATTTCTCGAACTTTGCTCATCGATAAAGGTACCCTCTTCTTACGTGTTCGATAATAATTTGATTCTGGGTAAATATGAAAATACAGGTTTTTTTCTCGCCGTTATTCGTGGGATTTCCTTTCGATATAAAAATGCTGATTATTGATAATTATCTCCATGTGGGAAAATCCAGTAATCGTGTTCTCAGAATGTACACATTTTAATATTATTAAAAATTGTTTAGTACGAAAACATACAATATTATTTTAACTAGAAGAAGGGTTGTCGGTGTTGGTTACCGGAATAATTTGGTCTCGCGGCCGACAGAAGTTGCGAGCCCGGCAGAATGATTTTGAATCGTCGAATCGGGCAAACACACTCGGGGGTGCGGACGGAAATCGGATTTTCGTATTAAAATAAGCGGAAATGTGTTCGTTTGCAGCTTTAAGCGGCTGCCTTTAATACAATCTTCGCCATCCCTTCCGGCTGCTACCCTTTTAAAGGCGATGTGACACAAAAATACACGTCCCCTCTGGGCGGCCCCGACAGCGTCCCGATCGTATTTCCGACAGTGCGAGGCAAAATTGTAATTATCAAAGCAAATTCTAATATTCACAATGCCACCTTATTTGTGTCTAACAATCGGGCATTCCGTAAGCTTATACAGGATGTAGCAGAGCTAGTCCACAATACTTTGCACATAGATTACTGCCTACATTCACTTATATCCAATAAAAAAAATTATTATCTTTATTACGAGTCATTGAAAATGATTAAAAAGATTTTTATTTAATTTGTATTAAAGCGAATGAATTTCGAAATAAGTCATTAATCTTTTATTAAACTTTCATTCAAGTCCAAAATTTTACAGAAAGCAAATATATCTCCATAACTATCAGGGCTAAGTTGCTCGAATATTTCCGACTCATAATTTTGGCGGGAATCTACCTGTCAAGTATTATTAGCTTGTTCTGTTACACCCGTATATACTAAGGACTTCGATGCCAACTAGTGTGGTAGAGTCGGGAGACGTTTCCATTTGGTGGAATTCTGAGCGGAGACTTTACTTTTTTAAAAATTTTGTTCTGTTTTAATTAACATACGATATATGTCATTTATAAAGTAACGAATATTATGCCTAGGTCTAGGATGAGAGCGAAAATTATAAATATAGGAAGCATATGCATACCGATACATTTATTCGGACGGCCATTCTTTCGCTTATTTAATTATTATCGCGTGCTGGTCTCAGAACTTGTGTCAAGAGGGTTTCTTTCTTTAAATAAATTCTTCATCAAATCTTAATCAATAAATGATAAAAGCGCTCCGAGTTGCAGTTGATAAACATTCAAACAATTCCATGGCCATGATAGATGCAGACAATTTAATTTTTCAATATTTAATTTAAGCGTAGTCTCTTGGTTTTAACATATTCTAATTATTTCACTTAGCTTGTTAAACTTATCTGTAATGAATTTGTATTCTACTCTTTACCGTGATTATTTTTACATATTTTATTTTACTTTACTCTACCATATTTTATAGATTGTTACTCTATACTGTGATTATTCGACACAATTCAATTTATTTATTCTATCACATTTTATAGATATCTTAGTCCTGTTTGTTACTTTTTTGTGATTTAATTTAATATCTTTTTACCAAATTAAGCTCTTTCTTGTTTCTTCTTCGCATTTCTATTTATTATTTTTTTAAACTTTTATTTCAGCTTGATGGATCCACATGAAAGGCGCTTTTTTAAAAGTAAATGTAAAACTATCGTTTGCATTTATTTCCATTTTTTCAGCATATCGCATGATACTTTTTTACTATACTATATATTTAATATTGTTTAATCTTGATTTTAATTGTATGTACTTTATTTAAAAACAAATATTAGATATCAATCTAAAATAAAAAAAAAGCTACCTACCTCAAAACAGGTATTACTATATATCTAGGGAGATAAGTAGTGGCCGAGAGGTTTATTAAGTACGTTATCAAGCAATTAAATGTCTTTTGTCCAATAAACGTCGCTTTATCAATAATGATATGAAATTGTCAGGGGCTGATCTCAGTTATGGAATCATTTTTCATCGTAAATTACATTTTTAGCAGTAAATAGATGAACTAATGCCAGAGTAATATAGCGGGTGCTCATTGACATCTCCATTCAGTTATTTTTATTTGCCTAGGGTCACCCTCACGAGAAACTACACGATTTATTGGGTTAATCATCGGCTGTCACACAACCATCGTATTTCTAAACCATCCCCACGTGATAAAGATTCAATATCCAAGGCGATATCCGTGGAATTTTCTGATAATCTTTGTCAATCTAGCAGGGGTACGCAGTGGGAACAAGAAGCATGTTTTTTTTCTAAGCATATATTTTGAAAAGAAACCCAAAAAAGAGATATATACATATCTCGTAATACTCCCGTCACAATGATTAACATATTATTCAGATTTTAATATTTCATAATATTCTGCCAAAATAATATTTAATTTCGATTTTTTTTCCAAATAAATAAATAGAAGTCATCCTTCTTATTCCCACTGCACGCCCCTGCAATCTAACCACATCTGCTTTTTAGAGGTTGCCCGGTTCGTAGTTTTTGTGCCTACTTCTTGCCTACTAAAATAAATGAATATAGTAACCTGATTATAATTTTAAAATATTATAATTATAATTTTAAAATAAAATTTAAATGTAATTATTTTGTGCACCGTCTTTAAGACGTACAAAATAACGAACTAACGGATACTAAAATAACGTTTTTATTGCGAATCCCATATATCTAACAATTCTTGTAGTATTTTACAAATACAGAGTGTAACAGAGCTAGTCTACAATACTGTACAGGTAGATTCCTGCCTTGATGAGTGATCCTATGAGTGGAGAATGTTCAAGCAACCATGACCTGTTAAGTATTGTGGACTAGCTCTGTTACAACCTGTATATGTGAGAATATATTATACTGCATTACAAAGAATTTTACCAAAGGCCGATAACAGCTCACAGAATTAGTAATACAGATTTGCATGGAAAATATACGAGGGGGAGGGGGAGGGGTAAAGGAGGAAATGTCGCCTGTGTTACCCGCCGGATCCTAAAGGATAAGTATGCAAAATTTTGGCCAAATCGGTCACAGAGTGTAGCTTTGTATAGAGAGAAGACAAATATATAGACAGAACTAAAATACCTTGGTGTAATAATAGACCAACACCTAAAATGGCACAGCCACATTAGCGAGTTGGTCAAAAGAATAAGGAAATGCATATATATGTTCATAAGATTGCGTAACACACTAACTATAGATAATTCAAAAATGGTTTATTACGCTTCTGTCCATGCACTACTCCAATATGGAATCATTGGATGGGGAGGGGCGTATAATAACATCATAAACACAGTGAAAGTAATCCAAAGATCAATTATAAAAGTAATATTAAAAAAAAGAAAAACCTTCTCTACACAATTACTTTTCTCTAAATTCCAAGTTCCAAAATTAGAGAATGTTTACAAAAAAACGTCAATTATACAACTAATTAAAGAAAACATAACTGCTAAATTTGAAAAAAACACATCATTAAGATTCAAAAATAATTTTAAAATCCCAAAATATAATACCAAACTGTGTCAACAAAACTACATATACTTGGGCATAAAAAACTTCAATAACCTACCTACAGATATTAAGAAAATCGATGACTTACAACAATTAAAGAAAAAATAAACCAACACTTTAGATCGATACAATTTGACAATGCATAACAAGACATATAGCTAAGGAACAAATAAGCCAAATCCAAAATAAACTAATAAAGTGTAAGCCCCTCACCAAGCACATGAGCAAGTCTCATTTTTGGAGAGGCAAAGCAATAAAATAAAATGTATCTAAGTAGATTGTAATAGACAAATGTATTATGATTTAAATGTAGTTTTAATATTAAATAAATAAAAAAGAAAAAAAAGATAGATATTAAGTTTTATAGGTATAGATCAATCAAAAGAAAATACTTTGAATAAAATCAATATTTATTGAATCGACATCGACAGGTTTCAATAATCGAGAAGTATTTTATTTTTATTAATATGGTTAATATAACCGCAAAGTTATTTTGCTATTATTGAAGAAGATCACATAACATAACATTCGATCAGCAATAACACAAGAGCAATAACATCAGCCTAGAGGATAGCGTAGTACTTGTCAACTGAGAAGAATTGGAGCATTAATCTTCTTTTATGGAATCATTGCAGCTCAGCGTCACGACACAAATTAAAATTTGCCTAGCTCCAACCTCCTCCGGCCGAGAGACCGCTCTCGCAACGCGCGCCCGGCGGGTTCCTCCCGGCACGTCGCGCGCCAGTTCCACCGCCGCCGCCGCCGTACCGAGGATCGAGACTGCGGTGATTTATTCCCGAAGAAAATAACGGAATGATTAACGCGAGGCGTTAATTCTTTCTTCCGTGAGCGAGATGTCGCGACGCTTCGCGGGCTCGCGCACATTTGTCAATACACCCTGTGACGCCGTGCCGGGGGAACGATACGGTTAAAAGGAAAAATCAGAGAGAATTCGACGCGCTATAAATCTCTTCCATAAATTAAAATAAATTGATATACATACATATGTAGGTACAACCGTAGTGAGTTACAAATATTTTCTTCTTTTAATGAACCGCATGATTTGTGAATATGTAAAGTATTCTCGGTTTACGCGATAAATGCAGTGTCGGAATGCGCTGTATCGTCGAGTACTATCGAGGGCGCGGTAATGGGCTCGCTAGAGTTATCTTTTCACGGCGGATAAAATAGGCCTATAAGGCCGGCGCCACCCTTCTCCGTCGCGTGAAATCGGCAAAGCGAACGGGTCGACCGATCATCCGCGTAGTGTGTTTGATGAGCGTATATCGCGTGGAAAGAAATGTAGCGGCATTCCGCGACTAAGAGACGGAATCGAATGAATCGGGCGGTTGGTGAGCGGCGAGGGTTGCGCGGGGTAACGGGAAGGGAGGCTGCGGTTGCGGCGAAGGGATGCGGGAGGGTTCCTGCCCGTGAACGCTGGGTGTACCGACTAGTAAATCGGCGCTGTATAGTAGACTTACTAAGCAAAATAGAACGCGTAACAAAATTAGATAATAAAGCGTGCGTAATGGGTTCATCGCCAACTTATAAGCGTTTATAACCATTACTAAATGATAAAGAAAATATCAGATGCCATTTAGTGACGTGACCATATGATATTGACGATTTTTTAAAATTGAATAAAAGTGATCCTCTACTTGTACCTACGTGAGCGCCGCCCGGGCACGCCGAGCGCCCCGCGGCGGAGCTGTCGCCGGAGCTGTCGGGACGTGGCGCTGCGCGATGAGCGACGGGCTGTCAGGAGGCTCGTACAAATAAATATATCAAATGCCTACGGACGAGGAAGCGCATGCACCGATTCAATTGGTAGAGTAATTTCCGCTACAGAATAAAGCACGGAAAGTTCCACCGATTCTCCAAATAAAATATCGTTTCGGCGCCATCGGCCGCCACCACCCGCCGCCGCGCCGCCGGAAGAGTGATGAATCGCGATCGGCGATATTTTCTCAGGTATTAAAATGAATCATTTGCTAATGTGAAAACCCCAACAACAACAAAAGTACTAAACCCTTTTTAGGAAGACGTCGACGCTACAAACGTCAGTCGATAATTGAAAAAAAACCGTGTTACGTCGTCTGCTAAATAATAATAATATAAAAATCTGTAAAGAATTGTATCATCCGATTATGGTAAGGAATAAAATATATTAACTAACAGTTAACTTTAAATGTGCTAACCAGTGAAGTGCGCCTTCTTTTTGCATCTTATTTGTTCAATGGGCGTTGGCTATTTTGGCTATTATTGGTTTGTTAACTGTAGTTGGGAAAAATTCGGCACTAGACTTGATCTTGACAATGACTGCCTCAGATCTTCAGCCATCCTTCTTCTAGGGCTCCGACCTCCGGGCTCTGATGCTTCTCTGGATGTCTCGATACGTGATAGATAGTGAATTTTTCGGATTTTTATCCTTTTAAATATTTTTTTTTTTATTCATCCCAACCAAAACATCTTCACTCATTGACTGGATTATTTATTTAAAAGTAATGATGGCCGCTAATCAATGCCTGTGACTTATTTTTCTTCTTCTATATCGTGTGTTAAATGACGACCCTTGTGGTCTTCTGATATGTTGCAAACTTGGAGTACAATCCATCTCCATTTCTCCCGGTGTGAGCCATGTTTAATGGCAGCGTTCAAAGAAGACTCCGTTACATTATTTGGTCTATATAATATCTTGTAGGAGAACTTTCCCTCAACTGTCTCTGTTATCATGAACCTATGGATATGTTATCGTATACTTTGAGTAAGTTGCTAGAATAAACAACGAGAGTTATTACCCGAAGTATATGGGTAGGAAATAAATAATTTGTAATATTGTAATAATGTGTTTTGCTGTTGGTTTACTGAAAATAATGTATCCTATATTGTTGGTAAATTGAGAATGAAATATATTAGATGATTTGAATGTCTTGTAGTATATGTACAATTATCAAATTCAATAACAAAAAAATGTTATTTTTTGATTTTTCTATAGTTTTACTTTAATTTTATTTTTAATGAAACTTACATAATACGGGGTACAAAATACATAAAAAACAGAACATTGTTATTTAAACATTAGCCCGTTGGTTGAATAGGGACTTTTTATAATAATTGAATTTGAAATTTGATAATTTAAAAAAAAGATTTTTCTCCAATGCTTTTCAATATCAAATATTGGTGGGTAAATAGCATTCGATACTAATAATAAATTTAAAAAAATAAATATTAAAAAATATGGATAAGGATGACATTAAAAAATCGGGGTTTATAAATTTTAAAAAGAATAATTCAATACAACACTTGAAAAATATATAGGTATCATTACCAGCTGCGAAATCTATGTAGGTATACTATTTCACGAAATGTGTGACTGTTCTTATGATGGATGGAAAAACATCTAGAAATTTTGATGTTAGAATTAAGGAACACTGAATGTATTTAATTCACATTTTTGGAAATGGATCATTCTTTTCATATTAATAAGGGTTTACAAATTTTATGTACACATTTCTAATTTATCTAACTGTTAAAAATAGTTTGATAAATTAGAAATTTTGGAAATAAGAAAAAGTTGTAATAATAAATTGAATACTATAAAAAACCAGATCCTTTGTACAAATACTTATCTTTTAAATTTATTTTCATATAAGTACTTATTATTTATTCATATCCCATATATTTATTTTGTTATTTTGCTATTCCGATTTTTGGTTTTTAATTTTTAGTAAACGTTGTATTCTGATGAACCATTGGCCCAAAACTTGTTGATGTTTTCAACAAATTAATGGTGAAAATAAGAATATTCTTATTAATTATATTAATAATATCACCACAAAATCATTTTGCTCTTATTGAAGAAAACATAATATCGTCGTCCTCAGTACTCGTCGTGTTACACGTAGCTACGTTGAAAATCTATTATCTCGCGAAAGAGGAATTCAAATATGCTTTCTTCAGAAAATAAGAGTCAATTATGAAACCTCGTCGTCTGTAAATAAAGTGTCGATATTGTGATCGCCGCTCGCAGCCCGGTCTTGGCCAGACCTACCAGGGGTCGAAAAGGGCGGGCGTGCTTATCGCCGCCGTCTGCGAGGAGGTAATCCAATTTGCGGGCTTTAGCGGGACCTTGGAGATATTACAGAGCCCGCCTCGGCTCCAGGGGCGGGCGGTAATAGCTCCAACGATGGTCTCGATACATAATTGAAGGTTTGTAATCCAACAAAACAGTTGTGCACTGTGTTTGAATTTCAGATCACAGGTTTGCACACTTTATTTATCAATGCTATAAAACAACGAAACAAAATTAGGTCATTTCCAACAAGATTTGAGGTAAATCAAGTGTTTGTTCAAGTTTGGTCAAGGCGGGATTTTACTTTATTTTTAAACATGCACATTTTTAACAGGTCGTTGTCGACCCCGATGAGTCCTAGTATAATATTAAAGTGCAATGTAAAAGGATTTTCCGACAATTAGGAGAAAAACACATTACATAATACACTTTGTATGTTTGAGAAATTAGAAACAATGTAGATTTAATTTTATATTATAAATTACCATATTAAGGAGTTTGCGTGAGATATAAAATCATAACGCAAGTAAATAGTGTGAATTACAGGGTTAATGAAGTCTATCACGTGACACACAACGATCCTCGGATTAACCGAATATTGTGAATTTCGTGTATGATAACGATTGATCGTTATTTATGCTTATGTTGACAATCGGAACATAAATACACATTTTTCTTCAGTCGGTACCCTTATACTAAGCATCGCAACTCCGGGGTAATGATGTATCGACCCTGGCAAAAGGACTGCAAGTAGCTACACGGATTCGGGAGGCACAACACGTTGGGGGTCGCTCTCTTCCTCCCTGGCCTTTCAGTTTGCCATTCTGCCATTGCCACGAGCAAAGTGTCCGAAAAATTGGAAAACGTAACTGGACTTGGAGAATCTGTCTTGGATCCTTAATTGTCCAAAACGCGGGTATTAGTACGCACTGCTGGCTTAAAATATCTTTATTGAGATACTTATTATTATGAAAACAAACTGAAAAAAACGGAGAAGGAAATTCTGACGTCTCGTTAGCCCTCTACCTCGCTTTAACTCAGCTAATCTAAATAGCGGGCATGTGCATAAAATGTAACATCGCCCTTAATGTGGATTCTGGCTGATTTTTTTAAAATTAAAAACATTTTTTTTTTTCATCTTAATTCAATTTAAAATCCGTTTGCCATCGGGTTTTAAATTGATTTTAAATTCAGAATTTACAATTCCTAAAATCCTTTAGAATATTTTCAGATAAAATGAAATAACTTTCGTGCCTACATATCTCAGTCCCAAATGTGTGCCCGTTTGCTTCCAAAGCTATTACAGTTATATTAAGTTTTTAAGAAAGTTTTTTTATTACTTTCGTTTAAAAAAAATTTTTTTTTTCAAAAATAATTAAATTTTTCCATTCCTTCTCGTTTTGTCTAACTATAAATTTCAACCTCTATTTTAACACTACAGCACTCACGACTTACTTGATACATGATAGCTACATCATTAAATTTTTTTATGGTGATCTCGTCGATCGATCATGGGAGACCAATCCAGACAGACCAGACCAGAATCTGAGATCGAAGAGAAGAACGCAGCCTTAAACATGCAGACATCGCTCGTTTCCTCATTCCTCTCTCAGTCGTGAAAACGAAAGCACGCCTTATAATTTTAAAATAATAATAACAAAATATTAATTAATTAATATTAAGTTACTTCGCTATAACTAAATGTTACTAATTAACCAAACCAAACTAGGAATACAGGACCGTTTCTATTTTCGCTCATCTGTTGTGCCTTACTTGTTTGTCATATTGATCTGACATATGTAGTTCGTCGACATACTAGAGAAGCCGTTGGTAGAGTCGGACGTCTTCCTCATCCTTTCCACATTAGTGACCACCACCAAATCATTATACCACAATTGTATAAGTGGTACATTAATAATTAACCATTTTCCACAATAAATGTAAGCGTGAGAAATCAGTTTTAGGTTATTTTTATATAATCCTTATATTATTATTTAAAGAAAAGAAAACATGAAGCTTTAAAATTCGTTTTATACTCTTTAACCTCTTGTGTAGTATAATTGTATATTTCTAAAGCGAATGAATTTTCAGAAATTACGATTCTTTTAGTGTGGGCATATTGATAAAAGCATTTCTAAGGTATGTTTACTTATTAATATTCAATTTTCCTAAATAAATAGCGTTTATATTCAGGTGGAAATTTGAAAATTTAATTGAGAATCCGACAGATTCTCAGAAATAATGAGGGATGAATAGTAAACGGTCAAATACTCCTATATATCTCTTGGCGGAAGGCTCATTGAAGTTATATAAATATTTGATTGGATCCTTGTACAGCATACAGTGCAACAGCGCGAGCGTTTAATAACCTTCCGAACATCCGAATCCGAAGAGTTGCATATACCCGTATTATAAATACAAATACTTGAAACACGAATAACGTCTCTTGATGGATAATACGTTGACGTCGTTCGAAAATTTTACGTCAAATATTCAAGAATTATAACGATTAATTTAATTAATAGAAATAAACTTTGTTTTCACCACTTTCTTATTGAAAATATCAACATGTTTCAGAGCCCATGGCCCCTTCGTCAGGATACAATTGTATACTAACAAAATTAAATTTAAAAATCGAAGTATAGACGATCAAATATTAAAAAGTTATATGCGGAAAAAGAATAATAATAAAGTACCTACTTCACCTGAAAATAAATTTAAAAGATAGCAATTTGTAAAAAGGACCTGGTTATTTATAATATTTAATTTACTATGAACACTTTTCTTATTTCCAAAATCTCTAATTTATCAAACTGTGATTCTGTATAATTTGTATGTAAAATTTGTAAACCCTTATTAATATCAAAAGAATGATCCATAGCCAAAAGATGGTTAGAAAATTCAGAAAAATTATTGCTATTTAAACACTTTAATTGTTCCTTAACTCTAACTTCAAAATTTCTACACGTTTTTCCAATATAAAAATAATCACAACACACGATTTTTTAAAAAAAATTATCCTTAACCTTATTATTTAATATGTATTTTTTTATTTTATTGTTAATATTAATTAGTAATTATATTAATAATGTCACCACAAAATTATTTTGTTGTGTTTGAAGAAGAAATGATTAATTTATTCAAAAATTTATTCAAGGACATTTACGAGAACTGTATGATAAGTACCCGTGTTAGGAAAGAAAGCTAACTTTCTTTTCTTTTGGATGACTCCTTTCGCACGTAAAAGCTATTTAAAGCACCAGTCGTCATATTTTCACGATATATTTTGTTTCTAACACACTCAACCGTATTCTGAAAATACAAGAACAGTATTTGGTGAATGTCGCTACTAAAGATTTACATACATACCTAGACTCCCTGATAACAAACAATAATAATTTATTTTTTATTTATTTATTTACTAACGCCCTACAGGGCTTTTACAAAATAAATAGGTAAAGTGTACATTTATATAACGAATAATTAAAAGAAAACAAATAACAAGATAAAAATAATAATGACATAAATTGGAAATCAAATACTTAAAATACAAATATATAAAGATAAATATAAAATAAATTAAAAGTGAAAAGCAAGTATATAACAAATCAGAATCGTAAGGAAAATGTAATACAATAAAAAAAATAAAAAGTAATAATATAGAGTGAAAAGCAATAGCATAATCTTAGAAAGTCATAATAAATACTACAGTAGAGATCCGGAAGTGCATAGTGAGCGCAAATCGCTGTTTTTTCCGCTTACAAAAGCAGATAAAATCCAAACTACTGTCCAGAAACACTGAGATATTAGTGTATAAAACGCTTACTAGGCCAGTGCTCACGTACACAGCTGAGACGTGGGTTTTAACTAAGAGGAATGAGCAAGTCCTTGACGTTTTTGAAAAGAAAAATTTAAGGCGTGTCTTCGGACCGGTTCTAGAAAATAGACTTTGGCGCAGACGTAACAATAATGTGCTCTATGCTCTGTTTAAGGAGCAAAACCTCGCAAAATTTGTAAAACTGGGAAGACTTCGGTGGCTGGGTCATGTGGAGAGAATGACCGAGCATCAAGTACTATCCCTGCTGAACTCAAGGCCGATAGAGCGAAGGAGCTTAGAAAGACCAGAATTAAGATGGAGCGACAACGTCCTCAAAGACAGCTTCTGAATTGGGGAGAGCTGGTACAAAATCGAGATGAGTGGAAGAAGACTCTTGAGGAGGCCAAGACCCACCAGAGATTGTAGAGCTAAGATTGATGATGATAGTGAATGTTGCCACAACACTAGGGCGGGTCGCTAATGTATGGGAAAAAATAAAAGTTATTTGATCATATTCTAATAGTAATATTATGTTGTCTTAGGTCAAATAATAATTGGCTATAAAAAGTTAAATTAAATCATATCTTTAGCCCGCGCATGTGATTCAAAGTTTCGGGAATTTTCGAAAATACAACGTTTGGTTAAACCTTTATATTTTATTTAGAAACCTCTCTACATTTATTTATTATATATTAATAGAAAATGATGAAACATTACATAAAATTCAAGTACAAAGATTTGGTAATAGAAAACAATAATAGATGTAAAAAAATCTAACTTATTAAGTTTTGGCCACAAAATCTCGTTTACTCTAAAGTCGGGCATAAGTTTTCTGGATGCAAGTTTCGCTTGTATTTAACCTTCTCTTGATTTTTATCGCAAAAAGACATAACACCCATCACCATTTTGACAGAACTTTAGAATACCTGCGTATATGACATGGTAGCTTTACAAAATTAAGTTATAGTCGCCCTGAGACTCAATAACCTGGTTTATTTCTTGCTTAGTGACGTGTCGAAGAATTGGTGGATCGAAAAATTTTCAGGGTGAGCAAAATAGGCGTTACGTTGAATTACGTTGAATCGAATATTAGTTTAAATTCTGCTGGCAGGTATAGAGAACTTCCACTTCCAATTGATTTCCACAAATTCTTAGACCCATCTTTGCAAGTTGAATTTGTTTTTACTTGAAACCATATTGGAACAAAAACTTCAATACAATATTCAGCAAATTTTAATTTATTTGATAGATTTGATGTAGGACCAACACTAAAAAATAGAGAAAAATCAAGACATCTGTCAAATGTTAATATTTTTATCATTGTGACAAAAATATTGGCTTTAATTTAAATATGAAGTCTTTGGTTAGAGAAATTATTAGATGCGTATGAAAACTTATTTGTACCAACATTAAATAAATACGTCACATCCATCTTTGAGTGCTGGGGTAGTAGTCACTGAACAAGACGGACCGTTGTAAATACGTCTTGTCTGTATGTTTTTTTATTTTCACGGGAGCTTTTAAACTTTTAAGTATTACATTATTTATTTAATAATATTGAACACATAACGTTCCAAAATTTTCAGGCGCTTTTTCAATCGTTGGCATTAGTTTAACACAAAAATTAAACGAACATTGTCGTCCCACGTGACATTTGAGAACAGTAACAAAGCGAAGGAAACTTTGAAAACTATCTGAAACATTGCAAGGTAACAACACGTACAGTTCTGAAAATGTTATTTCGAGCATGTTAACTCGTAAGTAATCAGAAACGAAGTCCCGAAGTGCCATCAAGTTGACAAACTGGTGGTAGCCACTCCCTTCCTCGCCGATCAGAGGGAGAAACTCACCCCTCGATCCCCAGCCCCCCTTCACCGATTGGATTGTCAGGATATGCGCCCACTAGACGATAACAAATTTCAGTCATACGAGAAATATTTTCCAAATATATTTCTTCGCAAAGCCCACTATTAATTTAAAAAAAAAAACAGAATATATTGGATTTCGATTGGAATATGGCCGATGTACACACGTATGGGATAATGTGGACATATTTATATGTCCTATACATTTTGTAAGTGACATAAAAATTCGTTATTCTACTATTCAGTACCTCGTTGATTTGGTACAACGTTAGCATAGGAAAATAAAAACAAGAATACTCAAGGTTGAACATGTGAACGGATTTTAAATAAATTTTGGTGTGAGAATGATTTTATATTTTCAAATACATAGCCATTGTCTTAAAAATTTAATAAAGCTGAAAAAAGTTTGAAAGCGCTGGCCTCGTATTCGTAATCAACTAGTTACCTATCTTAAATCTATAAAGACTGACTTTACTTTTTCAAACGCGAAATAAGACACTTTCCAAATTAAATTTTGGAAGTGACAAATATTTGTGTATTTTTTAGTTACATCGCCTCATTGAAAAGGACCATTCCTTTAACAATAACACAGGGGTAAATATTGTCCACAAAAACAAATTTGGACATCGGTTAGATAATTTAGATGCCCTTGAGATAAAAAAGCAGTAAACAGTGGAAGTGACCCACTTGATAATGGATTAAATTTATCCAAAAGCCCTATATAAGGTATTTTTCCTTTTAAATTATAATTTCCCTTCCCTAAGTTAAGCGAAACCCACAGACGTGGTATGTAACAAAACTCGTGGTTGAAATACAAAGTAATTATGTTTTTAAATCTAATACGTCTAACCATAAAGTGATTGCTTTCTAAGAAAATATTCAATTAAATTATTAGTAATTTAAAGTAATTAAACAAATAAACATAATAATTCCATTGTAAGAGAGATCAAACAGTACAAATATAAACACCGATCTTAATATCTTTATAGGGGCGTGGGGTGAGAGCGCAACCCTTCCCTCGGGGACCGGGGGAGGAAATTCGGGAAGCGAAAATTTGAAAGTGGGTTATTATTGGAAAACAGTCGAGCGAATGCGGTTGGAAAAACGGCCCTCGCAAGCGCGCTGCATCTCCTCTCCCGCCCTCGCTAGCCGCCGCCGCTCGACACTTCAATACATGCATTACTCTACTTCTCATTCTCCTACTCGATATTAAAACTGTCATTCAATATAAATGCGAATACTTCGCTTTTTACATTGCAAATGGGGTTCAGTTTCGTGTTCGTGCTGCATGGCTGGCAGCCATCGAGCTCCCGGGGACACGCTTTTAAAATTGGGGTTCAGGGTTCGATTCCACGGTTAGGGCACAATATATTTTTATGATTTTTCTTAAGTCTGGGTGTTTTGTGATGTGTTTTATTTATTTATTTATCTTAATAATTTAGTTCCACACATAATGTTGTGTGGGGCTAATACATGATTTCACTTGGACATGTTGCATTCCATCTAATCATTTAAAAGTTTTTATAATATAATTTTTGCACTTCATTTTAAACCTCTTTATATTCTCCATGTTTTGAATTTCTTTTGGCAAGCTATCGAAGATTTTTATACCTTTATACATCATACAATTTTGTGAGGTGTTTTTCTTTTTCTTTGGTAGTCTTATGTTGTCGCTTCCTCTTGTATTGTAGGAATGAAAATCTTTATTCATCTTCATCCTGTCATCAAAGTATTTGGGTACTAATCCATGTTTAATTTTAAATATTTGGACCATTAGATTATATATTATTCTTTGATTTACAGTTTCCAGTCCTAGGGATTCAACATTTTTGTTATTTTAGTTCTCCTATTACACTTCAGTATTATGCGCATCGCTCTGTTTTGTACTATTTGTAGTTTCTTTAGCATTCCTTCGTTACTCATAAATAATATACTGGAACAATAATCTATGTGCGGGAGAATCATGGTATTGTATATTAATAAACTTGTATTTTTATTTATATGTCTTCTTATTCTTCCAAGTAAGGACACTTTTTTTGCGATTTTCTTCACCACAAATTCAGTAATAATAATTCACCTCAATCAATAATTGGGTCTCATGACCTACGGCAGATATGCATGTAGGCATTATGTAGGTACACTCGCGTAAATATGTCAGAAGATAATGGTCAGGTTAGGTTAGGTTAGGTTAGATTAATCTAATTTATCTAAACCTAACTTTTATGAATAAAAAAATTGTACTAACAATGGCAATTAGAAAAAAGTAATAAGGCTTTGTGGCCGATTGAAGTGTTAAAATGTTGATTTTCTAAATGAAATAAAATTTTAAGAAAAATTATCTGACCTAGCACTCGGAAATTAAATTAAATTAGCAGGTAAGCAATCGTCTGTCGCCAATTGCTTTCTGCTAGGTCCTGTGGGCGGCTATTCTTGCCCCCACACGGCCAATGATGGCCGCTTCTCGGCCAATTGTGTTTGCTGCCTGCTAGGCTCTGCGGGAGCCTACGTCGGTCGCTTCGCGGCCAATGTGGATACTACTGCATGGCAAAAGTATCCACGTTTCAAAAAAATTGACTACATATCAAGAAAAGGGAAGTGGTTTAGAATAGAAAACCCTATTTAAGATTAATATTATGAACGAAGCCGAAATGTATAGAGCATGGTTATTTATTTTATATACAAATAAAAATTCAGAATATTTTGAGTTTGTTCAAATCTTTCAGAACAGTGCTGGATTTATGTCACAGAGACATTATTAATCAATTAGTGTATATTATAGATATCTCACAGAGACGAAACTGTATTAATTATGGGAAAGTAGGTATAGAAGTCATTTGGGTGTACACAGGACTTATGACCTGTCTTTTATGGTTGGCTTAAGTGATCACTTTACACAATTGTAACATTCGCCATTTCCACCCATGATAGAATATACCATGCTTATTCATTTTTTGGAAGTTGTATATATGTTCAAATTGCGTGGAAAGCTTTCATATATGAGTTGTAAGCGCCTTTTCCATGCGGCCTGTACAAAGCCATTTTCATTCCCCTAAATCCCCACAGATGTCGCTAATGAGAAAATCTACATTGATTTTTTTACGGAATTTTTGGGAGCAATATACTTTATTGTGTGTAATGAAATTCATCCGAATACTTGCATTACACTAGGATACGCCAGGAAATATTATTTCCAATTTTTGTTAAATTCCTTTTTACCAGTATTTACAATTCAGAATATTTTGAGTTTGTTCAAATCTTTCAGAACAGTGCTTTGTACAGGCCGCATGGAAAAGGCGCTTACAACTCATATATGAAAGCTTTCCACGCAATTTGAACATATATACAACTTCCAAAAAATGAATAAGCATGGTATATTCTATCATGGGTGGAAATGGCGAATGTTACAATTGTGTAAAGTGATCACTTAAGCCAACCATAAAAAGACAGGTCATAAGTCCTGTGTACACCCAAATGACTTCTATACCTACTTTCCCATAATTAATACAGTTTCGTCTCTGTGAGATATCTATAATATACACTAATTGACAAATAAAAATTGATACATATACACCATTTCGACAATATTTCACAACATTTCACAAATATACCATTTCGACCGTTAAATTCCCATTATGTCTATTTTTTAAGTATATATATTGTGACGTAATAATTACATTTGTCACACTCCTTCGCTAAGCAGTAAATGGTGCCCCACCGTTTACCCAGGACCGTTCTAAGAGCAAAAGCTTCCATATCGGTCCTACTCAATCGTCTCCAGGTTGACATTTTTTCCAACTAACAAGACGGAGATTAACCCAGAAACATTAGACATGGTATCGATTAGCTCTACAGGAGCCAAGCTCTTTACACAGGTCCCCACAGGTTCCCACCGGGACACCCACACCCTAACAAACTCACGGAAGCATCCGAAATTCCTTGTATTTCTTACCAGGTCCTCGTTAGAGGGACGAAGGCCCGGTACATTAATGCTCTGCCCAGTTATACCCTCAATCAAGTCCTCTCTCGCGTCGTTCATTATCTTGCGTACCCAGAGGATATGTTCCGACGTCTGCGCCACACGGCCGCAGGTACACCACGGATCTGCGGAGAGTCAAATGTCGAAAAGCTTCGACTTGAACCTGCACCGTATAGTGATCCAGAACCGGACAATATCCCCTGCCCTTATCTTTTACAGCCACCCTCAGGAAGAAAGAATAAGTCCATCTCCCGTTGGTGGCCGTGTCCCATCTTTCTTGCTACTTTTCACACGTGATTTGTTTTAGTCTAAGATCAGATCAGATCTGCAGATCTTTAAACATGTAAAACGTAATAAATGTTTATAAATGTAAAATATATATTTTTGAAGCAGCAGCTAAAAACATTAAAGTTTAACTAAAAAAAACTAAGAACATTAAAGATGAAAATAAAAACATGCTTGTGTCAATGTAAATGGTTTCAAACGTCAAACGAATCAGACGGTTGCCAGTTACCAGTACAAAAAAAATATATTTCACCGTTTTCTATGAAAATAAAAACACGGATTTCGATAAATATTCCTCGAAAATATTTTAAAAACAATTAATTTTCATGTTTACGATTCATTTTTGTTAGTTCGGATATATTTAATTATCAGTTTGTTCTTATTTTGATAACTTTTATAATCTTTTTAATGTAACTAGTCTAAAATATATATTTTTTAACTGGTAACAATTAAAATCCGGAGATGATAATATAATAATAACTTTTTCAACGCAAGTCAAATTTTAATTGCTCACATCTATATAAATAAAAATGTAGGTGTTCGTTTGTACATGTTTTCATATACCTACTACGTTTTTATATAGTTACGATTATACAGATGTCACATCTGTGACAGGTAAAAATATGCTTTTTTTGAATAGCAGCAAAATTGAATACCCACAACATTGTAAAATTAAACATACGTGTGCTTTCTCTTTTCTTTTTTTTGCGTTTCTATTAAAAATTAAAAAGAGACTACATATAAGGTCGAAAAATTTGCGTTAATTTATCAGACTGTCATGGCGAAATTGGATAACGCGCCATTCCCGGATAGAATTGGAGGTCCGTGGTTCGAGTCCCTGTGACAGTTAAAATATTTTTTCCTTAATTTGATTTTTTCTGTATGTCTTTTCTGATTGATTTTTAAAAATTGTTTTCTATATAAATGATCCTATAATTATGATCACTATAATTATAAATAATAATTATTATTGAAAATATTAATAATTCATTATAATTTAGCGCTAATCGAAGGTGATGAAGTAGCATCTAATAAATAAATAAAATTTATATAAACAAAATAAATTATTCTCAAAAAATAATTGCCCCTGCCGCTCACGAGTAGCTGGTGAAGAGCCAGTAAATAAGGGTAGAATCACGTTCCTTTAAACGTTGAATGCCAAAGGTACTTAAATCATTCGGCTATTCAAAAGAAGAACGGTTGAGTTCATACATATTAAATAAACACAAAAGTCATCCGGGTTCTGAGGAAAAGGAAAATTGAAGTAAATGAATCACTGCCCGAGTGGCCGGAGTGAAGGGAGGAGGGAGGAATTCGACAAAGGGAAGCTTTTCAGAATTAACGAACAGTAAACGATATCGCCGGGCGCGAAATGGCGCATCCAGTCTCTGGCTGAGCAGAACGCTCCATCTGCCAGGCCTCGGGTGCCGTAAGCACTTTCACTTTTTTGCCGGGAAAAATGAAGTAAAACCCCCCGATGTCGTCAGCTTTATGAAGGTTTAATGGTGTGCGCATACCTGGGCAAAATTCTTCCAATGTCTCCATTTTTGCACAAGGGGACGGTAACGGTAAATAACTTTTCAAAAGTTATTGTCTAAAAAATAAGACAAATGCTGAAAAAATAGAAGGGTGGAGAAAACAGATGGAGGATATATAATATAAAATGCCAATATATCATATACTCATATAATTGTTGCTTATAAAGTCAATAAGTAGGTGTAAGGTTAGTAGTTAATCTATTTTCAGACATTTTTATTTTATTTAAACAGTAATATGTAATTTATTTTCTTTTATATGCCTAACAATTTATTAACACGTGTGAGGAGAAACAAAACCGTCACTACGCAATTGACGGAAGTGAGATAAACATATTTGTAACTGATTTTATAGCCAGAACGGAGATTTTAAAATTGACGTTCTTTAGATAAGCATACAAACATGTTTTTAAAGATGTCATCAATTGTAAAACTGTTATTATTTACCCGAAAATTATTTCCAAAAACATGTCACTCTCTATTTTTGCCATAGTGTCGGTTTTGTGTATATCCCCTCATATACACATACAGACTTAAACTGCCATCTTTTTCTTCTTCTTCCTTAGCCTTTTTCCATCCACAGCTGGATGTAGGCCTCTTCCATTTTCTTCCTCTCTCTGTTTCTCCCCCTTCGCATCCAGGTTCTTCCTGCTTGGTGGACAATGTCGTCAGGCCACCTTTTGGGAGGTCTTCCGATACTTCTATTTTTCGTCCAGGGCCTCCACTGTAGGATTCTGGGTGCCCATCTAGTATCCTCCTGTCGCGCCATATGTCCAGACCACTGCCATTTTAGTTTCGCAATACGGTCCATAATATCGGTAACTTTTGTTCGGCGTCTTATTTCTTCATTTCTGATTTTATCTCGAAGGCTCACGCCGAGCATCTGCCTTTCCATGGCCCGCTGTGTACATTTTAATTTGTGTATGCTTTTTTCTGTTAGTGTTGCTGTTTCTAGGCCATATGTCAACATACCGTATCTAAAATACAGTACAGTTTAAACCGGTCTTATAATTTCATATTCTTGTCACTCTACATTAGCAACTTCAATATTTTTGGCACATTCCTGCGGGTATCAAATAGTGATGGGCTAAACCGCGATTGGGGCGGTGATTGTATTCAATTGTTGATTCACGATTGTTGCTTTTGGAAGGTTTTTTCCAGTGTACCAGTGATTGCTCACCGAACTATAAATAATCATTTACTAATCATCATTAAAATCGGACACACTTTTCACAATCGCGGTCACAATAAATCTTTAGTTCATGACCCACATCTCTCACTGCATAATCTCACATATACTCTCTGCATAAACATTTTTTAAAAATATTTTTGATATTTATAGTATTGACTTTGTGGTTGGATATAATTATGAATATGAGAAAACTATTTTTTTGTGTAAACCACTCGTTTTTAAACGTCTATCGCTTTCCATACCGAATCGTATTTTGGTGCGGTATTGAAACCGGTAGACGTTCAAAAACAGTGTGGTTTATACAATTTTTTTTAGTTTTTTAAAATTAATATATTTTGCTAATGTTTCAAGATTTATTGTTTTTATTACAGATTTATGGTTTATTTCTAATTTATTTCTCTTTTCAATAGAATATCTACACACAATATAACTTTTCTTTCTGAATGTAATAAAATAAGAGTAAAATGACATTTTTTTGGAGCTTATGAATCGGAGAATCTTAAGAAAAATTAAAAATTTTAACAACTTCGCGAGCTTAAAGTACAATTGTATCCAGAGACGCAATAGCTGGGGAATTTTCATAATAATTAATAAACACTTTTATGCTATAAACGGTGTTAATTCAAATAGCAAAAAAGATTACAAGATAATTTCCACGCAAAGCCTCAAAATTCTCAAATCGCGCTCTAAGCGGATTGCCGGCTTAGAGCGCGATTTGAGAATTTAAATGGCTAACCCGAAAAAGGGAACATTCATATACAAATGAAAAAAATATAATAAAAACGAAAACATCGTTATAAAGATACATTAAAATGTAATGCTTATTTTTTAATATAAATATTCACGCCTGGAGCGGAAGTAGGGTTGGCAACTGTACTGTTTATAACAGTATTATACTGTTTTTCATTACATTATACTTTTTACTGTTGAACAAAAATAAAGTATATAAAATACTGTTTTCAGCATCAAAATGCGTAACACTATAAATTTCAGACTTAGACGCTCACACAATTTTTTTTATTTAGTCAGAGAGCGTTCAGTGCAATAATCAAAATGTCAAACAAACGTCACGGTATGCCAATAGAGGGCAGTAATTACTAATAGCTGTGCCCAGAAAAAGCGATAATACATGAAATATACACATTTTTTACAATATTCACCAATAGAGGGTAACTCTACCTGTCGATCTCAAATATTCAAGAACCAATACTGTCACTCACTGACACAGACATGCGAGTGTGTGCGTTCTAAGAACATAACCTTTTATTCGTGTGGACCTTGTTTTTGTTTTGAAGGTTTAAGGCAACTTTAATTAAAGTAATTAGGTAATTGTGTTGTGTATAATGTTTTCAGTGCATAAGAGATGGAAAGTGAAAACGAATCACCATCTCCTCCTACTACGCCAAGAAAGAAAGTCAAACTGTTTAAGGCACAACAAAAATATAAACATGGATGGGAATGCCAATATGACTGGTTAAGGAGTGATCCTTTATGCGAATTTAATGCTAAATGTAAAATATGTGCTTTAACATTTACTCTTTCTCACGCAGGTGTTGGGCAGGTTTGTTACTTTTGGTCTCCTCTTGTCTCTTTTCTGATATGCATAAATTATTAGATAATTAGGTAACTATTTTGCATAAAATATTTTTATTATTATTTTTTAAAATAGTTTTAGGTTAAACAGCACATGGCCAGCAAAAAACACAAAGCAAAAACGGAAATGAGAAAATCTAGTGGATTGTTACAAAAGTTTTTTCCTAAAACTTCTGCTTCTACATCAGGCTTGTCTTTCCCTTCTAATGAAGACATCAAGTTAACAGTGGCCGAATTAACGACGATATACCATACTGTCAAGCATAATTTATCGTACAATAGCCAGGACTGTAATATCGAATTAAATAAGATTATCTATGCTGATTCCAAAACAGCTACTAACATACGATTGTTATATACATCCTACACGATTGGAAAAACGGAGGCATTAGTGACCGAAGTTCTTGGCCCATACTCCTTGCAGTCTGTTATTGACCAGTTAAATAAAGACAATGTAATATCGTTGAAAGATTTGGCAGATACTTCGTGGTGCAACATTATAATTTAAAATATGTTTTACTTTACTTTGTAATACACACACAATATGAGCTATTAAATTACAACTATAGTTTCGAGAGGAGCAGTCCCCCTCATCATCGGGTATAGATAATAACTATCATTATCTATAATTATTATCTATACCTGATGATGAGAGGGACTGCTCCTCTCGAAACTATAGTTGTAATTTAATAGCTCATATTGTGTGTGTATTACAAAGTAAAGTAAAACATATTTTAAAAGACAATGTATTTTATTGTCTACAAACTGATGCCTCCAATATTAAATTGTTTCCTCTGGTAGTTAAATATTTTACCCCTGAAAATGGAATTCAACAAAAGTTACTTGATTTTTATGAAAATGCTAATGAATCAGCCAATGGGATGTTTTTAGCCATCAAAAACTCCTTATAGTCTTATCAAGTTTCTTTCAGCCAATTGGCTGAAAGAAACTTGACAGAAAATAAGACCAGATAAGCGCTAAGACCAGATAATTATCTGGTCTTAGCGCTGACAATACAAATGCAAATTTTGGACACAATCATTCATTATACACAAACATATTAGAGGTTGTGCCAGACTTAATATAAGGAAATTGTCATGCCCATATTGTGCACAATTCAGTAAAACATGCTATAAATTGTTTCAATCATGACATTGAGAACATTATATTAAAAATCTATAGTCATTTTTCTGTTTGTGCATGCAGAAGAGAAGAATTAAAAAGGTTTGTAGCGCTTGCTGAAGGAGAGTTTCATGAAATAAAACGACACATGGTAACTACTAGCAATAAATACAATTTTACTTAATTGGACACCAATTTGTAGCTACTTTGTTAGTTTGGATGTTGACAGTCCATTGGTTGGATAGAGAAAAGGAAAATAATAAAATTCTTCTACGACACTATCGTAAATTATATGCTACACAACAAAGTGCATATAATTTACGCCCCCGGAAACAGTTATCAGTCCGCCCTGTACCTCCGGGGGTACAGGTCGTTCTCCTGATGACGTTGAATACAACTTTAACGAAACGTCGAGAATTGTTTCTTGGAAAAACATACGGTTCGTATAAAATATCCGTAACCATTTATAGTTAAGTAAAGAAAAACGTGTTTTATAAAGGTTTGAAGCGAAAAAAGTAAAAGCAAAAATGAGTTCAGTTTCCACGCCAATAAGTAAAATATGAAAGCATTATGAAAGCATGAGTAGCTTGTTGGTCTTGTGGTTAGACTCTCGCCTCGTGATCCAAAGGTCGCAGGTTCGAATCTCACCCCAGACAAGCGAGTTAGTCCTATTTTCATAGCACAAGCGTTTAGCTTAATTTGAAAATAGTGATGAATAAGTATGATGTAAAATAGTAAAGAATGTTGATGTGACACGAATTCCGTGTTCGCATCTGTATTTTTTAAAAAAAAAATTACTCGAGATTTAATATTTTTTGACGATATAACAATAATTTGCTAAGCCAATTTGCCAACATAAATCTCGGAACCTATTCTGAATTGATTAAATTGTAAAAATTATTCCCAAATAATTAAAACCAAAACAATAATAAATAATAGAGTCGAGGAAACTACTTGGAAAAAGGCACAGGATGAAGGGCCGCGAATTTAACGAGCGAGTACTCGGCTAGCACTGTCGGCGGCAGACCAGCTGGAGGGCCACCACCCCCCACCCCACCACCATCCGTCACTACGACTGAATTAATTCACGTCAACAAAAGCCACCGCGGACAGGAATTTCAAGTAGAGTGCTTCAGTTCCCGAAAGCTCTGTATGACTTGACCATGTTACAAGTAATTATACATATTTAGATAATAGGTAATAAATGAAAAGGTGAAATGAGTATGTGTACATCTGTACGAGCATGTATCATTCCGCCTGCCTAGGGGGAACACCGCTTCCCAAATGTATAAAAAATATTAAGAAATCGAATCATTACAGATATATTTTTTTTAATAATAAACACTGATCAAAAATGCTCGTAAACAATATTCGCCCCTTTAAAAGCATTGTACATATAGTGTGTACATACAAGAGTGGAAATAGTGTGTGTACCAAACCACAAACAGCAGCAGCACTTTAACTGCTCATATAATATGATGTTATCTAAATCATACCACGCGGTAATTATTTGTAAATGATTTAATGATGCGTTCATTTTTAAATCTATCCATTAATTTATATACTATCATCTCCACATAAGAAGTGTAATATTTTATTAATAAACATAATTTTGGAATATAATGTATGAGTGAATAAAATCACTTTGTTTTTTTGGTTTGTTTCACCTACCTTATATACAGATCATTGTATTTTGTTGAGGTAACTTCAAATCTTAATTTTATTTCAAATTCGGTGTTCCATATTTTGAGGAAATTAATTGGCGGCCATGACACTGGCTTCTCGTACTGGAGGTTCCGGGTTCAATTGCTGGTAAGGTTATAATGCATCTATGTGATTTTCTTAATTAAGCCTGGGTATTTTGTAATGTGTTACGCTACAGTAGTTAGGCCTCGCGGCAAAAAATTGTATTTCTATTAGTTACTAAGATAAATGTACAAATTGGAATATATTGTAACGTGTTCTTTCTCCGATGAAAAATGTTTTTTCATCATCGGTGTCTATTAGGATACCATACGGCTGTTATACTACACGGCCTCGCCAGAGATTTTAATGTTTGTATATTTTAATTGTATATTCCCTTATTTTACAGAGAAATATTTTTATTTATTTAAAATATACTAAAAACCTAAAAGGTTTATGGATAACATTTTTACATGATTCAATATAAGAATATAATTTAGATACAAGTCATTTTTTTATAGTTGGCCGAGTTTATGCATTTTTGTCACATCTGTTTTGAATTTGTCAGTGGTCATTGTTTGGTGTGTTGTCGTAGGTCGTTGTATAGTTTTAATCAGTTGCGAATTAGTCGGGATTGTCCTGTTTATGTTTTGGCGTGTGTTATGTGATAGTTGTGAGCCGTTCTAGTGTTGTGTTGGTGTTTTTCGTGTATTTTGTGTAATTTTATGCCTTCGTCTTGTATTTCGCCAGTTGATAGTCTGTGAATGATTTGAAGTGTTTCGATTTTTGTAATGCTTTCGATGTTTAATTGTTGTGTTATACGGTATACAGTTTCAGTTGGTGTCCGGTATTTCAGATCATAGACCATTTTTAGTATTTTGTTTTGCTATCGTTGCAGTCTGTTTAAGTTAGTTTTGTTTCCTGTTCCCCAGAAGTGTATCAAATATCCTATTCCACTCTTAACGTATGCCTGGTACATCAGAATTTTTACGGAATTTTTACGGTCTTCGGTGTATTTTGTGGATTAGGCTGGTCAGTTTAGTAATTGAGTCAATTACTTTGTCTATTTGAAAGGTCCACTTGAGGTGTCTGTCTATGATGAGTCCTAAGTATTTAGTATTTTCTAGTTCAGTGGTGTTCCGTTGTGTATTTTTATGTCCATTTTGTGCGTTTTCCGTTTGGCCTCAAAGTTAATGTAATTACATTTTTGAGCATTTAAGGTGATTTTCTTTTTGTCCATTAAGTTAATGTGTTTTTGTTGATTTGTCTTGTGGTTATTGTCATTATTGTTTTCGTAAAATATTCCGTGGTCGTCTGCATAGAGTATTATTTTGCCTCTGATATTTAGCTGCTCCAGGTCATTTATATATATTATATAGAATAATGGTCCTAGGATTGATCCCTGTGGGACACCATAGCTGACATTCATATAGGTACTTGTGGTTTCGTGTAGTGTGGTGTATTGCTTTCTGTCTTTTAGGTAGCTGTCGAAAATGTTTAGGACGTGGCCAGTGATTCCGATTTTTGATAATTTTTTGACTAGGGTAGTCAGATGTACTGTGTCAAATGCTTTTTTAAAATCGAAAAAGAGTCCGGTCACACTTTTTCCTTCGTCAATTTTTGTCTGTAAGTAATTTAATAAATTTATAATGGCTGTTGTGGTTCCCTTTTTTTCTTGAAAGCCGTGCTGTGTTTTCATCAGTATGTTGAGTTTATTCAAGTATTCGAGTAGTCTTTTGTGTATTACTTTTTCAAATATTTTACTAAATACAGTGAGGTTTTCTATGGGTCTGAGTTGCTGGCTTCGTCTTCTTTGCCACTCTTGTATATTGGGGTTATTTTGGCCATTTTCAGCTCATTGGGGAAAATTCCGAGTTATGTGTCTATTTATGAGTCTTGTGATGCTGAATATTACTGTATCTTGTATAATTTTGGGTGTTGATGTTTTGATTTTGTCGTATCCGGGGGATGCATTTCTTTGAGATTTTTTATTATTAGCTTGATTTTTCTGTCTGTAGTTTGTCTGAGGTACACTGAGGCGTTTGTTTTTGGGTCTTGTGATAGTGTTGCTTTTTCGGTTCATAGATTTGCATTGCTAGGTTTGTGTTTATGGTCTTCACTATTTCTTGCGGATCTTCTGTGGTAGTTCCATCTTCTTTCTTTATTCTTTTTATGTTGTTTTTTTAAAGTCTGAGAGGGATACAATGCTATTGACGATTTTTCAGAGTTTTTTGCTGTTACCCTCAGCATCGTTTAATTGCGCACTATAATGATAATTTTTTGCTTTTTTTATGGATGTTTTTACGTCTTTTTAGCAAAAATTATAATATTTTATAAGTTCAGTGCTATGCGTTTCATTTTTCATTGTTTTGTATGCTTTGTCTCCTATTTTAATCTTTGGGAAAATGACTTTTGTCAGCCACTTTTTTTTAATACTGTTTGTATATTTTCTTTTTGTTGTCTCGGTTGGTTTGTTTTGCTCTTCTTTTATGATGAGTTGTAATTCGGCGAAGGTGTTTATTGTCCTATTTTTGAGTGTTTTTTCGAGGTTTATAATGATCTTTTTGTAGTCGGTTAATTTGTTTTATTAGTCAGTTAAATTGTGTACTCTTGTTTTCTGTTTCCTGTTGGTATTCCGAAAGTGACCATAAATCAATCTCGATTGATTTATGGTCACTGAGAGCAGTTTCTGTTAGGTTTAATGTTGGTGGTATTTCGTATGTGATATTTGTAGATACATGGACTATTATAATGTTGTCGCCTCGATCGTTTCTTCTTGTATAGTTTTGTTCATTTATTTTATTGAATATTTCAAAGTTTTACTTTTTAGTACATTTTTGTAGTCTTCTACGGATCTGTCATTTATTTTTAGTTTCCTCTTTATGTACGTCAACGTTTAGGTTTTTGTGTACATAATAGAGACCCCTCCACCTTTGCTGTTTTTGCAAGAGTGAACTCCGTCGTAGTTATTACTTTTGTATAACTCAGCTTGTCTGAGGAAATCATTGGCAACTACCGATGCGGCTTCAGACCAGGCAAATCATGCATTGATCAAATTTTCTCCCTGAGACAGATCTTAGAAAAAACGTTAGAACACAATGTCGAAACTCATCATCTCTTTGTAGACTTCAAGGCCGCGTATGATAGCATAAATAGGAATGCATTGTACAATGCAATGAGTGAGTTTGGAATACCGCGTAAGTTAATCAATCTGGTGAAATTAACAATGTCCCCAGTAACGTGTAGAGTCAGGGTTGGCAGTGATCTGTCCGAGCCCTTTGAAGCGCTCCACGGGGTGAGACAAGGAGATGGATTGGCCTGCTTCTAATTCAACATAGCCTTAGAAAAAGTTATTCGTGACTCAGGAATTGAGATAAGAGCAACGATATTCGACAACTCTGTGCAACTATTAGCTTACGCTGATGATATCGACATAATTGCGAAAACTCCCGAAGTTTTATGTAATGCCTTCATAAATCTTGAAAGTTCTGCCAAAAACATAGTGAACCAGCAGAAGACCAAATACATGGCCGTAGGATGCACCCAATAAATCCCAACTCTCTCGTATAGAAGTCAAAATTTTGAAACGGTACCAAGATTTACATACCTAGGATCCCTGATAACAAGCAACAACAATACTACAGAGGAGATCCAGAAGTGCATAGTGAGCGCGAATAGCTGTTTTTTCCACCTACAAAAGCAGATAAAATCCAGACTGTTGTCCAGAAACACCAAGATATTAGACGTTACAACAATGAGCTCTAGACTCTATTTAAGGAGCCAAACGTCACAAAATTTATAAAACTGGGAAGACTTCGGTGGCTAGGTCATGTGGAGAGAATGTCCGAGCATCAAGCACCAAAGTCCCTGCTGAACTCAAGGCCAATAGGGCGAAGGAGCTTAGGAAGGCCAAAACGAAGATGGAGTGACAACGTCCTCAAAGATATCTCTGCCTTAGAGCTTCGAAACTGGAGAGCTGGCACTAGACCGAGATGAGTGGAGGAAAATTATTGAGGAGGCCAAGACCCACCAAGGGTTGTAGTGCCAAGAATGATGATGATGATGATAACTCAGCTTCATGTATTTTTAGCCATGTTTCTGTGAGGACGAGAATGTGTGGCATTTTGTTTTGTAATATAATGTTCAGTTCATCCACTTTTGGCTTGAGACTTCGGATATTAAAGTATAGTATTTTGAGATTTGTTTTGTTTTCATCTTGTCTTTTTGGTTGCTATTGTTATGGTTAATTTTTCTTTTTTGGTGTTCAAGTTGTCTTTTGTAGGTGGGGCATTCCATGTCTGTAGCGGTGTAGTTTGTCTTGTTGCGTTTTTCTTGCAGTTTATGCATTCTACAGTTGGGCTAGTATACTGTTCGCGGTTGTGTTCTTCTGAGCAGTTCGGGCATGCTATTTTTTCTTTGCAGTCTTTTGATTTGTGGTTGTATCCACAGAATTTGAAGCATCTCAGAGTGCTTATTTCTTCTAGTACTAGGCAGTTGTCCCATCCGATGTGTAGTTTTTTCGTCTGCATTATTCTAGTGAAAATGTTACCGTCCACTTCCAGGATCGCGCCATATGTGTTCTGGGTTCGAAAATTTTTCTGACTTGTAGTATTGAATTTTCCATGATGCTTTTGTGCTTGATATATCTGGTGCTGATTTGGTGATCATTTTATGCTTTGATATATCTGGTGATTGTTTCGTCATCGTGTTTTTCTGTTAGTCCAAATATTTTTATTTGGGGGTACCGTTGTTGGGGATGCTGATTGCATAATTATCCCCTAGTTTTTTTTGGTAACTTTCTTGAGTTTTTCCACGGCTTCTTTGGATTTACACTGGATTACCATTCCTCCATTTGGTATATTCCGAATGTTGCTTATAAAATTTTTAGTTGGGTATATATTTTTCTTTATTTCTTCGTATGTTTTAAGGATATTCTGGATATGCTTGGGAATTATGACAGGTGCTGGGCCACTATATAATTTTTCTTTCGTAAATTTTGCTGTTTCCGCATAACTAATTTGTGGTTGTTTGAGCTGGCTAAGTGCTTTTATTTGCCCCTTTGCATCGGCTAGTTGAATGGCCAGGTGGCTTATTAAGGCCATTATTGTATGCGTGCGTAGGATAATTGAATTTTGTTGATCTTTACTAAATTTTTTGGTCGGGTCTTGTGTCACTTTAATTAGATTGTAGATATCCGCTCAGGCTTCCTCTAGACAGTCGCGAGGGTTTGACATTTGTGAGGAGTTTCTATTTTGATATGACATTTTTATTGAAATTAAGGAATTTTCGCCAGATAAACAATCTGTCTTGTAGAGCTTAAAAATCAACAATAAACTGTCACTTTACTTATAGCAACAAACTTTATAAGCTGTCCAAATGGATTTTTATAGATCGAGCGACACAGAGCTGTTATCCAAACAACATTGTTGACTCACGATGTCCAAAACAAGGAATTTTCGCCAGATAAACAATCTGTCTTGAAGAGCTTGAAAATCTACACTATACTATCACTTTATATATAACAACAAAACTTTATTAAGTGTTCAAAAATGATTTTTATAGACCGGGCGATACAGAGCTGTCAACCAAGTATTATTTTCACAATCATATGATAAATGACGCTTGCACGAAAAAAGTCGAAATAAATCAAGTACTGATAAATTATCTATTCAAACAATTTTTCGAAAAGCAATATTTTTTGTTATTAAAAATCGTGAATTTAGTAAAAAACTTTGCGAGGCCGATGTGTCAAATGCATTCGCAACAAACTTTCCGCTTTATAAATTACCATGCCAACCTGCTACATATGTAATGACACTTACATTTTTATATTAGCTTTTCCTGCAACGCAGTTTCCTGACACTTTTTACCTAGAAAGTCTTCGGAAAAACGTGTTGTACGTTATATTTTTTCCATATTGTTTCATGTAGGTACTAAGAAAAATTGTAATAAAGAGAGAAAACTAGCTTATTACATAACTTGAACTAAACGTTCATCTAATAAAGCTGTTTCCGAGAGTAAAAAAAATTAAAAAATATATACGTGAAAAAATCAAAAGATGGCGCCGATGAGTAGCATCATAACAATGATATATGTTATCCACTAAAAATTAATATTTCGCCCAATTTGAAAACTTTCGAAACAAACAACATTCCTTACTGTTAGATTCTCATTAGTTTGGGGCGGAAAAATAACAATTTCCGTACATTAATTATCGCGGTGCTCCCAAAAATGTGAAAAAAAACTGATTAATTTATTATTTACAGGAGGACAGGAGGGAGGGAGAACTGTTTCGTTCCCAGCCGGGGGGGGGCGCTAAACTCCAGTGCTCCAGTGATAGTGAAGATGCGACATGCGTGTTCTAATAAATTTTTGATTATCAAAGAGTTAAGGTTATTATTATGGTCGTTAGACATATTTATATAAAATAATAAATATACAGAAGAAAAAAGCACTAAGAACAACCACTTACCCACCTTCAATCTGGCTAAGATATGTGGATGACATGTTTTGGTTTACCCACACGGACGTGAAGCGCTCAATAACTTTTTAGCAAATTTTAATAGCCAACATTCACATATCAAAATCACCATGGAGGTTGAAAAGTATGAAAAATTAGCATTCTTAGATGTTCAAGTGCAATGAAGAGAGGATGGCAGTTTGGGACACACTGTATACAGAAAACCGACACACACTAACAGGTACCTACACAAAATCTCGCATCACCATCTAGCGCAACTAATGTCGGTCCCCACACATGGGCTAACAGAATTTGCGACACAGAAAACATCGCCTCGGAAAGAAAAACAATGCAAGATGCACTCGTGGCTAATGGACACTCTCTGAACGTACGGACATCACGAAAATGATCCAGTGTATGTGATGTCCCAAGAAATAAAGCATACTTAGCGTACATCAGAGGTCTTACTGACAAAATCAGCCGGGTGTTTATTTATTTCTTTCATTGCTTTACTTTTACATTTGATAAGGTTTAATTTTACTATGCCTGTCTCACTAGAGAGCTCTGTGTTGAAAATTGTTGCTGAAATTAAATATAAAAACAATTTCCAGCCCCCATTATTCGATTTCACATATGTTGGGTAGTGTGAAGAATAATACACCATTCGAGTCTCCAGGTGTATACAGAGTGCCATGCGATTGTGGAGCGTTCTACATAGGACAAACCAAACGCAATATCGCTACACGTTTGAAGGAACATATTGCAGCAATTAAAAACAACAACTCCAATATATCGGCAATCTGCGAACATGCATCCGAAGGGAATCTCTGTCACTTCATCAGATTTGACAAGACAAAAATCTTATTAGCAGAACGCGCCATACACCGAGATTAGTGAGGGAGTCCATTGAAATATACAAACATCCCAATTTCAATAGAGATGAAAGTTACAAACTATCAAGTATTTGGCGCCCTGTTCTCACGATTTTGACTCAACCTTTGAGAGACGTCGCAGAAAAGTCCACCGACGTAATTAGTAAATATTGCACACTGGCAGCCTCTATCGTAGAAGAAGTGAACACTCCACAACAAAGTGCATATAATTTACGCCCCCGGAAACAGTAATCAGTCCGCCCTATACCTCCACGGGTACAGGTCGTTCTTCTGATGACGTTGAATACGACTTCAACGAAATGTCGAGAATCGTTTCTCGGAAAAACATACAGTTCGTATAAAATATCCGTAACCATTTGCAGTTAAATTTTTGATTGTGTGTTTCGTAGGTAGCTTATTCAGGTTTATTCACGAGTAAGGGTCCTTTGCATCTGGAGGTTCAAGATTCGAGGTGGCACTGCATGTTTTACATTTTTATGGAATAAGTGGCATCTATCTGAACCCCGATAAACCTTATAAATATAAATATGGAAATCCATATCTAATTGCCTCGTCTCTAATCATAAACGCCCTGGGACGCTACAGGTAGGATAAAATATTGGAATTTCCTTACATTCAACAGCGATTAAAACCTTACTGGGTCATCCAGATCGCTAGCCCACCAAATTAATTTCTGTTCAGGGTAAATTAAGTAGCAGACTTCATAGCGCCAACTTGCTGCTCTCTGCCCAGCATCACCGTGTAATATATTTATAAAATAATATATTTCACGCATTTTCTCCATGAATTTCGACATGAAGAGTAGACATCCGAGAACCTGAACCTAGATTACCATTAATTATATTTCGTAAAATTAATTTAAGTAATAAACAAATTCCCTTTTCCGTCAATCAATAGTTATTAGAAAACATATCCATTATTAGACTATAACAAAAGCAGTTATATGTTTTGCTCATAGCATATTTGAATAGATCAATAGTTTTTTCAATTTTCTTTCTTATTCTGTAAATGAAATCATAGATTTGTTTGCAAATTATACATACATTTTGCAAATAAATCTATTATCACGTTATATGAGGTTTGTTCGACGTATTTCCCGTCACGCCCATGATTTGACACGTTTGTCCAAAAAGGTTCGCATTTTTTGCTATACTGCAAAGTGTACGCACATCTGGGTATACTTTCAAAGGAATCCTGCGCAAAACCCGCGTCGAATGGTTGGCGAATTTTGGATGTTACGGGTTACCAGAGTATTGTTATTTGCTTCGGCTTGGATTACTGGCTACGCAAAAACTGCTTATCCCCCCCACTCGCCGGCATCGGATAATAACAAGCCAAAGTTGTCGAGTCGCGGTCGCTACCCGGACGCTTTCAGACGTGAATGTACCGAAACTTTCAGAAGCGCTATGGAATAGTTAATAATAGTAGATAAATAACAATCAATATTTAATAGTTATTTACAAAACTTCGTAGAAAATAATAAATTAAATCTTTGAATAAATTAAAACCATACTATGAAATTATTTTGTGTAAACTTTCAGTTCCAACAAATATTCTTCGTTTCTAGTAAGCTGTTCATAGTTTCCGGAATATTTTGAACTCACACTCGTGAGTGCAGAAAATATATAAAACAAAAATTTCTGCTAGAATCAATTTGGTCTGATGTTGTAACATAAAGATTCATCTCATAATCTTATTACTTTTCTCAAACAATGCGAATTGTTAAACAGGGATTGCGTTTAGTGTGATTTGTATCTCGGGTGTGTATTATAAAACAACTTTATATGGAAGATAGAGGATCAAGTGGAATGGAGGTCATCAAGAGTGGCCTTTTTAAAGTGTAAAACTGAATATTAAGTGTTAAATTAAGTAAAATAAACATTAATAAATTTTTTTTAAAATGCAAGCTTTTGTGTAGATGGAGCTCAAAAGAGGCAAGAAATTATTAGTAATATTAATAAATGAGATACTGGGGAAAATTTTAACTAAAACAAATGAGAAAGACGTCGAGGCAAATATTAAGAGTATAACCAGAAATATAAAAATTAGATTATTTAAAACGCTCGTATTAATTGTTCGAAGAATATTTTTTCTTCTGAATGAAAGTTTGAGCTTTGTGGTGACATTATTATTAAAATAAAACACAAATCACTTTGTTTTCATCACTTAATTAGATATAAAATCTACATGTTTCGAGAACAATGTTCTCTTATTCAGGATTGTTTGTGTACTAAAATTGAAAAAGATAAACCATGCAAGTGTGTTACGGTGAAGGGGACGGTGAAGGGTAGTGGGGGGGGGGGTTGGAGGTGTTAATAATGGAATGTCATCTGAAGGGGATGGAATCTTAAGTGGAAACATATTCAATAGTGGGCTGTGCACAAATTTTGTCTGGTTATTTTATCATATTTGAATTAATATTAACACTTTACCTAATTTCAAATATTTATAGATTATTTATTTGTGGGATCTTGTAATATTTTTACATTCAACTTGACCCGAAATTCTTAAATATTTTGGTCATCGACACCGTGAAAAAATTGTTAATCCAAGGCAGGGTAGAAGCTGGAAGCATAAAAACCCCCAGTTACAAGAGCACCTTTTTTGTACTTCTGACGTCCTAAAATATTTCTATTGTTTTTCAATGAAAGTGTGAAAACTTTTTTGCAATACTTGCAATACTGTAGTTATTTATTTAAACGATTTCATCATGCAAGGCGTAAGGCAAACTTATTATTAGATATCTTATAACAGTTCAAAATGCTATTACGCACGAGTTGAAACGATACAGTATTTAACATTACGTGCAAGAAATACAAGGGATGCAGTGAACAAGCGATAGAGTAAAGGAGACTACACAATAGTAAAGTTGGAGCAGGAAAAAAGTAGAAAAAGAAAAATACTTGAGATAATTCGTATTTTTCTTTGTCAAGGCAGGTATTGCGAGATACCTAGGTATTTAACATTACATACTACAGATCCAGAAGGTGTAATGGGCTACTTCTAAGTTACTACGAATATGTTTAATTAAGATAACAGTTAAAACCAGTTAAAAATTTACATTGCATTCCTCGCTGTTTACCTACATTTCTTTAAAACATAGTGAATGCGTGTTGTACTTGTCTCTCTTATCAATGAAATACTACCTGTGTGGATGGAAAAATGCACAAACATCAAGAAATGTATTAAAAGCGACATAAATGCGGCAAGCGTGAATTGTCAAATTCGCCCGTATGAATTACTCAGTTAGCTGGCAGGGAAAAAACATGAGTTTCACTTACGACCGAGATATAAATAGAATAAAGTGTCGGGGGATTGAGAAACGTCAGTCGGTAGAGCTGTCTAATTTATCACCCAGCTTCACCCACTCCCTTCCAGGTGTCCGATAGCATTAGCCAAAATACGAATGTGAAGCGCGATACTCAGCGCGAGGAAGGTGCGAGAAATAATAAATCCGGCGCTTTTCTGCCCACACCGTGACCGTCGTCCGGAGGCCGCGCGATACAATTTCAGTAAGTCCGAATGTAGAAAATAATTAACAGGGCGTGCAACGCCACCATCATTTAATTAACTCATAATTCCACAGATGGCACCCTAAAGTAATTTTTCCTTTATACACAACTAAGGAACTAGAGTCAGTTTGTGCAGAGATGGCGACGACACCTGTCGTTGCCACTCACTCGTGGAAGACGATTTTCCATTCTACAAATACTCTCAGAATTCGTACCCAATTATGCTCGGAAAATGGGTTCAGTATCGGTCTCCAAGTAAAACGTCATATTACGTCTGAGCTGGAATAATTGGAATTCTAATTATAAAACTAATACTTCAAAATCGTGTTCTTGTGTCCTGTGGTGTCTGATTGTGCCGTGAAATCTTTTGTTACAGGTGCAATGATGATTCATTCCGGTAACCCTACTTTTATGTGATAGTACAAAATATTTTTCATCTGCCGTCTGCATATCACAAAGGGATCGCAAGTTCCCCTTATATAAATGTGACCACGTAGAATACGGGTCATCCATTCACAATAGAGTACTTACTACGCGATGCGAAACAGGATATGGTGGCAAAGCAGGTATGTATGCGATGGACGTCGAGGAGGCCATGCGGTGACCAAGAAACGCGAAAAAATCCGCGGATAGGAGACAGAAAAATCCTGATAAGATAAAAAGGAATCCTTTATTCTATCCATCAGAAAGAAGAGCTGCGACAATGATGACATATATATGTACATTCACGTAATTTTTTTAAATTTAATATTAAAACTACATTTAAATCATAATACATTTGTCTATTACAATCTACTTAGATACATTTTATTTTATTGCTTTGCCTCTCCAAAAATGAGACTTGCTCATGTGCTTGGTGAGGGGCTTACACTTTATTAGTTTATTTTGGATTTGGCTTATTTGTTCCTTAGCTATATGTCTTGTTATGCATTGTCAAATTGTATCGATCTAAAGTGTTGGTTTATTTTTTTCTTTAATTGTTGTAAGTCATCGATTTTCTTAATATCTGTAGGTAGGTTATTGAAGTTTTTTATGCCCAAGTATATGTAGTTTTGTTGACACAGTTTGGTATTATATTTTGGGATTTTAAAATTATTTTTGAATCTTAATGATGTGTTTTTTTCAAATTTAGCAGTTATGTTTTCTTTAATTAGTTGTATAATTGACGTTTTTTTGTAAACATTCTCTAATTTTGGAACCTGGAATTTAGAGAAAAGTAATTGTGTAGAGAAGGTTTTTCTTTTTTTTAATATTACTTTTATAATTGATCTTTGGATTACTTTCACTGTGTTTATGATGTTATTATACGCCCCTCCCCATCCAATGATTCCGTATTGGAGTAGTGCATGGACAGAAGCGTAATAAACCATTTTTAAATTATCTATGGTTAGTGTGTTACGCAATCTTATGAACATATATATGCATTTCCTTATTCTTTTGACCAACTCGGTAATGTGGCTGTGCCATTTTAGGTGTTGGTCTACTATTACATTTTATATAATATAATACGTTGTACGAATATTTCATTTATATTGCAATAATATTTAACTTTCATATTATTTTTTATATTATTCGGGAGGATTTGGAGAGGGTGAACCCAGAATCCACGCACATCTGATCCATCCAAATGAGCTAATTGATGAAGGTGAAAGGCGAAATCCCAATTTGGTCTCTAAAATTTGGGAAACCCAAATCCAGCCTTTACTATACATAAACCGCATCAAATGCTCCTGAAAAGGACTTTAAAACTTCCGAAGTTTCGAGTAAATATCATAACCCATTCTCAAGAAACTTTTATCCTGAATCCTGCCTTAAACTGACGAGTAAAATCGGGCGTTTGAAGCAAGAGCCAAAATGAAAGTGATCTTAAATGTCAAAATCTCAATAGGTACCTACGTAATATTATTGACGTCGCGATTAACTATAACCTAATACAGCAGTCGTACAGTTAAACAAGTACCTCGGTATCCATCATGGCCAACACAATAGACTCAAATCCCTGTAACCGCTGAAGACGAATAGAACATAGAAAGTAATAATATTAAAATCACGAGTACAATTTGTAAAAAATACTAATAATGAAAAACAAAGGTTGCGTATGTTTAAAAGCTTCTAGAATAATAGCGGGCAGCGTACGAATTTCCATTATATTATAATATATCACCCGAGTCATTTCAACAATTTTCTGAGCCCTTAGATTGCGATGATAATAGGCTATCTGCAAAAGGGTTTGCGAATTTGTAGGGGTACGTAATACTTACCTGGACATACGTTTAAGTTATAACTAAATGTATTTCGCCCAGCCTTGATAACAATCAGAACGTCGTGATGTCCAAAAATGCGTTAAACCTAACGAAGGTCCGACACGCAAAGGGTCCGGTACCTTTTAGCAGGCCGGGTGTGCTCCCGGCCCGCGAGCCACCCCACCCTTAAAGCCGCTCTCGCCACGGCCCTCGGGGTGATGTTTTCGCCAATTTCGATCGCACTTTTTAAAATAGATTCTAGAAATTCCATTACACAACGTATCACCGGCCGTGTGAAATCTGAATTATTTTATATGTGATGACAGTAGATGACGCGTTATTGGTGAATGAACCATTTCCGAGTCGTGGAAAACCGTACAAGCATTTCCAGCTACTAAATTTGATATGAAATGTATTTTTAAAACACCACGGCAACATAATACAACAAAAACTTGCGTCGTCGATCGTCTAATAAATAACCTTCAATGTACGTATTTAGACGCGCGAATGCGTAAGACGACTTGACAGAAACGGAAAGGCAAACTTTGTATTTTCTAGCTAGATAACATTTTTATTGGATATTCAACCATCCATTATATTTATACGCTGTTAAGACATTCGTCTAACAATCCAGTGATCGGGGACTTAGAACCTTATTCGAGGAGACTAGCAATTTATTAATTTATTTTCTTCTTTTTCTTCAGCCTTCATCTGTCCGCTGCTGGATATAGGCCTCTTCCATATTCTTCCAACCTTCCGTTTGTTTGCTAATTGTAGCCATTTCTTTCCCCCCACAGAGTTATTATTTTATTAATCCTTAATTTTATCTTTTATGAAGTATAAAATTTCACAATGAATTCGAATAAATGTAATGTGGTATCTATATTGTAAAATGAATTTATATGTATTTTTTGTTAATTATAAAGCAATCGGTACACTTCATTTTATCGCGGCGGTTCTTTCAAAATAAAAATCGGGAGAAAATGTATAAACCACACGACCCTCCCCTGCAGTCCCCGGGCGGCTAACAGGTGGGGACGCTTCGCGGCTGCGGCGTCCCTTCCGCCTCCCCGGCCGGCGCTCCGAGCGCGTCGACCAACTTGAAATTACTCGCGACACCTATATCCGGATTGCTTGACAATAACCAAATCATTTTGTAAACAAAAACATACTATTTCGGATTGAAAATTTTTACTCAAACGGTAAAACGTTCATTTACATAGATTAATTTCGTATTATTCAAATCAGTAGCACTTATCAGATTTCAATCGTACATTTCTGAATAACTGACTCGGTACACGTCTCAGCTATGTTCAGCGATCCGCCATCTTGTTTTGACGCCGTGCGTTTGTTCGAAAATTGTACGTAACCGAGAGAAAAAATAATAAAATAATATTTTCGAACACAGACGAAATCTACCCAATTGCCATTGTTGGATGATATACATAAGTAGTGAATGGATAAATATCGCATTCACTACTTACAACACGACACAAATAACATTTTTGAGTAAACGCTGACAAGATTAAATAAGCGTGTACCTGCATGTACCTACGAGTATATATTTGCACAAAAAGATTAATGTCAAGTTGTTGGTTTGTATGATCCTCTATACAGTTCTCAGCTTGTAAGATCGACGATAATAATTTTTATGAAATGACTCCTGTGAAAATCTGTTACGTACAGGCGATAAATTTGATTTTAAAGTGCTGTTACGTTAGATGTCACATATAAGAATCAAATTCAATATAATCGGCCGTATTCTGAAATAAGCAATATTTCTATTTCTGTATCTTGACAGTTATTGAATAACATTGTAATACCGCCAATTTTGATGTTTTAAGTTTGAAGTGTTTGAAATTAATAAATTAAGCTCTTATAATTGATTGAATTTATTAATTTCAAACCTGTCGAAATTCAAAATTGGCCGCATTACAATGTTATATATACAAAGATACAGAAATAGCAATATTGCTTATTTCAGAATAAGGCCGAATGAATGAAATCACGAAGAGTGAGGTGCTTGTGTTATTGTTCGAAATATAAAAAAATAATAAATTGTCAGATTCGATTCAAATTTTGCATGCTTATGCTTTAGGACTCTGCGGGTAACATAGGTAACATTTTCTCCCTATTCTCATACCCCTTCCCCTTTCCCTGACATATTTTCGATGCAAATCTGTACTGTTTGACCGATCGGACTAAAAATTTAGAAACTTATTCTTTACGACTCAGCGAGTAACATAAGCGATATTTCCCCCCTATTCTCATACCCCTTCCCCTCCCCATGGGGTATTTTAGATGCAAATCTGTACCGTTTGACCGATCAGACTCAAAATTTGGAAACTTATTCTTTAGGACCCAGCGGGTAACATAGGCGATATTTCCCCCCTATTCTCATACCCTTTCCCCTCCCCATGGCGTATTTTAGATGCAAATCTGTACCGTTTGACCGATCAGACTCAAAATTTGGAAACTTATTCTTTAGGACCCAGCGGGTAACATAGGCGATATATCCCGCCTATTCTCATACCCCTTCCCCTCCCCCTGACATATTTTCGATGCAAATCTGTACCATTCGACCGATTGGATTCAAATTTTGCATACTTATTCTTTAGAATCTGGCGGGTAACACAGGCACCATTGCCCCCTCCTCTAGATATATTCTGTATTTCTGTACAAATCTACACGTTTGAGCGAACTGATCCAAATTTTGCATGCTTATTTTCAAGACCCGGCGGGATAACAAAGGTGACATTTACCCCCTCTCCCTTTACCCCACACTTACTCCTGATGTTTTTTCTGTACAAATCTACACCGTTTTTACATATTTATTCTATGGGATCCGGGGGTAACAAAGACAACTTTCCCCCCCTCCCTTTTTACCTCACCCACTCCTGATATATTTTCGGTACTATCTACACCGTTTATCGATCTGAAATTTTGCATATTTATTTTTTAGAACCTGCAGGTAAACGAGAATTCTTCCTGGACATCCCATCCATCCCAGCATAGATTAAATGCAAACAGTGTTTGCACAAACTAATTTTTTACTTTTAAGGATTAAAATCCTTAATCCGTGCAACGCCGGGTACGAACAGCTAGTTGTTTATAAAATTGAAAAAAACACCAAAACACATGTAGGGGTAATATATTACACGTGTCCGATATAAGTAGTCTTTTTTTGTCTTATCAGGCATTATCAGTCCGAGATAGAACGGATGTATGACTCTCGCGATCCTCTCCATACTTGTCCCTGTCCCCCAATTACAACATTTCGTAATCTCCACGCACTCCCTATGTATTGACGTCACTTCAAGATGTGTAACGTGATGATGATATTGTCTTGTGGTGATAAAGGAATCCGAATAATAATTAGTTAATCCAAGTTTTAGGACCAAACTGACTTTTTTGTACTTTTATATTGTCACAAAATACGATTTTTAAGGAGAGAGTGAGATAAAGAATTCAGGGATATGGCGAATGCAGACTAGCGACTGGTGTATCTTCTTGGCAACTTTAAAGGGAAGGCGGCCGGTGCGTTGACCCAGAATAAGCTGGGAGCAACAGAAACAAAGAGGAAGACAGATTGAGTCTTGATAAATGAGAAAATACCGAAGCGGCGCAAGACTGATGACGATGACGATATTTATTTTATATATGATGAAATTATTCATAGATGCTGGTGGATAACTTCGTGGTGCAATATAATTTCGCTTTTAAAATAAGTTGGTTCATTGTTTTATGTTCAAGTTAACATTTCTCTTGTATTACTAGATGGAATCTCCCGGAACTAGTTGAGCGATGTAGATAGGGGAGATATAACAATTATAACGTGTATGAGGGGTTACACCTAGACCTATCATTATTTTAATAAACTTTCTTCGGACATATAATGTTCCGAATAGCCGTGTATAAAAATATATTATTTTTGATACGATATATCAATTTGATTAATGATTACATTTGAGCAGAATGATTAATGGCAGTATAATATTGCTCTAGGATTGCGAGAGTTCTTTATGAACAGGAAAATACACGCGAGTCCATGTCATCCCGAACCTGTTTCCGGGGCGAGCGCAGCCGA